>JAMZEH010000028.1:1796119-2073619 GCA_024699665.1 Ostrea denselamellosa | reverse complement strand
CAAAACATTTTGAACTTGTATATACAATAAGAAATGATAGAAATTAAATTTTTAAGAACTGATGATTTGTCATTTGTTTCCTGATAGAAGCCGATAACAATATGGTTCCAACTAATTTCAATGAGGAACTTACTAAATTCCAAACCTCTGTGACATCTGAACAATCTAATATCAAATGTTTCCAACTTTCAGTGTCGTTTGGACATGAATTGCATTCACTGCTAATATCTTGGAAGCATTTACTTAAGAATAAATTACTGCTGAGTAAGTTGTTTAAAAGTTTATAACTGAACCCCGAGACCTTTTTATCAAAAATGTTTGCAGTTTTATGGCTGTATATTTTTATCCATGATGATTTACACTGGATATGGAATTCTCTTTCATAGAAAGACTGGTAAATAGGTGTAAGCGATTTTCTATTGCATAAACATTTAGTAGAATATTTTTGAATAAGTCTAATAGTTTGTTATCGTAACGTCGTTTTTCTTATTTAAAAGATAAAATTCAAATACCTATCAATTCAGTCAGCCACTATGAAAAACATTTTAGAATAGTATTTAACATGCATATATTTATTAAAAAAAATAAATAAAATAAAATTTAAAAAAATGATAAATTGCTGATTATTGTCGTGTTATCAGAGACTAATTAAACAGTAAGAAGAAATACGGGTCAATTCCAGAACTTCCCTAGACTATTGATTATTTCTGGTTATAAGTAATAACACATTGATTTGACCATTTGATCTGGTAAATATTGCAGAATGATATTCTTGCGTAAAACTTTCAGTCCACGTTATGTACATCAACAGAACGTACATTGAATCTACATCAAATGAAGTTCCCTTCACAATAATAGAATATCGCTTAATTATTGTTCTTGATAATTATATTATATTGTAAATAAGATTTGACATTTAACAATCCTATGGAAAGATTCAACACACACACACACACACACACACACACACAAGGCTGCACCCCATAGCCATCGTGTCAACAAATCTGAATCGATTCGATAAAAAAAATACCTCCAAGCAATTTAACGCTGACCGTCTCCATCTGATTGTTTCCCTATGGAGGGAGTTTTAGTCCTTACGTTCGAACAAACTTGAATTTTCTCGACCAAAGAATATTTTTGATAAGTTTAAACTGATCCAATGGTTCTTGAGAAAAACGAAGAAAAATGTGAAATGTTTATGCCAGATATGACAGAGGTGGAACGAAAATCAATAATAAAAGATCACTCGAACCTTAAAGTTAGCTTAGCGTTAATTTCCATCATTTCCTTCAGAGATTTAAAAAACAAACAAACAATAAATGAGAAGAGAAAACTTCAGAAATTAAAAAAAAATCCCACACGCCACTAAAAGGGAAAAAGACATTTTGTGAATCATATTTGAATTCAATTTGCTAATGAAACAAATTTCCTTAATCAAAAGATGGATAAAAACTTACATTTAGCCATAAGCTTTACCTGAAGCGTCTGTGTGATACTGACAGTTAGGTGTTGCATGTAAAAGCTAACATTATATATACTTACACGTGTCCTCCTCACATAACGACATTCAATCGTGTTCACCCAGATATGACAGAGGTGGAACGAAAATCAATAATAAAAGATCACTCGAACCTTAAAGTTAGCTTAGCGTTAATTTCCATCATTTCCTTCAGAGATTTAAAAAAACAAACAAATAATAAATGAGAAGAGAAAACTTCAGAAATTAAAAAAAAATCCCACACGCCACTAAAAGGGAAAAAGACATTTTGTGAATCATATTTGAATTCAATTTGCTAATGAAACAAATTTCCTTAATCAAAAGATGGATAAAAACTTACATTTAGCCATAAGCTTTACCTGAAGGATCTGTGTGATACTGACAGTTAGGTGTTGCATGTAAAAGCTAACATTATATATACTTACACGTGTCCTCCTCACATAACGACATTCAATCGTGTTCACCCGGTGAACTCAAATGTTAGTCAAGGTGGCTCTTATTAAACTATAATACGACATCACCATATATAGTTATTATCATTCAACATATCTACATTATCTGTTGAAAAATCAGTCTAAAATCATGTATGATGACAAGAACACCATATTCTAATTGGCACACGTCACTTTGTTTTTGCCCCGTGGAGATTCGGGTTGTTAGAATAGATCCTCAGTACCCCTTGCTTGTTGTAAGAGGCGACTAAATGGGGCAGTCTTTCGGATGAGACCGCAAACACCGAGGTCCCGTGTCACAGCAGGTGTGGCACGATAAAGATCCCTCCCTACTCAAGGGCCATAAGCGCCGAGCATAGGCCTAAATTTTGCAGCCCTTCCCCGGCAATGGTGACGTCTCCATACGAGTGAAAAATTCTCGAGCGGGACGTTAAACAATATATATAATCAATCAATCACTTTGCTTTTGCGCATGCCCGTAACACCTAAGTTTGTCCGCATGATGCATACTTAACAAACCCTTTGAAGTCCACTGAAGTTTGACATTGCACTGTAATTATTTTGATCATTTGGAATGTAACTAGTGATTAGTAAACAGAATACGACATCTTTGTATTTCTTCATAATTTCTTTAAATAATACACAGAGAGACGTTTAGGTACCCCAAAACTTGAAAATCGCAACATTCAATACCGTGTGAGATCCCCATTCTGGATGTCCGTGTAATACCGCGTGAGATCCCCATTCTGGATGTCCGTGTAATACCGCGTGAGATCCCCATTCTGGATGTCCGTGTAATGCCGCGTGAGATCCCCATTCTGGATGTCCGTGTAATACCGCGTGAGATCCCCATTCTGGATGTCCGTGTAATACCGCGTGAGATCCCCATTCTGGATGTCCGTGTAATACCGCGTGAGATCCCCATTCTGGATGTCCGTGTAATAATTATAACTATAATTATCTACAGTATATTCAAATGTTATAACCAATTCAATTATTTATTCTCACAAATCAATAAACGTGAGGAAATACATCACTAAATACATCCCTCTAAATACATTACTAAATATATCACTAAATACATCACTAAACACATCACTAAACCCATCACTAAATACATTACTAAATACATCACTAAACACATCACTAAATATATCACTAAACACATCACTAAATATATCACTAAATACATCACTGAACATATCACTAAACCCATCACTAAATATATCACTAAACACATCACTAAATATATCACTAAATACATCACTAAAAATATCTCAAAACAAAGTCATGAATGGCGCATTCTACTTCGTAACTGATGACCTTTTCTAATCTTTTAATGAACAAAACTAACAGGACGTCTTCAGTGTTCTTTGCCTCACAGCGAAGGCATTCCGGACTCGACAAGGTCTACAACGGCGGAACCCCCATATAATAGATAACAGCTAGCCGAATTATATATGAAAACCAGTCTTCAAAGACTGAGATCCAGAAGAAGAGTTGGTGAATATTTAGCCCAAGCAAAGCTCTAGTAATTGTAGGGGGGGGGGGGGGGGGCATATAGAAAATGCCTCCTGTAAAATGGTTTTGATATTGCATATGGGAGAATGTTTTTATATAAAATAATTAATTCTGAGTTGTAAAAGCGGACACATTGATACAGGAAAGCTCTCCGCTATGAAATGTTTTTTTTTTTTTAAAATACGAGCCAACAATGAGATATTTATTCCTATTAATTTGATGTAGGGTTGCATGCAAATTTGCTGTTGAACATCGTGGGAACTCTGCTGGGGTATACATGTATAAATTAGCTGATACAGGACTGGGTTAACCTTGGATATGGTGAACGAAATTTGCCTACAAAGTTTCTTAATCAGGGACAGTTTGATTGATTCTAAAGGAAATATTATACTATTAATTGTAACAGGACGGATTACGCCTCGTGGGTGTCAATCTTGGCGATCTCCAAGTAAATCTGAAAGGCTTAATTTACCCGCTAGTCAGATCGAGTTATTGTATAGCAGAATTGTCATGTAATACTAGCGCATTGTGTCACATACGCAAACACAGAGAGAGAGAGAGAGAGAGAGAGAGAGAGAGAGGCTTTCGGACAATCGGTTTCATTCACCATAAAATACACAAACTCCATGTTGAGCGCCAAATATATTTAATAGTTTTCTTCAATGAAATGAAGAAGAGAGTTTCATATTTGATGACTTTTGTTTTCATCGCGAAATATTCATCGAGAATTATAAACCCTACAAAACATTCATAGATATTCTATTACAATAATACAGGTAAACAAATGAATACTGCAGCTATATCTTGGTAACATCCACATACATGTAACATCCACATACATGTAACATCATACATGTAACATCCACATACATGTAACATCCACATACATGTAACATCCACATACATGTAACATCATACATGTAACATCCACATACATGTAACATCACATACATGTAACATCCATATACATGTAACATCACATACATGTAACATCCACATACATGTAACATCCACATACATGTAACATCATACATGTAACATCCACATACATGTAACATCCACATACATGTAACATCCATATACATGTAACATCCACATACATGTAACATCCACATACATGTAACATCCACATACATGTAACATCCACATACATGTAACATCATACATGTAACATCCACATACATGTAACATCCACATACATGTAACATCCACATACATGTAACATCCATATACATGTAACATCCACATACATGTAACATCCACATACATGTAACATCCACATACTTGTAACATCCACATACATGTAACATCACATACATGTAACATCCACATACATGTAACATCCACATACATGTAACATCCACATACATGTAACATCCACATACATGTAACATCCATATACATGTAACATCCACATACATGTAACATCCACATACATGTAACATCCACATACTTGTAACATCCACATACATGTAACATCACATACATGTAACATCCACATACATGTAACATCCACATACATGTAACATCCACATACATGTAACATCCATATACATGTAACCTCAAGACGAAAGCAATTTGCTTCACTTCAAAACTTCGGACTGTTCTTAAGTCTATGTGTGGTTTCCAAAAGTATCCTAACTTAAGAAAGTTACTAAGAATTGTCTTACACTTAGGACAACCTCTGACATGCCGTAAATCTATCTTAGGCAAAAATGGCCGCACTCATGTTGCTGACTCGAAGAAATGATTGCATCATTTGATATAACCTCATCATTACCTTGATGGTGAAGCTATTAAAAGTGTAAACTTTCAAGACCGCTAATCCAAGATTCATGTGAACATTTTCATAATGAACTCCAACGTCCTATGATATTCCATGTATTACCTGTGCCACTGCGGGTAATGGTTGCATTACGATTCTATGCACCTGGGAGTTTCCAGGCAGTTGTTGGTGATGTGCAAAACATTTCAAGACCGAGATCGAGAACATTTTCTTTTTCACTTCTTCAACTGTCCTACTGTGATTGTTATTTTTGGAAATAAAATTGTTCAATTTCAATTTGCCAGAAAATTAGGACTTCTCTTTTGACTCATTCTGCTGGGTTGTTTCATGTTGAACCCGAATTGTCAATAAGAGTTCCACGGGAAAAAAAATGGCACGGTTTTCATTTGCCACCAATATTATCATGTCGAATTAAAATGGTTTCTTAGAAAATTGTTATTGATATTGATAGATTTAAAATTTGTTTAAATTTTATTTGATTTTTGCTATTTTAAATAGTTTCAGTATGATGATTATCATAACGTTAGCATTATATGACAAATATATCAATGATCGGATTCCTGAAAATGGTTTAAACTTCGCATATTTCTACGTCACGATGACTTATGACGTCTGAGTTTAGGATATGCGTCAGATAGCTTTGATAACACCTCAACATAATCTTGGCATGGTCTTAAAATTTTCCTGAGATATGTTTTGAGAAATTTCTTATGAACAATCATAGGAAATTTTCGTAAACATGCCTGCAAAATTTTATTCCTTACGTCTGTGTTTTGCCGTAAATAATTGCTTTTTTTCAATTCATGCTGAAAATTTAAAATGTTGAAACAGTACTGAATTAGCATGTACAAAACAGTAGAAAATTTTGATTCTTATAGATCATGGAATATTCTAGTAAACACACGCACAGTAATGTGCTAAAATAATATATATAGAAATAGAAACCCTGTACAGAATATGTACGGAAGCTTACAAAGAAAACTCGTTAGAAAAAAATTAAATTCTAAAGAAGTAATAACGCAAAACACAAGCATAAAAACCGCAAAACGATGTAATAACTGAAAACAAGACGCATTGACGCAAACCAAGGGCATTATAACCAAAACAAATCCATAAAAACACGAAGCAAAGGCGTAATAATACGAATGAAAGGCGTAATAATGCTAAACAAAGGGTGTAATAATGCGAATGAAAGGCGTAATAACGCGAATGAAAGAAGTAATAACGCGAGTGAAAGGCATAATAACGCGAATGAAAGGCGTAATAACGCGAATGAAAGAAGTAATAACGCGAATGAAAGAAGTAATAACGCGAATGAAAGAAGTAATAACGCGAGTGAAAGAAGTAATAACGCGAATGAAAGAAGTAATAACGCGAGTGAAAGAAGTAATAACGCGAATGAAAGAAGTAATAACGCGAGTGAAAGAAGTAATAACGCGAATGAAAGAAGTAATAACGCGAGTGAAAGAAGTAATAATGCAAAACAAAAGGCGTAATAATGCGAAAGATAAGCGTTACAATGCGAATTAAAAGTACATAAACAGTGTAAATTGAAGATTATGTTATAGTGTGTTGTCACTTTATGTTATAGTGTGTTGTCACTTTATGTTATAGTGTGTTGTCACTTTATGTTATAGTGTGTTGTCACTTTATGGTATAGTGTGTTGTCACTTTATGTTATAGTGTGTTGTCACTTTGTTATAGTGTGTTGTCACTTTATGTTATAGTGTGTTGTCACTTTATGTTATAGTGTGTTGTCACTTTGTTATGGTGTGTTGTCACTTTATGTTATTGTGTGTTGTCACTTTATGTTATAGTGTGTTGTCACTTTATGTTATAGTGTGTTGTCACTTTATGTTATAGTGTGTTGTCACTTTATGTTATAGTGTGTTGTCACTTTATGGTATAGTGTGTTGTCACTTTATGTTATAGTGTGTTGTCACTTTGTTATAGTGTGTTGTCACTTTATGTTATAGTGTGCTGTCACTTTATGTTATAGTGTGTTGTCACTTTGTTATAGTGTGTTGTCACTTTATTTTATAATATGCTGTCACTTTATGTTATAGTGTGTTGTCACTTTATGTTATAGTGTGTTGTCACTTTGTTATAGTGTGTTGTCACTTTATGTTATAGTGTGTTGTCACTTTATGTTATAGTGTGTTGTCACTTTGTTATAGTGTGTTGTCACTTTATGTTATAGTGTGTTGTCACTTTATGTTATAGTGTGTTGTCACTTTATGTTATAGTGTGTTGTCACTTTATGTTATAGTGTGTTGTCACTTTGTTATAGTGTGTTGTCACTTTATGTTATAGTGTGTTGTCACTTTGTTATAGTGTGTTGTCACTTTATGTTATATTGTGTTGTCACTTTATGTTATAGTGTGTTGTCACTTTGTTATAGTGTGTTGTCACTTTATGTTATAGTGTGTTGTCACTTTATGTTATAGTGTGTTGTCACTTTGTTATAGTGTGTTGTCACTTTATGTTATAGTGTGTTGTCACTTTATGTTATAGTGTGTTGTCACTTTGTTATAGTGTGTTGTCACTTTATGTTATAGTGTGTTGTCACTTTATGTTATAGTGTGTTGTCACTTTGTTATGGTGTGTTGTCACTTTATGTTATTGTGTGTTGTCACTTTATGTTATAGTGTGTTGTCACTTTATGTTATAGTGTATTGTCACTTTATGTTATAGTGTGTTGTCACTTTATGTTATAGTGTGTTGTCACTTTATGTTATATTGTGTTGTCACTTTATGTTATAGTGTGTTGTCACTTTGTTATAGTGTGTTGTCACTTTGTTATGGTGTGTTGTCACTTTATGTTATTGTGTGTTGTCACTTTATGTTATAGTGTGTTGTCACTTTATGTTATAGTGTGTTGTCACTTTGTTATGGTGTGTTGTCACTTTATGTTATTGTGTGTTGTCACTTTATGTTATAGTGTGTTGTCACTTTATGTTATAGTGTGTTGTCACTTTATGTTATAGTGTGTTGTCACTTTATGTTATAGTGTGTTGTCACTTTATGTTATAGTGTGTTGTCACTTTATGTTATAGTGTGTTGTCAATTTATGGTATAGTGTGTTGTCACTTTATGTTATAGTGTGTTGTCACTTTATGTTATAGTGTGCTGTCACTTTATGTTATAGTGTGTTGTCACTTTATGTTATAGTGTGTTGTCACTATGTTATAGTGTGTTGTCACTTTATGTTATTGTGTGTTGTCACTTTATGTTATAGTGTGTTGTCACTTTGCTATAGTGTGTTGTCACTTTATGTTATAGTGTGTTGTCACTTTATGTTATAGTGTGTTGTCACTTTGTTATAGTGTGGTCACTTTATGTTATAGTGTGTTGTCACTTTATGTTATAGTGTGTTGTCACTTTCTTTGTTGCTATAGATACCTCATTTTATTTGATGTGTACTCATTATATTAATATCCACGTGGGGATCCGGGTGGTTAGAATAGATTCTCAGCATCCACATTTTCATCTATATATGCGTGTTCTGTTCAGATAACTGTAACTTCTTTGTCAGTCTTTTGGGATATGTGTCGGTCCCATACCTACATTGGATGCTGTATTTGAAAACAGGAGTTCTGGATTCGGCACTAAGGGGTTCGTCACGGGTGGAGGGTCATAAAGAGAAGCTATCTTACCCCATTCATTCCCTCTTAATTTCATTAAAGGTGTCAAAATGTGTTTAAATACCCTTATTATGTATTTGGTGGGATTTCTTTTAATGATTATCACAAAGTAGAAAAAAATATACTCTGCAAAAAAAGAAACGCATAGCCCTTTTGAAATTTTAAAAATGCAAATTATGTATTTTACCAGGTAAACTGAAATGGTCAATTGAGTAATTGATTTTTTACAGGTAAGTATGAAACTTTAAAGGTCTGTTCATTTGATTTGGCTCTCTGCCAAATTAGCTCGGCGACTCTCTAAAATTGCACATCACCTCTATCGCCATGGAATTTGGCTTACGTTTTTCACGAGAACTTTGTGCTTAATTCAACCATTACATTAAAGCGTATAAAAGGACGAAGTTTGAAGCTTGAATTCATCATAACGTTAAAATGCTGCCATGCCAAGGTTGGACCCTGCTACTCGAAATATCGTCATTGACCGTCTCCAGGCCGGAGTATCCCAAAGTGAGATTGCACGAACTGAAAACGTAAATCAGAGCACAATTTCTCGGCTGTGGAACAGATTCCAGCAGACTGGCTCTACTAATGACCGACCGAGGAGTGGGCGACCTCGCATTACGACTCCTGGACAAGATCGCTACATCCGGGTCTTTCATCTACGGAATCGAACCGTTGCTGCAACAGCTACTGCAGTCGGAATACCTGGATTGAGAAGAATCAGCTCGCAGACAGTCCACAACCGACTTCGACAATATGGCATTAGACCCAGAAGACCGTATTTTGGAGCAGTTTTGACACCGTTACACAGACGAGAAAGAGTCCGATGGTGCAACAGATTGAGGGGCTGGACATTCCGCAACTGGCGTAGAATCTGGTTCAGCGATGAGTCCCGTTTTCTGCTACAGAAACGTGATGGAAGAATCCGTGTATACCGGCGCAGGAATGAGCGTTTCTCTTCCTCGTGTGTCCAAGAAGTGGATAGCTTCGGTGGAGGTAGCGTCATGATGTGGGCGGCGATCTCTAATGACCGTAAAACAGAACTGGTACATGTCCCGGGCAATTTAACGGCTCAAAGGTACAGAGACGAAATTCTCCAACCTCACCTTATGCGCGTAATTGACCAACAGAGGGAGTTATTCCAACATGACAATGCTAGGCCTCACACAGCCCGCTTAACAATTGACTACCTTCAGCAGAACAACATTAATGTGCTACCATGGCCTTCCAAATCACCGGATTTGAATCCGATTGAACACTTATGGGACCAACTGGATAAACGTGTGCGCCTGCGCCAACCTCCGCCTCAGACCCTCGATCAGCTCCGTCAAATGTTACAACAGGAATGGCGAACAATTCCACGCAATAACGTAAGAACATTGATTGACTCTATGCCAAGGAGATGCAGAACTGTGTTGGCAGCTCGAGGTGGTCATACACGATACTAACTTAAACGTGACAGGAAGTGTTCTTAACTGTGATGATCTGACTTTTTTTTTCACCAATATCTAAGGTTTGGACTGTAATTTTTTTCAATTGAAACAATTCTAGTGAATATCTACATTTTTTATTGTAAAATCATAATCCAAAATACATCTACTAAAATCTTAAAAAATCCATTATGCGTTTCTTTTTTTACAGAGTATATATCATCTATCAAATAGGGGGCATATCCCAATCACTAAACGTATAAATAGCCTTGAATCCGCGTAATGAAATCTATTAATTTTGCGTTATTGCACCGTTGATTCGCGTTATTACGTCTTTCTGTTGCAGTGTAACACCTTTTAAATTGTTTCTTTCGCGTTATCACGATTTTCTTAACCGTTATCACACTTTTAAAATCCGCCTTATTACGCATTTTATTTTGTGTTATTACGCCATTCATTTGTGTTATCACGTCTTTCTGTCGCATTATTACGCCTTTGTTTTGCGATATTGCGCCTTTGTTTTGCGATATTGCGCCTTTGTTTTGCGATATTGCGCCTTTGTTTTGCGATATTACGCCTTTTAAATCCCATTATTACTCCTTTTTTTCGCGTTATTATGCCTTATTTGGGTTATGATGCCTTTATTTCGCGTCATAACACCTGTCTGTCGCATTACTACGCCGTTAAAAATCTTTTCGTTTGTTTGAAATAATCCTACCTATCTTTCGTAAAAAAAAGACGTACAGTATTCAGCATCGATGTGATTCGAATTCAAGATCGTTTTCGTTTTACTACTACATGTGTAACGTGAAGTGGTCACCCATCCAAGGGCTGATTCTGCTCGCCGTTGGTTAACGTGTGTGATCAAGAGAAACTCTACCAAGTTACTAGAAAAGCTAGCTCACTGGCGAGGGAGTATCAGCAGGTTTGGGGGGGAAACTTGAATTTCGCTACAGTAGCGGCATAGCATTACTATCGTGAGATTACGCTATTTTTTCAGCCAGTAGATAGCCTTGGTTTAATCAAATTACAGACCCTGAAGTGTGCTACTACACCTCCAAACCGTTTCGTTTCATTCCGTGCAAATCATTCGGCGTTCCGTGCAAACCGTTCAGCGTTTCGTGCAGACCGTTCACCGTTCCGTGCAAGAATCGTTTCGTTCCGTGCAAGAATCGTTTCGTTCCGCGCAAGAATCTTTTCGTTCAGTGCAAACCTTGCAAAGCGTTTCATGCAGGAATCGTTCCGTGCAAGAAACATTTCGTGCAGTAGAACCGTTCAAACCAAGCCCTACAAACTTACAGAGCGATGAATGTTAACATATTTTGGTTTTCTTTATCAAATATTCTTTCTTCAATTATTTTATAAGAATTATCTTCAAAAAATATATATTTACTTTATCCAAAAAAAAAAAAAAATAAAAACTAAACTAAAATAAAATGAAAATAGAAATCTAATACTGTATTTTTGGCGAAAATGATACGCAATTCTGAATAATACCCCCCCCCCCCCCCCCCCCCACCCCCTCTATTTTTAGACTGAAATTGTAATACGCAGCAAATATTTTGACCAAGCGATAATATGCTGTAATTTTCATTGAATATTTTTGCAGAAATAATCAATTCTGAACAAAGAATAAACATTTGCAATTTCTACAACTATAGTCTTCAAGTGACAGTCATTTGCGGCAATCTTCATTGCATGCCTTTGGGGAAATATATGGTTAATCATCGTTTAAATTTCAGCATTGTGCGAGAATCTGTAGCGTTAAACTTTTAACAGATTCAACATTTCCTCTCTTGAAGCTTAATCAAAATCAATTAAATAGTCGACATAAAGAAACAAAATCAAAATATTAAGCCAGTGTTTAATCTATTGTAATCAACACAAGTACCGCATGTAATGTACAAAGGTGCGATTTATCGACCCAGTCGTTAAATGTAAAAATGATTGTGATCAAAGACATGCATTAATTGGTGCTATAAATATTGAGTATATATGTCTATAAAAACAAAGCTTAGAGAAATAAACAAATTGCATGAGGATGGGCAACGAATACTCTGATAACTGTTACTTACAGCAAAATATATAAATGCTGGTGTAACGTTGAATTTTGACCCGGGTTAAAAAATGTTTTTGCTTTGTTTATCAATAAATTCTGGGTCAGATACACAACCCTGACTTTCAGTGTTATTTAATTTTTGTAATAAAGTAGCCAAAAATATAACATTGACACCCCCCCCCCCAAAAAAAAGAAAAACCGAGGAAACACAAGATTGTATGTGAGGAGTTTCTGAAGCGGCCCTTCCATCCACGAAAAACATGGTTTGGTTTTCAACACTGGTTAGTTTCCCCTTTTTGATTGCTTGTTTGTTTGTTTCATTTATTTATTTTGTTTACGGTTTTTTGTCACAATATATCAGAGGGTTTTGACACCATGCCGCCGCCTCTGAGAAAAACATCTCTCTCTCTCTCTCTCTCTCTCTCTCTCTCTCTCTCATCGGTTTCTTTGAAGAGAAATTCGCTTTTAGTTCAGATCAAAAGAAGTTACAGAGACGGCGTTTTTTTAATTGTTGATATCAAAGATGGTGAGAATTGTAGCTTCTGGTCCATCCCAGACTATAACTCTAGGGGGTGTCATGATTTGAATAAACTTGAATCCACACTACCTGAAGATAATTCAACGTAAGATTCGTATTTTCTAGGACAGTGGTTCTAGAGGAGAAGATTTTTAAATAATGTCATTAACTTTTCACTAATTCGTAATTATCTCTCTTTGGAAGAATGCGTTGCTCTTCATTTGAACAAACTTGAATCCCCTTTATCCAAGGTACTTAGTGGCAAATTTGGTTGAAATTGGCCAGGTGCTTCTTGAGATAATGAAAATGTGAAAAATTTTACAACGACGATTACGACAGACAACGGACAAATTTTGATCAGAAAAGCTCACTTGAGCCTTCGGCTCAGGTGAGCTAAAAATCAGTCGAAAACGATTTAATTAAATATAGCTTAAAAGACAAAATGGTTACATTATCTATTACATGTAGTGCATATTAGAATACAAAAATAGGAAAAAGGTGTGTCGTTCTTAGATTTTAGGAGAAAAAAAATGGACGGAGGGGGATTCTTCCCTCAGGTGTGACACTCACAGTAAAACTTTTACATTTAACTGAGTGGGGCCTCCAACGAATGCATAATTTATGTATTGTGATATTGCTGAGACATATTTTAAAAACATTACAAATGATTATATTGAAAATAATGTAAAATAAAGGTCTTCTTTCAATCGTAGGTGGCAGAATCTCCGTTCTCGATACTACTGGGCGGGATCATTTAATGATGTGAAGACAGAGGTCATGGAATGGACACCTGCCAGCGAAAAGAGCATCTGAAAAAAGCAAAGAAACCTTTGCGCCCCAATAGCAGTATCTTTCTCACAGATTGGTATGGATTTGATCGGGTCATTGGAAAAAACAAATAGAATGAATTTTTCTTCCAAATTTATTGTTCAGAATCATTGAAAAAAAATATACCAAGTACATCCTGTTTAGGTCCAAGACATCAATATCGGTCAGAAGGCCGACGGCTGATATTGGTCAAAGTATGATGTAGGACATGGTACAAAAAAGGGTATGTTTTGTTAAGTTTAATACGTACTTGATAACAAAATACAGCAGTCATCTATTTGAGCAAATACAAATAAGTAATCAAGTTGAGATACACTATATTGTTTTGCTACATGGATCAGAGTTCAGTTTGAATCATTGGAACACTTTAAGAACTTGGATACCAGAAATAATTTCACGATCAACTTATGATGCGATCACATTGAAAGGAAAAATATTTATCAAAAGGCAATTTCTGATAATGGGGAGCAAAATATGTTTGCATGTCTATGAGTATTATCATATTAATCACCTTCCAGAACACAAAACAAAAAAACAACAGGTTCAACAATTGCATGTACATTGCATCATGTTATTGCGGAACAAAGACATAAACTTTATGTTCACATTTTCCTCCCACAGTAATGTAAAATTCAACATGGAACGTCAAGCACTGATGAATGTTCAATGTAGTTTAATTTTTTTTCAGGAAATCGTTATATAGTACTTCTAACTGACTACCTGACGAAATGGGTTGAAACAGAAGGTATTCTGAAAAAAGTGCGGTATCGGTAATGAGCGTCTTCATCAAATTTGTCTGCACCCATGGCGTACCAAATATACTTTGCATTAAAGGGCTGATCATGTTCGTTGTTGCTTAATCTGTATGATCTGGAGAGAGACTATCACATCAATAGAAAAGCTAGCTGGCTAGCGAGTCAGCATGAGTTCCCTTTATACTGTCCGCTCCCCCCCCCCCCCTCTACCCCCCCCCCCCACCCCGAAGCTTAGCTCTCGGAATGTTTGGCACCTCTTCAGCAACACGATATCCGCCATTCCCGACGACAACCACCACCATCGTCCCCGGACGAAACCAAGTCCGTACGTGGACATGAAGTCCTACAGCTCCGAGGAGACTACCATATATAAGCCATATAAAAATTTCAGTTGAATACCTTCATCCATAGCGGAGAAAAGTCCGGAAAACTGATTCGGAATGACAGACGGACGAATAGACAGACAGATCGAAGGTACACTAACAGTACTCTTCGGCAAAACCTGTAGGGGACTAAAAACTTCAAAAGAAGGGGTTTTGTTATCTCAGTATGTACCATTTCCGTCCAAAATGGAGGAGGATGACTCAACATTGACAAAAAAGCGACCATAAAGTGTCAACCGGAAATAAAGGGGGATTACAATCCTCGCCATTAACACCACTCCTCTAGATCCACCATTGGTACATGTATCCGATATTACGCTTGAAAGCGAGTTTACTATAGTACAAATATAATTAGTCCACCTTGTGAGTAAACCACCAATTGACAATTCGTCAAATAAATAATTATACAATCGTCCTGGTGAAATTCCGTGTACCTGATCAAGGTTACATAGGGCTCACAACTGGATACCTGTTTTATACTCCTCCTAGGTGCATTATTACATCTGTTATTTTTCCAGTGGTGCATTATTTATAGGGCTTGTGAGGATGGTCACTCTTCGTTATCTTCATTTTTTTCATTCCTTCCGTGGGGATCCGGATTGTTAGAATAGATCTTCAGTACCCTTTGCTTGTCGTAAGAGGCGACTAAATGGGGCGGTCTTTGGGATGAGACCGAAAAAACCGAGTCCCCGTGTCACAGCAGGTTTTGCACGATCCCTCCCTGCTCAAAGGCCATAAGCGCTGAGCATAAACCTAAATTTTGCAGCCCTTCACCGGCAATGGTGACGTCTCCATATGAATGAAAAATTCTCGAGCGGGACGTTAAACAATATATAATCAATCATTTAAGTTTTATCATTCTATCATCACCGAAGATCGGACGGTACCGCACGTCGAACTTCAGCATCAGATGTAAAAGAAATTATTCTTTCCAGGAATTTTAAGTCTACCATTGGTCAATGTTTGAAAAATTGTAACAATACAGTCAAAATATAAGGCTTTAGAACAGACCGTATAGGGAATACCTTTGAAATCGTCGTGCTCAAAAACAACACGTCTACAATATTGAATTAACATACCAATATCATTATGTTGGTCGATTCAGCTTTTTCATCGACAGCGGGGGGGGGGGGGGGGGGGGGGGATCTAGGGCGAAGCCTCCGAAATCTCCACGTTTCTACAGATAGTAGACTACGCGAAATTTGAACCCAAAATTTTTAAATCGTCCCCAGTGAGCAAATAAAGTCGATCGAGAGAGTGATGACGCAATATTAAACGCGATACTAGGTGAAAGATAACTATGTTTTCTTTCAGTCGGAAATTCCAGGAGGATGCAGACACACACACACCCGCCTCTAGATCCGCGCCTGGGTTGGATAGTTGTATATTGTTTAACGTCCCTCTCAAAAAATTTTCACTCATATGGAGACGTCTTCATTGCCAGTAAAGGGCTGAAAAATTTAGGTCTATTTTTGACACTTACGACCTTGCGAGCAGTGATGGATATCTTATCATGTCGCATCTGTTGTAACACGGGTACTCGGATTTGGGGGTCTCATCCCAAGGACCGCATCACTGAGGCGCCTTTTACGACAAACCAGGGATACTCAGTACCTACTATAATCTGGGGTATTCTCATGTAGTGTAGATATAATTATCCTCATGTAGTGTAGATATAATTATCCTCATGTAGTGTAGATATAATTATCCCCATGTAGTGTAGATATAATTATCCTCATGTAGTGTATATATAATTATCCCCATGTAGTGTAGATATAATTATCCCCATGTAGTGTAGATATAAGTATCCCCGTGTAGTGTAGATATAAGTATCCCCATGTAGTGTAGATATAATTATCCTCATGTAGTGTAGATATAATTATCCCCATGTAGTGTAGATATAATTATCCTCATGTAGTGTAGATATAATTATCCTCATGTAGTGTAGATATAATTATCCTCATGTAGTGTAGATATAATTATCCCCATGTAGTGTAGATATAATTATCCCCATGTAGTGTAGATATAATTATCCTCATGTAGTGTAGATATAATCATCCTCATGTAGTGTAGATATAATTATCCTCTTGTTATATATAAGTATCCTTCTGTAGATATAGGTATCCTCGTGTAGTGTAGATATAAGTATCCTCATCCAGATATAAGTATCCTTCTGTAGATATAAGTATCCGCATGTTGTGTAGGTATAAGTATCTTCATTAGTGTAGATAAGTTGATTGTTTTGATTGCTATTTAGATAAATATTTTTCCTCGTGTAAATTAGATGTATTCATCCTCATTAAGTATAAAGATATAAACTTGATTTCACGTTTCGTGACACCATGGGTCAGGACGCTGCTAGTATTGAAGTTTTAAGATTTACAAAGCAATATAGTGGTCTGCCATTGTCGTCTTTATACAGGTATTGCCAATAACCACAAGGATACAGGTGATTAACTTAACACTTGAGTGTCGTCAGGTATAGATTCCTTCACTCTCCCTGGAGCCAGAATTATGCTATTATTATGCTGTTGTGCTGTTATTGATAGGGTTGTAAAGCACATATTATTTAGTGTCTCATGAGTGAGCAAATTTAAACGACATGAATGATTGTAATAACTTATGGGCCTCTTGGGTATTTTTTTTTTTTTAGAGAAATGTATTTTCATTTTATACTTTTATTATCATTTTGATATCATTCATTATCTGGAGAATATTCAGCGCCAGGGAATAACGGGCAATGGCATCTTCACACACACACACACACACACACACATACACACACACACACACTACACACACACCACACACACACACACATGCACACACACACACACACACCCACACCCTATGAGGAGTACCAGTGATTCTGTCCGAAAGGTTGGTGAAGGTTGAAAAGCCCAAAATGTTTCACCATAGATGAGGATAGGTGGTGCAACTCACGCCATCTCCTCCAGACCGGCACCGCGTTGTTTATGCAGGCTCACTTAAATGATAATGCACAAATGTGAGGGTAGAGAAATTTAAATAACGCACATACATAACAAGGAAGCTTTCCGCATTATGTGAAGAATTGAAGTGTGTGTGTGAGTGTGTGTGTGTGTTGTGTTGTGTGTGTGTGTGAGTGTGTGTTGTGTGTATGTTGTGTGTGTGTTGTGTGTGTGTCTATGTGTGTGTGTCTGTGTGTGTGTGTGATATAACATGTTGATACAGTGTATGTGTGTGTGTGTGTCTGTGTGTTGCTAGCCTCTTCAGTTGACAATGTAGTTTTCTCAGAGGCTTTTTTTTTTTTTTTTTACGTTACGTTACCCTCAACTACTCAACTATGTATGCATAATTTTTTTCACTTTATTAGCTGCATAATTCAATAGACTTGATAAGACATAAAAACTATATTTCAAAATCTTATTCAAGGCATATAACAACGTAACAGATGTTAATTAATGTAAAGGCAAAACAAATCATAGGTGGATTAGACTGGGGGTGGGGGTAGGGGTGTTCGTGCGAGCTTTACTTCGCGAAGTTCACCCCTGTCCCCTGAGTATGATAATATCATGATATAGTGATATTCTCTTTCTCTCTCTCTCTCCACACACACACACACACACACACACACACACACACATATATATATATATAAAATTCAGTTTGCTTGCCAAGTAATCAAAGATATTCCCCAGGTAGTTACAAAATATTGTCAAATTATCTCTTGTGCAAAAAAAAAAAAAAAAAATTGAGAAAAAATTTAAGGTTGCTCTCACTAACTCAATACTTTGAAGACTGTCTTTCATACTTTGTAGGTCACATTTATGGAAAGTAACTGTAAGAACGTTTTTCCCCTCGTAGGACATTTCTATTCACACAACGCAAGTCAGAGACCAGCACTCAAAATAAATATCGGGATCGAGATCACCTTGTCGAGTAATGCGTTCAGTTTCGTGACACCTAATTTCCCATCCACGGGACTAACAATTTGTTTTGTGGTTAGATAATTATTGATATTTTTTAAATAATGGTTAATAATTGTTCGAAAATGATCAATAATTTTATTTTGATAAACTAATATATTGAAAATTTTTAGTGAAAATATATAAAAAAAAACCAAAACACCGAATAACATAAAGAGCAGAGCCGTAGATCAATAAATCAAACGCGACAGCAAGAAAATAAAAAGAAAAGAAAAAACTTGGAGGGATTAGAATTTAGTTTTTGTCAAGGTAATACGTTATTGGTACTGTTTACCAGCTTCTTAAGATAATTACATTTTTGAACTTTTAATGAATGCATGTGAAAAGCAAACAGCAAGGAAGTGTAACTTAATGGTTATGTAAACAAAGCTGTGTCAACCCCCAATTATGTCGTGATATTGTATAATTGACCGACAACAGTTGTATGATATTTCCAGTCTCAGAATGTGTAAAAAAACCGTCATGTTTATACAAAAAGATGCACGACGAACGAGTCCCATTTACATATCTGCACTCCGATGAAAACTGACCACTGCACCAAATTTAACCATAATATTAGATTTTCGCCCCATAAAAGTCCTGTGCAGTTGGGCCCAGTTGCATGAGATTTTATCAGCAAAGTGATAAAGTGGCACATGTTTGGGAAATGTATTGAGACTCGTACTTCCTGTTATGCAGATTGTAGGTGGCAGAGTGTCAACCAGTGACAAAACAGACAAATTGATTTCTTGGAAAGGGTACTTCCAAATGAAGAAATGTGAAGAACTATAGGGTCTGTTTACTATAACATGCTGTTTATATGACTTATGTTGTCATATTCAGTATCTTTATTTTGCAACAAAACTCATAAAACTTGTATAATTTTGGTTCCTAATATCACCAAGATAATGAATGTGTGGTAAAAGAAGTTATGCAAAATGCCATATTTTAGATAATAAACCGTTAAGTCTCTACTTTTTTTTTTTTTTTTTTTTCTTTTTTTTTTTTATAGTTCTTCATCAGTGAAAATAAATTCTCCAGTGAATGTAAGTTTATTTTGCAGCAAGATGAAAATAAATTATATGCCATTTCTTCCATACAGCAAAAACTGTAATATGTAGCAAATTTTGTCATATACCACTAAACAAGTGAAGGGGGACATAAGGTGCAGTTATGAAAACGTATCAGCAGTTTGAGAATTTAATGGCAGATTGGGTCATGTGCAAATAAGATGTCCAGATTGTTTAGATGCAATATTCAAAGACAGTTAATAATCTGACATGAAAATAATGCAGTTGAAATAAATGTTTTCTCTGAAAGTCCTTAAATTCTATGTTTGTGACTGGATATGTTTAAGAAAACAATCTTGGTTAATCAGGGTTTCTCTTTTATTGTACAGTGTAAGAAGTTTGAAGAAAATGACTAGTGGTCTGATAGACAATCTGTTCAATGTATGGTTATTGTGCATTTGATTTCCCAAGCTATATGTTTTTTTCATCAGCAGTGATATATTGGGATCAGTTTTTAAAGTTAAGAGATTGAACATTTTTCTCCACTATATGAAGTAGAGTTGCTTTGTTATTAATTTTTTTTGTTTTGTTTTAGTTTTCTTGTCCCTCCCCCTCAAGTATTGTGCAAATACCAAATCAAAATAATATACATTTGACTTAACAAAAAACAGTTTTGAGGTGAAGGTTGTATAAAAACTCAGTAGATTTGAATTTTGGTTTGTTTTACGTCCCATTGAGATTTTTCACTCCTATTGAGATGTCACCAGCTATAGGTGAAGTACCACAAATTTAGACATGAAGTTAAGTGCTCAGGGCTGTGGCAGTGAGGGTTCTTTATTGTGAAAATGCCTTCTGTGACACAGGACCTAGGCCATACTTATCTGAAAGACCTGCGATTCTCACTTCTAAAATACTGAGCGTTTGGTGTAGGAGCAATCCAAACCTGTTATTAGGTTTGACGAGGCCATGGCAAGCCAGTCAAAATGATTCCACAATGAAAGTATTCAAGGGTTATAAAACTTTGTGTTATACTGAAAACTTTGTGTTAGACTGATAACTTTGTGTTAGACTGAAAACTTTAAAACAAAGAATTCAAACTCTACTGGTAGAATGAGTGAAAAAGGACTATGAAGCTAAACAAAAAATATAATCATGACTTATTTTTCATGAATATATTTTATTTTGTCATAATTTTTTTCTCTCAGATTGCCCTGACCAAAATCTTTATTTTTGCATTTTCAGATAAAACATGAATGGACTATGAGGACTGAGACCAGTAGTCCTATACATGCCTTCTAAGGGACAGTGCACAGTTAGTACTATCTAACAGCATGGCCAGTCAGTTCCCTTCAGGGGCCTCTGATCAATCCCAGATGTTGGATCAGAACATGAACAATCATCCCTCAGTTAAGCAAACTCCCTCCCCCGGGGATAAGGAGTTTGTATTTTTTGTGTCATCTCCAGACACGGAGTCCATACCTTCACCGGTTTCTGGATCTCCTCTCTTACAACACCACCCGATCACACCACAACTCTTACAGAAAATTCACTCAGAATCACCCCAGAAGTCACCAAAGATCCCACACAAAGATGTCGCACCATCAATTCAGGGAAAATCTTCACCTTCATCATCAGCCCCAATCAAGTTTGCTGATAAACCAATGGCCTCTACTCCTACAGAAGGCCAGAGAACCAGACAAAATCCACCAGAAAACCCGCAGCCCACTCCAGACGCAAAACCATCCAGTGATGGTTGCAAGACACAAAGTTTGACTGGTTCTGTTGTAAGTGGTGACAGTGACTCTGTAAAGGCTGTGGAACCCTCAGGAACCAAGGTTGTGAAACGACAGAAACATGTGACCATGGCAGTGGAGAGTAATGGAAGAGAACCAACAAAAAATGAGGGGGCAGATTCCCTCAGTGGATGTAATCGGTAAGCAACTGTATGACACCAGATAGTTGATGATAGTACAGGTGTTCTGTATGACACCAGATAGTTTATGATAGTACAGGTGTTCTGTATGACACCAGATAGTTTATGATAGTACAGGTCTTCTGTATGACACCAGATAGTTTATGATAGTACAGGTCTTCTGTATGATACCAGATAGTTTATGCTAGTACAGGTGTTCTGTATGACACCAGATAGTTTATGATAGTACAGGTGTTCTGTATGACACCAGATAGTTTATGCTAGTACAGGTATTCTGTACGACACCAGATAGTTTATGATAGAACAGGTATTCTGTATGACACCAGATAGTTTATGCTAGTACAGGTATTCTGTACGACACCAGATAATTTATGCTAGTATAGGTATTCTGTATGACACCAGATAGTTTATGATAGTACAGGTGTTCTGTATGACACCAGATAGATAGTTTATGGTAGTACAGGTGTTCTGTATGACACCAGATAGTTTATGCTAGTACAGGTGTTCTGTATGACACCAGATAGATAGTTTATGGTAGTACAGGTGTTCTGTATGACACCAGATAGTTTATGCTAGTACAGGTGTTCTGTATGACACCAGATAGTTTATGATAGTACAGGTGTTCTGTATGACACCAGATAGTTTATGATAGTACAGGTGTTCTGTATGACACCAGATAGTTTATGCTAGTACAGGTGTTCTGTACGACACCAGATAGTTTATGCTAGTACAGGTGTTCTGTACGACACCAGATAGTTTATGCTAGTACAGGTGTTCTGTATGAATGACACCAGATAGTTTATGGTAGTACAGGTGTTCTGTATGACACCAGATAGTTTATGATAGTACAGGTGTTCTGTATGACACCAGATAGTTTATGCTAGTACAGGTGTTCTGTATGACACCAGATAGTTTATGGTAGTACAGGTGTTCTGTACGACACCAGATAGTTTATGCTAGTACAGGTGTTCTGTATGACACCAGATAGTTTATGCTAGTATACGTGTTCTGTACAACACCAGATAGTTTATGCTAGTACAGGTGTTCTGTATGACACCAGATAGTTTATGGTAGTACAGGTGTTCTGTACGACACCAGATAGTTTATGCTAGTACAGGTGTTCTGTATGACACCAGATAGTTTATGCTAGTATACGTGTTCTGTACAACACCAGATAGTTTATGGTAGTACAGGTGTTCTGTATGACACCAGATAGTTTATGCTAGTACAGGTGTTCTGTACGACACCAGATACTTTATGGTAATACAGGTGTTCTGTATGACACCAGATACTTTATGGTAATACAGGTGTTCTGTATGACACCAGATACTTTATGGTAGTACAGGTGTTCTGTATGACACCAGATACTTTATGGTAATACAGGTGTTCTGTATGACACCAGATACTTTATGGTAATACAGGTGTTCTGTATGACACCAGATACTTTATGCTAGTACAGGTGTTCTGTATGACACCAGATAGTTTATGTTAGTATACGTGTTCTGTATGACACCAGATAGTTTATGGTAGTACAGGTGTTCTGTATGACACCAGATAGTTTGTGCTAGTACAGGTGTTCTGTATGACACCAGATACTTTATGGTAATACAGGTGTTCTGTATGACACCAGATACTTTATGGTAGTACAGGTGTTCTGTACGACACCAGATACTTTATGGTAGTACAGGTGTTCTGTATGACACCAGATAGTTTATGGTAGTACAGGTGTTCTGTATGACACCAGATACTTTATGATAGTACAGGTGTTCTGTATGACACCAGATACTTTATGGTAGTACAGGTGTTCTGTACGACACCAGATAGTTTATGGTAGTACAGGTGTTCTGTATGACACCAGATACTTTATGGTAGTACAGGTGTTCTGTATGACACCAGATACTTTATGGTAGTACAGGTGTTCTGTATGACACCAGATAGTTTATGCTAGTACAGGTGTTCTGTATGACACCAGATACTTTATGGTAGTACAGGTGTTCTGTATGACACCAGATACTTTATGGTAGTACAGGTGTTCTGTACGACACCAGATAGTTTATGGTAGTACAGGTGTTCTGTTTATGATGATGATTTATTGTAGGGTATTGTTACACGTTTGTGAAGGAAACTTTAATTTCTTTGAAGAGGGAAATGATTTAGGTTTTTTATTTCCCGATATGGTAGTCATTCACAATGCCATTCCAACAAAGGGTTGCATTTATAGGGATGTAAATATATTGAACAAAATATAATTATTTCTATAGTATCATTATTTTATGTATATGTGTTCACATGCAGATTGTTGGATCTATATATTTTTGCATGTTTATGAAGAGAATGGCTTAAAATAAAATCCAATCTCCCTATAGATCTTTTCGTACATATTAATAACACAAAAAGAATAGTTTAATCTGATAAAAAGTGCAGTAGTCCTTAAAAACATTAATTATGTTAATTTGATTAGAAATTCAGGTTGCATTATGTAACAGGACTAGTTTGAGTTCGTATCCACAACTTATGGATTATGAGAGACTCCATCCTTCATAAAATGAAAAGTTGACTTTACTCATGTTCAAGGTCAAATAACTACAGGTCTGTAACAGGTGATGTTATAAGTCAAGGTCAAATAGTTTGGTTCAGGTTTGTTGGTTGGTTTTATATTGTTTAACGTCCCGCTTGAGAAATTGTCATTCATATAGAGACATCACCATTGCCAGTAAAGTACTGCAGAAGTTAGGCCTATACTCGACGCTTGTAGCCTTTGAGCAGGGAGGGATCTTTATTGTGCCACACCTGCTGTGACACAGGACCTCAGTTTTTGCAGTCTCATCTGAAGTATTGTCTCATTTAGTCTCCTTTTATGATAAGCAAGGAGTACTGAGGGCCTATTCAAACCTGGATCCCTACGGGGAAAAATTATTTTGGCAAATAATTTAAAATCTTTATCTGTAACCCCCACCTTTTAAAGTTTCATTGTCGATTTTATGGCATGACTTTGTACCTTATGTACAATTTTAAAAACTGACATTATACTCCCAACATGTTCTTTTAAACTCTCAAAAGATGTCAGATGTTTTTCTGTATCTTAAGTGCAAAAAGATCATTATTTCTAATCTACTAGCATCAAGCTTTTATATAGATCTGACACCTAAATACATTGTATGTGAAAGTCAAAGAGATACTCTGATTAACTGAGAATGTTAAAAATACATGAAAGGGAAAATGAAGGTGGCAGATGGTACCCATGGTATCTGTGTAGGTATTGTGTGGTGTTATATATATAGTATACATATGTAATTGTTTTCTTTGAATGACACATAGAAACTTTTATGGTGGTGCATATGTTGATTGTTTCCTTGTAGCCGGCCTGATCTCTCTATGTATAGAGTGAAGAGGGATATTACCTTCTGTACAGAGTAAGTCTGTCCACAGGGCAGGGCATATGTGTTTTATGTACACATAACATACGACCAGCACTTACATAAGTAACTTAATGAACTTAATGCATCTGATATGTGTGTCGTATGTATGTAAGCGTACAGTCACAATTGTGTTGGTGCACACACACATATAATATTATAAATATGTATGTTTAGAGTACACAAAACACGAGATGAAGCTCATGAGGATCAGACATAAAAAAAAAATGTTTGTTTTGAATTGTAACCTGAGATTTCTAAATGAAAGTACTAGTTCGTCATTATTTGATGCATATGTGCAGCATTATTTGCAAAGACATAAATCTTGATCACAGATAACAGATAGTCTGCAAAATGTATATAGGACAAAGAAGATATTCAGAGTGCTTTATTGAACAAGTGACTTGAGACAATTCCAAACAAACAGAAATTTTATTTTGGTCTTCTGTCCCTGTGTATATTTGTGCTTTGTAAGCTACATTGACAAGCAAGCTAGCTCATTACCCAGTGTGGAGTATGGGAGATATATATGTACCAAGATCATAGTGCTTAACTGGCAGTATCAAGTAAACCATGAGATACAGGGCATAATTCAATTTTAAAGTACACACAGTGACACTCTAAAAGAACTTAATTTGATAATTTACAGTATTAATCTCCCATCAGTAAGAAACAAAACAGTAATCACATAATTTTCAAATTGGGGTGTTTTCTTTAAGGAGATATAATACACTGTCGTGTAATGGCTGACTTTCTTTTAAATCTTGAATGAAAAATTATAAATATCAGCAATGTTATTATATTTCAAATTTGATTGCCTAGCTGGCTAGCTCAGTCACTTAATGTGTTCACTGCTGATACGTAGATTCATTATCTACTAAACATGAGAAAGCTGCATTTTTTTTTTTTTAAATAATTAAAGTAAATTTGAAAGTTTTATTTTAATTTCAAATTTTTATTGTACATAACCTTCACATTTCATCTCTTTGGTGTCTTTTTTCTCCTTAACACTTGGTGCTATTGCATAATTCAGTTTTATTTTGTAATTTGGTTTAAATGTATAGTGTAGTATATGATAATAATCAGTCAGACTAATGCTTATTCATAAACCAAGGGAAGTCACTTGGAGGGAAGGGAGTTGGAGGGACCACCATGCGCCTGTATAATCTGGGAATACCTGTAGACGTTTGTAAGACTAGTATAGGGAAATAACACAATGAAGGTGTGAAGAAGTGACTCAGTTGTCAAACCTGATTAAGCAGAACCTACTCCAGCATCCATTGTTTTTACATCTGCGGGGCTCACCAGAAACAAAGGTAGTTTGTAGATCAGTACCCGTACTAAGGCACCATTTTGGAAAACTGATCTATATTGCGTAGTTTTCATGTTGAATTTTAACTAAGTAGATATTTTTTTTTTACTTTATAAATGCACAATAGACTAATTTTTCCATAACAGTTAAATGTGTCAACATTGTGTAATTTTCATGTTGAATTTTAACTAAGTAGATTTTTTTTTTTTTTACTTTATAAATGCACAATAGACTAATTTTTCCATAACAGTTAAATGTGTCAACATTGTGTAATTTTCATGTTGAATTTTAACTAAGTAGGTTTTTTTTTTTTACTGTATAAATGCACAATAGACTGATTTTTAAATGTGTCCCAAGAGAGAGTTGTCTGGGACATTCCTGTCGACTTTGCAGAACATTCTACCGGTACTGGACTGTTAGCTGCCTCACACATATATGGGGTGGAGGAGGAGATCTTAATCATTGGGGTCCACCTCCCCCATCTTTCATCCCTTTCATCTCATTTATTCCTCCTCCCATCCCTATTATCTCTCTTCTCTTGACCCCTCACTCCTTTCTCTCTTTCCTCAATATCCCTTTCCATTCTTGACCCCCCCCCCCCCTCTTCCCTCTCCTACCCTTCTAATTGTGTAAACCACACTATGTCAGTGCTTACAGCTTTGTTAGTATCATTATTTGCTTTGTGTGTTACATCTATATACATCAGTGTTGTTTGACCTAAGAATACTAAGGTATATAGGACTTGATGGCTTGGCCACTGCAAGGTGCTTCTTGATAAGAGTTTGTGTAACTATTAAGCTATCATCAATACTATCTCACTGCAATATCATCCATGATCAGGAAACGTTAGTCGAAGACCAGCCTCCTGTCCCTTTAATTTATAACCAACGTCTCAGTCGTTTAAATTGTCAATTTCTGTGATAGCCTTGTTTTCTAACAGGTAAACAACACACCTGATAGTGTGTTTTATTTGTGTATTGTATGTGTATTGGAGGAGCCTCAGGGGAATTCCCTGACAATCAATACATATCATAGAGAAGTGTCATTATTGTTGTCTGTGTATTGTGTGAAGACTAGTTAGTGGCACTTGGTTCACTCTGTCAAGATGTAGAGAAGACTAGAATGTTGACAGTGGTACAATATGTTATGTAAGTCTATTTTAATTCATTAATTAATCTGAAATTTGTGTTCATTTGTTCAGCATTATAGCATTAAAAAGTGGCATAACCTTTAAAATTATATAAGTGTACAGAGGCACCTTTAACAACAAAAATTTGCTGTTTGCATTTTAAGTTATTAATTTGGATGTGAATCTATATGTTTAGAACGGGTAGACATATTGATGATGCAGTTGGATAAAAGGCAAGATAAAAAGATGGATGTTGGATAAAAATCTAAATGCAAGTGGTAGTGAGAGAGAGAGGGGGGGGGGGGGGGGGGTTACCTAAAAACTCCTGTATATTTCTGTTGTCTGCCATCCATTACATGCAAGTAATAGTGAGAAAGGGGGGGATAGGGTACCTAAAAACTCTCGTATATTTCTGTTGTCTGCCATCGATTACATGTTGTTGTTTGTTAAATTAATCTTGTAGATATTCATTTATTTAAAGTGGTATATAAGGACACTTTTATTTGTGAATAAATAATAGAAATGTTAAATAAATCACAGTGTGGATGCATGTAACTTGATAATCAGTTTGGATCAGCATTCACTGTACTTAGATTTACGGAGTTTGTTTATTATTTTTTTGGGGGGGGGGGGGGGGGGGAGAGAGGGGTGGGGGGGGGGGGGCATGGTCTTGACAAAAACTGGTGAATTAGTTTCATGTCAGACAATGAACTAATGTGGTGTAATGTAAAAATCTAGCTATACAGTAGGTTTAAGATTGCCCACATATATTCAAATTTTGTAAATAATGATTATATGACTATTTGTTTAATTGTAAGTTCATAATTATTTATACAAATTTTAAATAGAGTGTCGTAATTCTGTTCCTGTGATTTTTTTTTAAAACACCGTATGACATGAAGAAGATAATTTCTCTTAAGATGGCATTGTCCTATTCATCTGTACAGTGAAGAATCTTGCTATTACAGCTTGGATTTGATAATCACTCATTTGAATACTTTTAAGAGAAAATATCTTTTTGAATACAAGATTCTGAGACTCTCTGGCTGGCAGCAATGGCCGTCAGGCACAGGACAAAATGTTTGGTGCCGTTGATCTTAATTATGATCTGTAAAACCAGAATGCTGAACCTACTGTTCTGACAAGAGATAGCCCTTAACACATAATCAAATTCCTGTGAGCACTGAGGAGCTTTAATGAGGTCGTAAACACAGTAAACAATACACAGCTATTAGTGAGGACCTGTAACATATGTATGGGGTCTGAGGACTCGTAGATGTCATTTTTACTGTTCTTGTTACCTGTTTAGGATTGAGAAGCATCGTTTGTATAATTGTCATCAATCACTTTACCTGAGAATTAGTTCTTTTTGTAATGTATAACTAGTGTGTTGTACCTGTTGTCATTTTTATGTGTACGTTTTCACAAACTTAAACATACATGCTCATTATGAAGTGCAATACATGTATCTTGAAAATAGCAACCAAAAAAAGTCTGATTTCCATAAGTTTCAGTTTCTTAATACAAAAGTTGATTTTTGATTGAGTTGGTGCTATCAGCATGTTGCGGAACGCCCCCTTCCTGTTTTTCGTGTGAAATCTAAGTGAGTGAATTTCTGGTCTGTTAGTTGGATCTTATATGTTAAAGCCATGATTGATGATCATGACCAAAATAGCCATATTGACACGGACATTGCCTAGTTTTTTTTTACATTCTGTATTTGATTTTAATTATGACATAAATTACGTATTTTGTTCACATAGAAACAGTGGCATAAAGATGATGAAAGTAAATGATAATTCATCGGAGAGCCATTTTTCATTCGTATGGTTTTCACAAAATTCATTCAGAATAAAAGATTTTTTTTTTATTTTTAGCTTTGATATTTATTTTTCCTCAATTTAAGCATTTCTGAATTCTAACCATGTTTAGATATCACTGTCCCACAATAAAGTTATTGAAATATTTATTGAATTAAATTTGACAACTCTTGCCCCACGATAAGTTACCAACAGATTTGAGTATTTTGTGCAAAATTGACAACTCTTACCCCACAATGAGTAAACTGCAAAATTGATAAATAAGCACATTGGATATAGTTATCTACTCATTCATATTTTATTGGTTTTATTTTACACAATTGAAGGCTGGTAGGTGGGGGGGGGGGGTGTTAAATCTGACTGGTGAACAGACAGAGAGCCAGGTGCTCGTGTTTTTGTATACAATAATTCATTGAAGAAGTAAACTTCCACATTTCATCAGGTGGTGGGGACATGAATTCCCATAATTCCCTGAATATTATCATGGTGTGCCCAGCACATGAAGGAACAGTGATAGAAACTATAGAATGAGGAGAGAGTTAATTGTATGGCTACTGTGTACATGCTCGTAGTACGTCATCAGTAATGACTAATGCGTAACTTGCTTTCGTTGTCTTAATTACTTGTAACTATTCTTGTCGTAATCGCCATGGAAAGAAGAACCTTGCTTTACATGTATATGATGCTGAGTAAGTTACGTGTCGCAAGGCATGAAAAAAATCTGATTAATTAGATGGGAATATCCCATGTCTGTAATATTTATATATATTTATAGTACGTACATGTTGGGTTATAGAGGAAGTCATGTAACACACATACAGAAGGATTATATACTTGGTAGATAGATGAGGAGGCGTGGCACTAGGAAGTGAATTATATTTAGTCCGTGTAACATGAAATTGGAGTTGTATAGCACAGTGATTTGACACTGTCCTAAATATGAACACAAGGAAGTTTGAAGTCCGAGCTTTTCATTCAGGCCATTGATAGTGAAGTGAATAATATATATTCAAATTGGAAATGTACTTCTGAACCAGTCCGAGGTTTGGTTATATCAGAAGTTGGAGAACATTATTATGGCTGGCATTGCAGGAAATTGTGATTTATTTATTAGTGACCAGTTACATTTGCCTTCCAATGGGAACAGGGCAAAAGATATCTTTATTTTTCGTCTCAGGTGAGTTTTGAAATGTGTAGAATTTAACAGGTTTATGTCCAAGGTAATGAAAATGTGACTTTTAAAATAAATTGTAGCTGTAGGGTTCAGATAGAATAGGTCATGAGACGTTTGTATGTAATGCATTCATTTTATCAGACTAAATCTGAATAACATTTACTTGTATGCATCCTTATCAAGTACTGTTTTGCTGTACTGAGATTTGGATTGAATGATTATTTTGAAGGAATTTAATCTCTGGGCCTTTCAAATGATGATGTTTAAAGTTTATAGGGTCTGCAGTGTCATAGTGTACTGTGGTATGATGTGTTATAGTACAATGATATCTTAAGCATATATATGAGAGCATTAAATTCCATTTAGTAAATATAGATTCGTGTACACCAGGGACGGTATATTTTGAAGTGGGTTATTGAGATTTATATCCTTGAGTAGCTATAGGAAATGACAGAGAATCACTTAGCAGGGCTATAATTGATGGACTTATACAGCACTACAGACTGGTGGTGACAGGGCCATATGGTAATGAGATTTCAAATCACAGACTCAATTGAAACAATGGGGTGGTATTGATGACACTGTGTATGTAGTAAACTAATAGAGCTACTTTGAAATGAGGAGATAAAATAAATACCGTTAACATCGAGTGGTTGATTATGATGCAGTTTTGAATTATGCGGTTTTGAATTTTTGGGGCTAAGGACTCTCCTCAAGGTTTTTTGCATTACATGTGGATCAGCATTTAAGATTGAATGTCTTTTATGTTAAGTAGCATAGAATCCAACAAAATTATAAACAAATTTCCTTTACTAACAGTTTGATCCACCCCTTTAACTTTAAGCCAATTATAGTAACAGCCCAATGCTCTCTGTTTTATGCTTCACATTTCTGAATCCAAATTTTAGCTTATGTTATGCTCGTCTTACCTTTTCATGAAGATGGGTCATATTACAGTGTACAAGGACTGCTTCCTGTCAGCAATCTGTTTTCAAATCAGTCCATCTATTGGCACCTGTTTGTTTCTATAACAACATTATTTATAAGGCTAGGATCATTGAAATTGGTGGACCCACATGCTCCCAGTGACCAGCAGAAGAAACCTTTTGGGTGTAAAGGTCAAAGGTCAAGGTCAAATTAAACATTGGTAATTTTGTAGTAGCAAAGCAAGATAGAAACAGTAGTGATACTTAAGGCTATGAAATCCATCTTGATACATGTATTTAAACAACCATCAGTATAAGATTAATATTGCAGTACACATTTCTGTTGTCTGTCTGTTCGTCCTTCAGCAAGGAATGTTAACCAGAGTAAGACTAGGATAATCCAACTAGGTACACATATTACCCATGGTAGGAAGATGTCTGTTATTTTTCTAGGTCAAGGCCATACTGTCATGCGTAAACAGTACTGATATTAACTTGGCTTGATAGATCATAAATATGGGGGTATGTGCAGCTCTTCATAATGTAGGTGCCAAGTATATTCTTAAAAAGTCAGGATTTTGCTTCTCAGGTTATGCTTTAGTAAAGTGAATTCAACCTTCAGTTTGATGGTATGTGTAATACAAAATCTGCAGCTATCTTTAGAATTAACAAACAATCCAATATTGGAGAGAGAGTGTCAATAAAACTGTTTTTTGAGTGTGTTTTTTTTTTTTTTTTTTTTTTTGCAAAGAATTTGGGGTTTATTTGGGTTTGATCCTTCTTTCTGCTGTACTGAATATATATTCTGACATATTTTTTTCATCATGAGAGTGATTGGTTTTGTGATCACAGATAAACAAAAAGGAAATTTCCTTGTAGTGCACAAATATAGATGTTTGTGTGTTTGGTTGATCATTTATTTTAGATTTGATGTATACACATTACATTACAATAAATTACGTAACGGATGATTAAGGTCATTGTAAATGACAGGATTTCAATCATATGTGATTGATAAAACCGTAATCTGATTTCACAATAGTTTATTATACTGATTATCATGTAAATAATCTGGGGTGAATTCATCAAATAAATTGGGATAATTGATGATCATTTTTTAATTAATTTTTTTTTTATTTTTGTCCTTTTCCCCCCTTGCAACTTTGTTAAAAATCTGTATCATATATTCTAACATCCTGCCAGGGCCAAGTCAGGACTCACATTTAGGGTCAAGGTGACCCCTAAGCCTAACTCTAATTAAGTCTCGCAGCAGCGAATCCTTTATTCCACTATATATATGACTTGAAGGTTGATTGGTTGCTGTTTGATAACTGCAGTTGACGTGCACTGATTACTGTTTTTGATTGTCGTTAAGTTTTAATTAGCTGAGCTAATCTCTGCTACTCTTCACGAGTTATATAATAAAATCTTGCAATTGTATTTAATATAACTTAACTTTGCTTGCTTAATCAATTTTTGCATCCATCAGCCTGCTGTTACATGATTTTTATACTGCTGTTATAAAATGGATTTTCATATTGAAAGTAAAGATGTTTTTCTAAATCTGCTAGTGCATCCTATAAATTAGGTGTTCTCGCGTATCTTCTTTTTCTGATGTTTTGCCTTTAAACCAATTCAATGGTACAAATTCTGTAACTCGTTCTACGTAATTAACCATGTTAACAATTTATCAATATCATTAAATGATCAAAGCTTTGTTGATAAGGTTATTCTTATTACTCGATAAGTCAGAGTGATCCTGACGATCAGTGTAAATTTAAGACGGATCAGATCCCAGTAGAGAAGATTTTCCTGTGACCTCAGCGTGAATAAGGCAGATCAATCTGTTGTAGCTGCTTCTTATACGAAGAACTTTTAATGATTTTTAGTTTGTTTGCAAATATGTAATAAAAAGTTAGTTCATAAACACAAATAATTCATGAGTAAATCATGATTTTTAACTAAATATGCTGTGTTGTGATGTAACTTGGTATTTTTTGTACATTTCAGACCCGAGGAGGGTGACATGGACTCATCAGCAGTCGAACTACGAAATCGACCACGAGGCGAGCTACGACATGCCATGTCAGAGGTCCTGCCCAATGACGTGCGACTCCGCAAACGCAGCCAAACCATGGCGAACGTTAAGGAGCATGCATACAGTAGACTACAAGAGGAACTCTCTAAAGCTCAGGAGGTAAAAACAGTATGTCAGTGTTCAAAAACCGAATTGCTGCGTGTACTTTTCCAGTATATAGAAGAGCTGTAAACATATTATTTAGAATAGAAATGATTTATTGTGAGAAGTATTGTGGAAAAACCTCTCAGCATTTGAGAGATTTTATAATGTTTTGTCACACACTATATTCATCAGTAATCAGTCTGTCAAGCAGTCATTAGTGCAACGCCCTTCAGATGAAAACAATACATTTGTAGGTTAAATCGGCATCCTGAATTGTTGAATTAATCTAGAAATAAGGCTCTTACATTCTAAGTCACGACCATGAGACTTTATGCTGTGTTCAAAGGGATTTAATGGGTCAGGTGAGTTCATCGCTTGTGTGGACTTTGACTTCAACTACAGGAAAGGTGCTGGGATCTCTTGAGGTTTCCCCTTCACAGGAATACAAGAACTTTTAGCATGTTTAGTAGTTTTGTCTTTCATTTACATTACTCATTATATAAAATGTCAGTGATGAAAATTGACAATGATAACATGCAAGTCAATTTTTCTGATAAAATAGTTATGTACCAAAAACTAAACTGATTTCTCCAAAAAAAAAAAAAATCTAAGCACAGTTGATTGATTAGCAAGTTAACTAAGAACAAAACTGACTGCTTTGGGAAAAAAAAGTCACAGTTTTTTCATTAGAAATGACATTCAGTTGTCAAGTTGTCGTGTAGCATATGACTACTAAATAAATAAAATGAGATCACAAAGACGTGTATCTGAAAAATATCTTATTGGTCTGTCATGGAATTTTGTGATTTGATTCAGACAGCAGTAATTAAGTATGTACTTGACAGTCTGAGTGGCTGATATCCTGGGAGGAAATCTGATCTCCTTATTGCACACAAGTATGCTGTAGTTTATGAAGTGATTGTGTGCTGCATGATTAGGATGGAGATATAATTGCTGATCAGATGGATGAAAAATTTGAATAAATAAACTTATCATGAAAGATACAAGCCACTGCTGACATATAGATAAATAACCAATTAAAAGACATGTCATTAATGATCAAGTGAAATAAGAATTATAACCAATCAAAAGGCATGTCATTACTGATCAGGTGGAATAAGATTTAGAATAAAGCATGGAAATGGAGTTCATTATCATGGCTTAGATGAAAATAAGGAATCGGATGACAATGAACAATGCAATAAAAAAACTTAATTTATTTATGGATGAAGTGAATCAATAATCCAATCAAAAGCTTATTCACTACTGATTAAATGAATAGATGATGGCATTGAATGATAATGATGTTTCATTCTTAAAATAGTATTGTCTCTTCCTATGCTTCTTTGGTTGGTGTTGGTTGTTTGACGTCTTGTCAAGAATTTTTCTCTCATATTGCGATGTTCCAATGCTTCATAAATATCATTTTCAATATAAAGCTCTCGGACTAAACCTATACACAATGTGATCCAACCAAATTGGCAGAACCTGCTTCTAGACAGGGCACGTTGCACCTGTCTGTCAGATTCTGTCCATCATAGACAGGGCACATTGCACCTGTCTGTCAGATTCTGTCCATCATAGACAGGGCACATTGCACCTGTCTGTCAGATTCTGTCCATCATAGACAGGGTACATTGCACCTGTCTGTCAGTTTCTGTCCATCATAGACAGGGCACATTGCATCTGTCTGTCAATTGTGTACATCATAGACAGGCACATTTGTCTGTCAGCAATTGATAGTTAATTGTATTCCACTAAAATCATTATCTACTATGTCAATTGTGTATATCCACTAGAATCATTGTCTACTGTGTTAATTGTGTGTAATTTCCAGGAGCTGAAGTTGAAGGATGAGGAATGTGAGAAGTTACTGAAGGTCAGGGATCAGATGGGAATGGAACTGGAAGAACTAACAGCCAGTCTGTTTGAGGTCAGGGCAATAAATGTGTGTCTAAAATTAGGGCAATAAATCTAGTGTCTGAAATAATATGGCAGTACAGTTGACACTGTGTGTGAGATTGGGATAGGGTTGTTTATCAGTACATCTGACTAAAGAGAGAAAGTGCCAGAGATCAGGGTTTGAAATTAAAGCAATATGTCAATAGCACATGTCTAAAGGGTTTTAGGTGAGTGTGATCAGAGCAATATGAATATTATGAGGGCAATATGATTATATGCATATCTGGAACTGAGGCAATATATGTTATAGATATCTACATAAAATCTTTGTGAATTTAGCATCTCATATGTCAGGGCAATATGCTAAAATGCAAATTTTTTAAGTTGGTGTAGTATAGCCAGTAGAGTAACTAGTATATGACATAAGCATTATCTCTTTAAGGTCAAGGTGATATGTCATTACAATAACATACTTTATATACATTATCTGTTTGAGGTCAGGGCAATATGTCATTATAGTAATATCCAATACATACGTTATCTGTTTGAGGTTAGGGCGATATGTCATTACAGTATTATACAATTTGAGGTTAGGGCGATATGTCGTTACAGTAATATACATTGTATACATTATCTCTTTGAGGTCAGGGCAATATGTCATTAAGGTAATATACAATACATACATTATGTCTTTGAGGTCAGGCCAATATGTCATTATGCTAATATACAGTTTATACATTATCTGTTTAAGTCAGGACAATATGTCGTTACAGTAGTATAAGGTATATATACATTATCTGTTTGAAGTTGACTGGGGCGATATGTAATGAGGGTAGTACTAGTATACAATAAATACTTTATCTGTCTAAATTCAGGGCTGATAAAAACGCTTATTTAAAGTCACTTTTACTGATTCTGTGAATTGAGAAAACTTGCTATAGCTCAGGAGATCATCACACATTTTTACCAGCTTTGCTTTTACATGTCTATGGTAATATGGCATTACGAGTTCCAGGTGCAGAGCTAATTACATGTGATGTGTTTACAGGAAGCTAATAACATGGTTCAGGATGCTAACATCAAAAGGATGCACTCAGAGAAGCTGCTGAAGGAAGCTCACCAACAGGTAACTCATCAATGTATCAAATGATAGAACTCGCCAACGGGTAACTCATTAATGTATCAAATGATAAAACTCGCCAACAGGTAACTCATTTATGTATCAAATGATAGAACTCCCCAACAGGTAACTCAGTAATGTATCAAATGATAGAACTCGCCAACAGGTAACTCAATAATGTATCAAATGATAAAACTCGCCAACAGGTAACTCATTTATGTATCAAATGATAGAACTCGCCAACAGGTAACTCAGTAATGTATCAAATGATAGAACTCACCAACGGGTAACTCATTAATGTGTCAAATGATAAAACATAGAGTTGGTTGGGGTACCATAAACACGCAATTTTTTCTTCTTTCTTTTGGGGGGGGGGGGGGGGGGGGGGTAATTAATCTCAGTGTATGGAATGATAAAACTTGCAACAGGTAGTGTATCTCGTCAGATGAATGAACACAGCGATAGATAAATGTATGAGAGTATCACAATGGATTGATTCTGTATTGTTTAATGTCCCTCTCAAGAATCTTTCACTCATATGGAGGCTTCACCATTGTTGGTGAATGGATCTTTATCGTGCCATACCTGCTGTGACACAAGGCCTAGATTTTTGCGATCTCGTCCAAAGGACCACCCCATTTAAACGCCTCTTATGACAAGCAAAGGGTACTGAGGACCTATTCTAACTGAAATCTCCATGGGGTAATACGTAACAATGGATACGAAATAGGGAATGGCTTGAACACAATTCATAGAGCAGCAATAGTATGAGATTTAGATATATCATGATATAGTGTTTAACGAAGTACATTTATTATTAAAATATGAATGTGTGTGTATGGTTTGGTTGTTTTATTTCTATAATTCACTTTATCTGTTCAGCAAATTTAAATCATGATTTGAGGACCAAAACTTTTAGTAAGAAACCAATTACCTAAAATCAGGGTGTGTTCCATTATTTACATGATTTTACAATTCGTTTTGAAGGATTTCGATTAGCTGTGTCAACATTTGATATTTTGATAGATCGAGGTCCTGCAAGCTGAAGTGGTGGCCTTGAAGCAGCTGGTCCTGACCTCTACCCCTGCTTCACCAAACAAACACCTCCACCCCCAGATCGCCACCACCATCGCCGCTGAAAAAGAAAAACCCAAGTCCAGTAAGCCATTTTGGAAGACCCATCGACGTTCCACGAGTCACCATGAGTTTACGAAGGAGGCTCGACAGGAAGTTGAGGCCCAGCAAGAGGCCAAGGCCGATAGGTGCAAAGAGGTCAGAATCACATTTTTATTCATGGCTGTTACTTGCTGTATGTATAACACGCACACCCACTTCAATGAACTAAATTTTAGGGAGATTCAGGAATGGGTGTGTCCACCTGTCTTCCTTAATATCTAGGTCAAAATGTGGACCTGGAGAAGCAATTCATTCATGACACAACAGTTGTCCATGATGATTTAGTCTTGACAATTGATTTAAGTTAATAATCCATTTATTCAAGGTCATTATTCCATTCAAGGCAGATCTGGTCATTTCAGCTTTTCTGTTAATTGATAATTGATTTGATTATGCTGCACTATCTGATTACTGTATAGGACCGTGTGTTGCCAACTGGATGTTTTACAGATATTTAGGCAAACTCTATTAACAATCTGACCTAGTGGCCGTCATTAAACCAAAAGTGCAAGTCCAATGTGCCACCTGTAATACTGAACTTTGGGGGGGGGGGGGTTATTTCAGCAGTTTCAGTGGTTGATCAACATTTATCAAACTAATTTATATCATATAAATTGGCATAGCAGTGCTACAAGCTATTACATTACATCAAAGTTTTGTCGTGGAGGAATAAACCTTCAAGGATAAGATGATTTAGAACACTGTACACTTTTTTGCTGTGCAATTTATAAAAGAACTGCCTATAAAAACAAACTAGGTTGTCGTCATTATGGATGACTTAAAGAAAGGTCAAAGATTCGCTTCAAACCTTGAGTAATTGTTTGATTGTTTGATTGTTTATTGTTTTCTGCCACACTCAACAATTTTTCAGTTATCTGGTGGCATCCAGTTTTTATTGGTGGAGGAGAGAACCCAGATACAGTGTACTGGGAAGAGACCACCAACCTTTCGAAAGTAAACTGGCAAATCAATCCTTGAATAAATAAGGACGATAATAAATGATTTAACATAGATACGGAGTGAGAAGGAGCTAGTGATATATCATGTTGTAGATAATTATTATCAGGATGTTGTAGATAATTATTATCAGGATGTTGTAGATAATTATTATCAGGATGTACTTTACAGTTTTGTGTGCAGCAAATTCCAGTGTGATAATTCCTATAAACTTTTTGTTGTGTATTTAAATCTTTTTGCATCGTTTTCTCTAACAGACTGACAATTTTGAAAATACGGTAATTATTGTTTTGTACCATACAGATATGCCATCAGATATCCGCATTTTCTTCAAATCTATACACTTATCATGTCATATGACTTTTCATCAAATTTAATCATATCGAAAAATGTTCAAATGCTCTTTTCTGGATGATTTTCATATTTCTACCAACATTAGACTTTGAGCTAATGTTCTGATGTATATAGAATCCATTTAAAAACTTATGCATCTCATATATTTCATGATTGCAAGTTCGCCTATACTTCAGACTGTAGGCAGATTTAAAGTGGAAGATGTAAGCTAATTGGCTAGAATTAATAAGTGTATTGGAGCTCTTCAGTGTTCTTGGGTTCTGTAGCTGGCTATCCTGTAACAATTCAGCGGTCTAATTCTGCATGACTTATTTATTTAATCCCAAATATTATACACTAACAGTAAATATTTCAAAATGTTTATATTAATGTGACTGAATAAAAACTGGTCATTGATATAGTATTCTATTGCAGCTGTTTTGTAATCTGCATTCTGATTGGCTAATGTTTTGATGTGTGAGGCAGTTTTAAACAAGCATTAACTAGGCAGAAAGCTTTCCATTGTGATGTCATGATAGAATGACGCAAGAAGCATAACATTTGGTGTCATATACCTTGTCAAAAAAAGCAAAATCAACACACTAAGACAGAAACATCAAGCAAAATATGTAAACTGCAGTAGCATGGGAGTATCTGTCTTCTCATTTCTTATTGTAGGTTAATGTGTTGCAAGTAAATCTCATTTTGTGACTGTTGACTTAGCAGTAACCGTTGCAAATAAGAAATGAGGAGAGAGTTATTCCCTAACCTTCTTGTGAAGTGTAATTGAATAAAGTCTGTAACGTATGTCAGTGGTTTCACTCGCATTGGATGTATATGTTTATTTATTAGACATCTCAAACATTTGTTTATTTCACTGCGGTATTGCACATTTATAAATCTGTCAATGTGTATATTGCATGCTGAATTGTAGGGTGTGCGATATTATATACAATTACAGACTTTCGATGAGGTTGACGTCTTGATTTGTCAACCCAGGGATGTAATAATCATCACAGCCAACAGTGAATATTACATCTCTAAGGTTGATAAATAAAGATGTCAGCCTCATGAAAAGTCAATAACATATAATGTTGGTATACCGCAAATATGCAAAAACATTTGTACTATATTGTGGTACAAAAATTGTACACCTGTGTTCCACAATGTATCACCTTTTTATCATTTAGTGTTAGTTAAGAACAAAACTGTTTAAACATACAACCAGAAAAGATAAACATGCATTATAACATATACAGTATTTCACTTACCCAGAATATTAAGGCCAATCTCAGTTTAGTCAAAAACTCGAGTCATACGAGTTATTTTTGGATATCAATATATGATGAGGTGATTTTCTTTAGAAATAATTATGTTGTTTATTTTTGTGTTTCAGAAGTTATTAAATGTTTCTACTTCATAAAACAATAATATAGATAGTGCCTCATTTCAGAACAGAGAGGCACAAATTATTGAGTAAATCATGAAAAGTGATATATCGCAATGCATATCATCATACACTCTATCACTTCAATTGTATCGTTACACTCCTACTGCGTACCGTGTATTACCGTATACTCTATTGGACCTTTGTCTTGATCATTACATATTTTGTATGCAGTGATGGTGACTATATTTTTTGACAGATTGACAGTACGATTTACGAGGAATTTGTGGAGTGGAGACAGAAACCCTCCCTGGAGCTCACCACGGCCTTCCTCAACAGGATGTACGTAGAGGATATTGGTCCCTGTCTGAACTTCTCCAATGTGGCAGTAAGCAAACGATAATTATAATTAAGGACATTATTTAAAAAAAAAAAAAAATTCACAAAATGCACGTCACACTTTGCATGTAGTCTACAGAATAATTGATGTTCCATGTATTATCAATGGTTTCAGAATTGAATCGTAAGTGCATACAGAATGGCTAATTATACTTTTAATGAATGCCACACTGATTGGCTAATTCTACTTTCACATTCTTTTTCTACCATTACGTCTCTTGTCAGAGAAGCAATGTTTTCTATGATTTGTCTTCTTTTCAGTGAAATGTTCTTACTGGGACACAATATCATGTTAATTAAATCATAAATCTCCGAGTTCTCTTTACCTAAATGTTTAATTTTGTAGTTGGCGGAACAAGTAAAGAATTGCGTGGCCAGTAATAGCTTAACCATAGAGCCTATTCCGGGAGACAGTTCCTATCCAAGGTACAATGGTTGTTGAAATCATTATCAGTTCTGAAGAAGCAGTTATTTTCATTTTGAATGGTTCAGCTCATACTGTGGTGCTCCTGATATTTGTGGCCTGCTTCATACTTGTGGCCCTCCTCATACTCATGGTCTGCCTAATAACCATGGTCCCTCTCATACCCATAGCCAGAGAGTAGTTTATATGACATCCCCCCCCCCCCCCCCCCCCCCCTCCCTTTGGAATTTTTAGGTCACTTGAGTTACTCAGTTAACCTGTTTAAATTGGTCAGCATTTGTCATCGTCCTTTACGCATTAGAAATTAAACATTTTTAACTTCTTCTTAGTAACTACCATTCCAATTCTTTTCAAATATGGCATGAAGCATCTTTGGGACAAGGACAGAAATTTGTAAATTTTTTGACTCCTGCACCTTTGGGGCCTCAGGGGTGGGGCAAAAACTGCTAAATATTGATCAATTTTCAGAATTCTTCTCTACAATTGCACATGTGTAAGGAAAACTAATAAATACCTAGTGATGTAGAACAGGTATGTCTCTACGAAAATTGCAAATTTCATGATCCCTAGGGTAGAGGGTTTTGGTATCAGGGTGGGAGCCAAATGGTTAGTGATTAAATGTATTTACAGTTCAACATTTTTAACTTCATCTTGATAACAATCATTTCAATTCTTTTGTTTGTAATGAAGCATCTTTGGGACGAGTGTGGTATAAATTTCAAGACTCCTGCACCTCTGGGGCTGGGAAAATTGTTAAATATTGACCAATTTTCAAGAAAACCTCCTCTCTACAACCACATACCTAAACTAAATGCATTGTGTTGTACAGCAGGAAGGCAGCTACCAAAATCCTGAATTTCATGATCCCCGGTGTAGAGGTTCAAACTCCAGGGCAAAGCCAAACTTGATATACAATGTATATGTGTACAACATTTAAAATAACATGACCTTTCATGCTATTGATACTAAATTGAAACTAAATAGATATTCAGAAGGAGTAAGTAATCCATTACCGAAACGGTGAATTTCCTGATCCTAGGGGGTAGGTTTTGGTTGCAGGGTGGGACCAAAATTAACATTGTGATAATTGTCTTTATTATATACCCATTAATAATCCAAGTCATGATACAGTGGATTTCACAGAGTGTGATCCAACTTCCTGGATCACCACATGGTGGTTTTCTGAATCCATATCGCGACTTTCTGGAACTGATGATGTCGCAATGCATTAATGCAACGTTCTTTTGTGTGGAAAATATCGACCGCTTCACAAACAAAACTGCGTACACAAAAAATAATTTCACTGTATCTTTGTGTTTTTGATAATTTGAAATGCATTTATTATCTTATAAACATGGTTTTAAAAATACACTAGGTGGTATATAGTAAATTAATCATTACTGCAGTAACTTGATCTGAAGAATGGGATCATGTCTTAATGACAGGCGCGGATCATCATATCAAAGTCTCGTTTGATCTGATGATCTGCACCTGTCAACTTGATGTGATCCGACTTCAGATCATGTTACGTTAGTAATAATATACACCTATCATTAAAATTCTTACTGCAATTCACCTGTGAATTAGAACACTTTGCCCAATACAGTACTGCGTTACGTGACAATACATTTGAGTGACACAATTGAACAATTTGAATAAAGAGCTTTCATTGGCTGGTTCCAACCCGCCCACTTTTTCGCTTCTCACTTTTGAGATAGATAATTAGAAACATCGGATTATTACGAAGAGTTTGCAAAATTTAGCCGCAAAGAATAACACTATGTTGAAATATTTAATGTCGTAAGCTGTTGGTAGCTGAGGATACTTCCTACGGCGCACTTGGGCTGTTTGCGAAAAATGTGAATATGAGAGATTTTTTTGGCATATTAAAAAAAGGAGAATGCCATGTAAGGTGTTGTTTCTTCTTTGTCGGCAATGTTAGAATTAAAAATTAGCTGCTTTCAATCAGCTACCCTTCTCAAAGATTCACTGCCGCTGCATATTGGTTAGGTTACATCGTAGCAACATTGAAGACACGGACGGAAAAAAAAGTACAAGTTTTATAATGCTTGTGTCATCAACAATTGTCAATAGACAATTAATTTTTTTTTAAATATATATACATTATTCAATAATTACCTTTATCCATAAATCATTAAAAACTTACAAATAACTTCAAATTTCATTTATATCTAAAGTCTCATAGTTTCATTAAGAATCCTTATTTTGAATTAGCAAAACAGATAAATACTAAAGTGGTGAAATGAATTCTGCAAAACGTCAGGTTCAGTTGCCAATCCTACAAAAGCACTAAAACAGTATTTCGGTTTTGTTTTCGGTAATCCCGATCCTGATTTTTTATTAAGCAAAACGAAAGTAGCATGTGTATGCGAAAAAAATAACAGATTATCTCAAGAAGAAACTCAGGCTAGTTAGCATTCAGTGGGAGTTAAATCTTGTTCATATTTACAATAACCTTACTTCATATTACGTCAAACTTTTGAATTGTTAGATTTATTTTTGAAAAGAGAGAGTTTATACTGAAATTGTTACATCATAATGAAACGGAAGATATGACTTGTAAAGTAGTAGTCTCACTCTGAAGCTGTGATATTCTTTTCAGCATATCTCATCTGCATTTTGAAGTTATTGATTATTGCCTTTGTAAGGTAACTAGACTTGAGGGGATACTATTTAGCAAGAGGAGAGTATGAACGTGTTAGGACAAACAGCTTCAGTCCAAGCTCTCCTTTTTATTTCTTTTCATGTAAATAAACACATTTTTCTGACATTTTACAATGATTTTAATGCTATATTTAGGTGCCTAGAAACAAGGAAATGCCTACAGTGGCACTCGGATATCTTTCCTCCTAGTTTCTCTAATTTCACTTGCTACCCTGTAAACTTATTGAGAACCCTGATGAATATGATAACATGACACCTTTGTGGTCCATCAGGCCTTTGATACTATTGATAATTATTAGAATTTAACTTAAATGTATGCAGAACGGGAAAAATTTTTTTAGATTTCTTAGCCCACAGTTGACCGAGGAGGCCTGTGGAACTCTTGTTTTCATATTAAAGAGCTTGTTAAAAGTGTTGTGGAAAAATTGTATAATTCATGAAGATGAACTCAAAATTAAGATGATTGAAGAGATGACCCAGGAATTTTAATAATATAGGATTTTGTTATTCAATATAAAGCCACTGATACAGGGGGCTTATAGTGATTACCAGACCCCTGGTCATTATACCAAGTAACAACAACAACAACACCACAACAACACCCACCACACCCCCACACCCCAACCCCCGAAAATTCCTGGCTAAAGGCCAAGCTCTAGAAATGGAAGTAATATCCTCAATAATCATACACTGTAATGATAATAAATGTAAGGCACATTGTTGTACTGGAATCATCGTATTTAATTTTTTTTTTCCCCAGATGATATCTTTTGTATTTTTCTTTCACCAGGAAATGTCGCCTGACAGAAATCAACAAATTATGTAACTACAAAATAAAACTGGGAGAAAATTCCGACTGGTACTCTATATCTCAGCTCTGTAGGAATAGGGTAAGATCTTTAGGAATAGGGTAAAACTTTTATGTAAGAATAAGGTAAAACGCATAATATATGATCTTTAAGAATCAGATAAAATTCTTATGATGCGTAGAAATAGGTAAGATTTTCTGATATGATTGATGGGAATTTAACTGGTAGGAATTAAATCAGATGCAAATGTTACAACCAATTTATGAAATGTACTTTTCGAGTTCATAAAATAATGAAGTACTGAAATAAAAGAATAAATTCTGTTCATCATGAAGAATTGTGTACCACTGAAGCCATCGATTGTTTTTCAGATTTTTGTTGTTTGTGACATCTATTCACATCATCAGCTTGTTTTTCAGATTGCCGCTGTTTGTGATTTCTATACATACATTCGATACATTAACCAAGGATTAGTCAAAAGTGAAAGTAAGCAAACTTAACTCAAACCTTTAATAGATTGATAATGACAAACTTCTCAACAACTAGAAACAGTATTTTACCCCAGTGGACGTTAATACTGAAATCTTATTGTGTTCATGAGAATATTGTGTATGCTTAATTTTATGAAACTAGCTATTGACGAAAATTTAGTTCTCGCTAAAAATAAACATATTAGACTGAACAATAAATACATATGTAATGTGATTCGTAAAAGGTGTGTCTTGTGAATAAATGTGTTATTGTTTCCATGTGAAAATAAGGCCTTGTGAAATTAACGTGATCTAAAGTGTTTATTTAGACACCTGCACTGTATTTGTATCAGTAAACACATACATAATGATGTCAAAGAAAATTCCTGTTTATTTATTCCCAAAGTAAAAAAGAATCATTCTGTAGTGAGAACATGGGGGCTTTGCTCCCATGGAAAAAAAAAGTCCTGTTCACGATGTTTATGTGATGGCAGGTACTCCTTGTGGTGAGAATAAGTTCTACATGTTTTGTTACAGATAAAGATGCTTTCTATGAAGTTGTGAGATTAAGAAAGAAGATGGCCATGTCTCGCCTTGGATACACGTAGTGTGTGAGTGGTTGCCTACAGGCAGGCTGGGGGGGGGGGGGGGGGGGGGGGGGCACTGAGAGTGTCAGCGATTATTCACTTATATTTATTTACTTTCCTTGTATGGGGAGACCCTCAAGTGTTGGTGCCATGGTCACTGTGTTCAAGAGATCAGCAGAGGACACTGGAAATATGGAATACCAGAGACAGTGAACACCGGAGGATGTGAACATTGGAGAATTTGAACACCGGAGGATGTGAACGTTGGAGAATTTGGACACTGGAAAATGTTAACATTTGAGAATTTGAACACTGGAAAATATGAACATTGCATTGGAGACAGAGAATTGGAGGATGTTGCAGCACAGTTTGATACACAAATTATAGTATACATGTATGTATTTTAAATCATGTAAAAAAAAAATCCTAGCATCATATGTTGTATGTTTTTATAGTAGGAAGGAAAGCAAAAGTGTACCTACCATGTTTCACTGTGTGTTTGATTTTGTAGGTTATTTCCATGCTTTTTTAATACTTTACAATGTGGACCATTGATAATTATACTAAAAACCAACACTTGCTTTAAACATAGACTTTACCATTTTGAGAAAGTATATTACACAGCTTATATATAGAAGGTTAATGGTGTGAAATCTACAGCCACTGTAACAGGTGTCTTCATTGTGAAATTAGATGGATTAGAAATATTTTTAACAGAACACAGACATTGTTAAAATGAGAGATATAACTTTAAAGCTATGAAAGGAAGATGTGTTAAAAATAGGGGAAAATGTCATGATGTTTTGTTTTAACAGAAGAACACGAGAAAATGATTACTGCTTGGTATAGTGGTGTTTGTTTAAATACTAGTTTTGTTCCAGTAGTGTTGTTCAGGATTGCTTTAGTTACTGAATTTATGAACATGTGCCAAACCAGTTCTACTAACCTACTTTAAATATGCACTTCATGTGATTATCAATAATTGAGATATATAAAAATGCTCTCAAAAAGGGTATTGTACTTTACCTATGTTTATACATTGTTTGATGTTTAAAATAACTATAGATTATAGTTTTTATCTAACACAAATATTATTTTATGTTGTAAGAACTATATTTATACATGAAATCTAACTGTTGAAGTGTTTTCATATTCTGATATATATTTCATATTTTTCTAGTAATTGCTGTGTATATGTGCAATATTTGGTACAATATTATAAACACTTTATGGATTTTGGGTTTATCTGGAGGAGTGCAACAAATTGTTTGAAGTTTATCTCAGTTCCAGTAAGAGACAATCTAGTGGATGGATCCTGGACGGAACCTAGTGGGTGGATCTAAGACAGTTTAATGGGTGGATAAAGGATGGAACTTAGTGGATAGATCCAGTCTAGTGGGTGGATCCAGACCAGAAAAATAGTGGGTGGATCTAAGACAGAGCCTAGTAGGTTGGTCCAAGAAAGAGCCTAGTGGGTGGATCCAAGATAGAACCTAGTGGGTGGATTCAGGATGGACCTTATGGGGTGGACTGGGGAGTGTGGGGGAAGTAAAACTGCTAGAATCAGAAAAAAAAGTATACTTTCATACATTGTCAAATGTGTACTGAATGGTGTAATGTTTGTGACATGTTTATTTATATATCAAAATATACCTCTTCGTTCATTTAGTATCAAAGAATTTTGAGTTACATATTTAATTCTCAAATTTTTGTCTACCATTGGAAACTTGATAATGTTTTTTTCTCCATTTCATGGCATATTGCCTATCACACAGCATTGAAGTCACATACCATTGACGTCATATAGATATCATACAGCATTGATATCATATAGGTATCATACAGCATTGATATCACTAGATATCATACAGCATTGATATCACTAGATATCATACAGCATTGATGTCACTAGATATCATACAGCATTGATATCACTAGATATCATACAGCATTGATATCACTAGATATCATACAGCATTGATATCCTATAGATATCATACAGCATTGATATCACTAGATATCATACAGCATTGACATCCTATAGATATCATACAGCATTGATATCATATAGATATCATACAGCATTGATGTCACTAGATATCATACAGCATTGATATCACTAGATATCATACAGCATTGATATCACTAGATATCATACAGCACTAATATTGTTTTAACATCCTATAGCATATTGTATGTACACATTTGATCAATGTGATGTTAACAGATGATGCATACCTGGGCTTGCATATTTATCAAGATTTGTTTAGAAATAATGAATACTATAAATGACAAGGTTAAGTTCGTAATTAAATGCTGTGATGTAACTGTAAGATGCAATGTTTCTTAAGAATATGTAAACTGAATATTTATCCTAAACAGAGTGATGTGCAATGATGTATCTATTTAAGGGGGAAATGTAGTTTTGTATGCAAGGAATTATTTAGAATAAGAAATTTATATAGTGATGGCTGTTAAGGGAAGCTGATATTGTCCTTTTATAACAATTATACTGGCGTGATGAGAGAAATAATTTGTCTTACTGTTGAAGTATTTTGTCTGTATAAAAGATGACCTCTTCCTGTATTTGATGAAGATTTTACATACTGGATAATGTATAGTAGTTTTTGATCAAAGTGTAAAGTTGATAAAGATTCTTCCATATAGAGTTGTGGCTGCAGAAAGACACGAATTATGTTACTATTTTTCATTACATATGAGGAGGTTTTGAATGACTCTGTATTTAAGTTCAAATTATCAGGATATATGTGGTATGTAAGCTTTTCAGAATCACCATGAAGGTTTGGTAGCATCTGCCAAATTGAGGTTTTCTGATGCTAATTATGCATTCATGTCTACATATTAAAGCAGGGTTCTCTTTTTTTTTTTTTTTCTTTTTTTTTGGGGGGGGGGGGGGGTGTTGTTGGAGGGGACAGGTGAGGATATCCCTTGTGAAGAAATAAGTGATATTTTTGTTATTATTTTCTACATGGTCCAAACTTTCAGTTGATTGTGCAAGCCTATGTTCAGGCTTTATTACTGTTTGGTTTTTTTTTTGTTCAGATATATGATGTTTTCTGTTTATTTGGCTTGTGTGTTATGTTCCACTTGTTCAGGATTTACAATATGGTCAGGTTTTGCAACACATCGGTTGTGATTATGTCAGTCTTTAGAGTCCAGTAAAAAAGTATGAGATGTAGGTGGAAAGAAATTTCAAGATGACGGGCAATTTTTTTTTTTTATTGTTTTTATTTATTTATTTTTTTTTTTAAAACTTTTTATGGTGATGCTGTTTCACTAATGTTTTTGGAGAAATATTTCAAGTTACTAGAATTCCAATCGCAGGAATTTCTAATGAATTGGGACTTTAAACAGACTTTATCACAATGTCTTTATATCTGCGTATGTACTCCTATATTTGTAGGATGTGAATGTGTTATGAATTTTGTTGATAACTGTTAACGCACATTCATATTAGAATATTTTTGATTGCAGTTTGATTGTATCTATTTTTATAGCGATGTTTTCCGCCATGTTCATTTCCTTCAGCTGTATAGAGGATCTCGTGACTTGTATTTGTTGCTTGTAAATTTTCTGACGTCCTGAATTATGCATAAATCACACATTTAGGAAGACATCTGTCTGTGTATTGTGGTCTTCTTGCAGTTTATAGTTTGCCTTCTGTGTGTCCAAGACTCTGGTCATAGGGAAGGTAAATTGTTTGGTAAAAGGGCATTTCTGGTTGGTCAGAGATCACTTGAGGTCTTTGAAAGATGTTTATTTTTCATGTTGATGAACAAAATATTTTAAATAAAGTTTGTTTATCAAATAGCTTTTCATTTTGTATGTGTACATGGAGGTTCAACAGTTTTTTTTTCTTTATTTTATTTTTGAACAAGGACTAAGGACATGTTAGTAAAATGTGGACACAGGCGTAGATCATTAGGCCCTGTCTATAGCCGAGTACCCTACAGTTATCCATTCATGTGAACCGGACTTGTTTAGCTGTTTGGGCCTTTTTGAAAGAGGAATATCACGAAGTGAGACCCATTACTGAGTTTGCCATCACAATATCCAGTTTCTTTGCAATAAATAATTTAAGAATAAATAAGTTACTGAAAAATGGGAGAAACAAGGCCCATAACTTGTTATCACTAGTAATCAATTTTCTCATACTATAGTTTCTGGAAACACAAGTTTGATGGAGAAAAAAAAAGTTTACTAACTAGCACTGGTGATGGAGCCTATTATCGTTGATTCTGTAATAAGTATTTTATGAATTAATTTTTTCTTTGACCGTTGTCACAAACACAGTTACATCATAAAGAGTATGTTTTCCTCCAAAATTTTAGTTCTCTGTAATAGTTACGCCAAATAATTGAAAAGAAATATTTTGTCCAAATTCCTTTAAATTTTCTAAATAAGCATGACTGTTATAACACACACACACATATATATATATATATAATTTGGGGGCAAATTATAAGAGTATATAACCTGGGTTGGGTCAGTTTACGCTGTATAATCCGTGAAGATTATCATAGATTGAAAGAAGAAAGATATTTTATTTGAAGAATACCAAGAATTTGTGAACATTACCCTTTTCATTTTCACATACGTTTCTCCCTAGGGAAAGGAAGGGGGAGGGGGGGGGGGGGTTGTGCTTCATTGCTTGATCCGTCTCAATCAGAACAAAACAAAACAATTGTGCGTCACATTTTATCAGATGGTGTCACTTCACATTGACATGTGTATCGCGATTACCACTCGTATTTTCATGTATCTGATTTAATGTCAGTGACAATGTTGCATGCAAGGGTTAGTTTTCATCTAGTGGATATGTTTAAAAGTTTATAAGCCGCAAATTATTGCATTGAAGACTTACTTTGTGTAGACCGTCAGTAGTGCCGTTTGTTTTAAGCTTGCTCTGATAGAGTTAAGGAACATTTTATTCAGCTGTGATACTTGTTGTAAGAAAGATAAATTCTTAAATTAGCGACATGCAGAAGAATTTCTGCCTAGGTGTCACAGTTTTATGTTAGAATTTTCTATAACTAAGATACCACTGTAGAAAAAAAAATACCGAATTCAGTTTTTTTTTTTTTTTAGACAATAGTCAGTATGCGAGTTATTTTGAAGCTGATATAATAAACAAATGCATAAATACTCCCAATGGGATTTTATTCTAGTTAGACAGTCGTCAAGATTTCACCCAAAGTAGGATTTTCTAAGGAAGTTTTAACTGAGTTTTCAAACTCTAATGATGCTACAAGTCCTTTCATAGAAAAAAATAAAAAGAGACTCTTTTTCTCTCTAGCTGCATTTTTAGGGACGACACCATTGCCGAGGTGGTGGGACCGTTTGGGACTCTATTTGTCGAAATATTACAATGTTACTTTCTCTTTACGTTCAATTTTAGAAACAACGCCCATGCCTTCGGGTGAAAGAGGCCATTTTCGTCTTCTGTTAATCAAGAATTTTCCAAGGATATATTGCAAGGCTAGCTATTTCCTCGTTACGTCGCCCGTGCCTACAGGCAAATTTTCTATTGAGACCGATAACTCCAAAGACATACATTACAAATTACTTTCTTTTAATCTAATATAATTAACAGAAATTATTTAATCCGCTCATGTATGTGTAATTATAATATACGTGAGTGGATCGAAGGATCTAATTTCAATTAGATCGATAATGATGTCGAGGTTGAATCGAGTGGTCGTTTACCTCTTGGGGTGTATCCAAATAGACGCTAATGTACTTGTGTTCTATAGAGTTCTGGAAAGTGGTTGTAGATTTAAAGTTTGCATTTGGAAAATGATATTCTTAATGGCCGGAATGTAAAGTCAGTTTCTTTTTTATTCCCCAGCAAGGACAACATGAAATGTTTTTTTTTTACTTGATAAATTATCAGACTTAAAAATTAGACCATTTTATGCAGAATTTAATGAAGCAATACCAATGAAGCCCATACGAAGGGTGTTTAATAACATTGAATTATCATCATTAGGAGATGCATATACATCACGGCAGACTTTACATTTTGTGATTTGTGTAGGCCTCAGAGATCACGTGATGCTGCATGCTGCAGGTAAGTGATGTACGAAGAAAGGTGAGGGGAAAAGCGATTATGTTGTAATCGTGGAGAACAGCCTGATAGATAGACTTCAGTCAAGAGATCTCTGTGTCACAGTCCTAGGGGCTGTCTACAGGTACAATCAGGATCTCTGTGTCACAGTCCTAGGGGCTGTCTACAGGTACAATCAGGATCTCTGTGTCACAGTCCTAGGGGCTGTCTACAGGTACAATCAGGATCTCTGTGTCACAGTCCTAGGGGATGTCTACAGGTACAATCAGGATCTGTGTGTCACAGTCCTAGGGGCTGTCTACAGTACAATCAGGATCTCTGTGTCACAGTCCTAGGGGATGTCTACAGGTACAATCAGGATCTGTGTGTCACAGTCCTAGGGGCTGTCTACAGGTACAATCAGGATCTGTGTGTCACAGTCCTAGGGGCTGTCTACAGGAGCAATCAGGATCTGTGTGTCGCAGTCCTAGGGGCTGTCTACAGGTACAATCAGGATCTCTGTGTCACAGTCCTAGGGGCTGTTTACAGGTACAATCAGGGTCTCTATGTCACAGTCCTAGGGGCTGTCTACAGGTACAATGAGGGTCTTTGTGTCACAGTCCTAGGGGCTGTCTACAGGTATACTCAGGATCTCTGTGTCGCAGTCCTAGGGGTTGTCTACAGGTACAATCAGGATCTGTGTGTCACAGTCCTAGGGGCTGTCTACAGGTACAATCAGGGTCTCTGTGTCACAGTCCTAGGGGATGTCTACAGGTACAATCAGGATCTGTGTGTCACAGTCCTAGGGGCTGTCTACAGGAGCAATCAGGGTACATTTGTTACAGAGAAGCAAAAAGGACGGTGGCTTATCAAAAAGTTTGAATAAAAACAAAATGGAACTTTTTGGCCTTACAATAATTTTTTGAATGCTCCACCGAATTAAAGAACATATATTTTATACGTTAATATCTGATATTACATTGTTTACTTATATATATATATATATATATATATATATATATATATATATCTGTGTGTGTGTGTAATGTGAAGTCACTTGAATACAATGTATATGCGAAGTAGTATGAATAAAATGTGAATACAACCTGAATACATGCGTATATATTGTGTGAACATATGTAAATGAAATGTGAATATAATGTGAATACTTGTAAATAAAATATGAACGTAATGCGAATACATGTAAATAATATGTGAATATAATGTGATGAAATATGAATTTAATGTGAATATAATTCAATATGATGTGAGTATAGTTAATATAATGTGAATGCATGAATTTGTCTATTTTAAATGAGTGTTCATTGGAGGGAGTGGGGAGGGGTGGGGGTAAACCTCTTTCATCACGCACAGGTTTTGCTTAAGTCGATGAACAGTAACAAGTGGCTGGAATAAAGAAACCCGCACACAATTCGTGTTTCGGCATCTAATGCTTTTTTTTCCCGTCTTACGTGGGTAAACCATCATTTCTTCATCACTGAGCACACCGCGGCGCTGCCGAAAAATTACCTGCAATTCTTGATATTGATAGCGGGGCGCGGGGTAAGCCATTTTTTGAACAGTGGTGCTTGATTAGATTTTGCACGCCAGTTCAATATATCATAAAGAGCAGCGTTTGGCTCCAGATGGCCAGGTGCACTGTGACCCCTCGGTGATTTATGCCGTGTCCGTCTCTGAGTGCGGAGGCCTCTTCCTACATGTAGACAAAATTATTTTCGCAAAATGTGACAAGTATATATTTTTCGTGGGAGATATGAAAAGTGGAGAAGTGGGGTAAGTGTTTTTTGGTTTGTTTTTTTTTTTTTATCAATTTGTATACTATATATATATACATATAGTTTGTATGTCTCGATACGTATTCTCAACATCTAACATCATTGAATATGCTTAGAAATATCTGGGTGCTGATGTATATTCATTCACGGAATTTTTTAAACACCCCCCCCCCATATATATATATATATATATATATATATATATATATATATATATATATATATATATACTATTTGTCATACGATACTTTCATGGTTAAGCAGTCTATTTTTGGCCGTCAGTAAGATAAAACATTATGTAGTTATACGATTAAAGCACGGGCATTGCTTACACACAACTCGTTAATTAAAATCGACAGTTCGATTACAAAACTGGCGGGAACCAAATTTCCCTCCCGATGTACAGAGAATGCAAAGATGTTTCAAATTCTCAACAAGCAATTAAAAGAAATAAAGATAAAACTGTGTACGTAGAGTTTGGAAATTAGCTCAAAGGATACACATTTCTGAAGTTGATGACGCACATTGTAGATCTTGTAAAGATAAAAGATCCACGAAGTTTTCGGTCGACAAGAAAATAGTTAGCATAGCGCGGTTATGTTTTCAGATTGTTGACAGACTTAGCATATGTTTACAGGTTTAACCCCCCCCCCCCCCCCTAACAATTCATTAATATCAATCTGATTGTCATTATGTCAACTGATTTTGATGAGAATTACCACAGCAGTTATTCTCAGATTCTTCAATCCACCTGCTCCCCGAAAAAAAAAAAACCGAATAGAATTCCTCATAAATAAATAACGGTGAAATTCAGGAAAACCGCAGGTGGGAACGAGGAATAGTGGGATCTAAGATAAATATTGGGATTGAGCTTACTTTCGCAGTTTAATTATCGCTTTGCTATTTATTGACAGAAATTCTTAGATAAGTGGGGATATGAACCGGTGTATTGCTGAACAGCAGTATATGTGTTGTTGTTTTTTTCTTAATATTATTATTTTTCTTTAAAAAAAAAAGAAAAGTGTACGTCAACAGTCGGCAATAGTTTTATATCACCCGACTCCATTTCACCTTTTTTTTCTGCCTATTTTGATGACAGGTACGATTTGCAGTGAGGATGCATACAGGTCTCAGATTCATCGGAAGACCACGCACTTTCGAATAGTTACTTAAATCACGTTTTTCTCCCCACCGCATTTCGTAATGAGTGACCGGTTCTACGTACTCATTATTGAGTGGGACGACACGAGCTGGAACTGGCGTGTACACGAGAGACGACGTTGGCGGATCAAGCATTTCTTCACTCGGTATTAAGCGTTTTCCCTGCGCCCCAACGCCTATTATGAGGCGGATTCAACATTTTCCTGGGACATGTATTTGTTTATAAAACAAAAATGACACCGAATTATAAAAGATTGAAATTTGTTTTATATATATATATTGGTTTCCTAGTGCTTTTATATATATATATATATATATATATATACACACACACACTGGTTTCATGGTGGTATCAATGTTTCCTCCCGTGTGTTAGTTTGGATAACCGTCGATGCAAGGAGTTCTTTATCTTAGATGTAATTTAAGTAAACGTTTTAGTTGAAAAGACACATTATAAGTTGTTAAACAAGCTTTCGGTTGGGGTTGTTTTCATATCGCAAAAGAAGTGAATGGTGGTTATCCGGCAAGTAGCTTGATGCGAAAATCAAGACAGTGTCTTTGTTAGTGGTGTTATCTCAGACAAAGACATTGGGAAATGTTAAAGTTGAGATATCCGCCCTATTGAATCCGCCTCTGTACTCTCTACTGTCCTTATAATGACTTATCCCGCAAATCTCTGTCTCCTCTCCCCCCAGCACCATGCCGTTCCACTCTCCTCACATCAAAGCAATCCTTAATCTAACACTATCGTACACGTATCTCTTTCATTAGCCATTTACTCAGCGCGCTGAGAACCTCTTATCGTTACACAATCAATTCACTCTCTGTTTCATATTTTCTTATTTAACGTTTCCGCGATTTTCCAAAAGAATTAGCTGAAATTTCTTCTACAGTTACAACTAGTAATCATCTTTTATTTTTCATTTTTATACACAGACCGTACTTTAAGATAGATTGTAATTCAGCAGTTGTGCATATCTATGTATGTAGTATTTTTACACATCCTTACATTAATTCAGCTGTAATTTCAAACCCAGCAGTCAGTGGCAGTCTGCCCGTTGTGTCAGTGATTGACAAGAAATGTACAGCATGACGTGCGGGAGTGTGACCAAACATTAACCCCCTTCTGCCGCCGTAATTATGATTCTTAAGGTAGCGTAACAAAGTTAACGAGCAAAGCACGTGCATGCGCGTGTAGGGTGTCTCTTGACCGATGTGCACGATTAAACTTCAGCTAATACTAGCGGTGTTATCGTGCACCTTCTTTTGAGCCACAGAAAAGGTTCTTGTTTGTTTTGTCAAGGTCATTTCAAAGTCACACTTTTTATTCCACAGTCTAGAAATTTCATGACACGTATATATTATATATGTATATACCATTGACTCATTTCAAGTCTTGTTTTAATTTGCAGTATAATTGCTAGGTGTGAACATCTTTCTGGCTGTCTGCGTACATAAGAAAGAAAATCATTTCCTTAAAATTTTTCTGACAATATGGGATCAAAATTTTCCATGCGAATATATCGGGAAAATCTTTAAATATGGGCCAAGGTTACTCAGGTGAGCGCTGTGGCACATGGGCCTCTTGTTTTTATTTTTATCAAAAGAATGATATAATTGGTGACCTTCTATTCGACGATTTATCAATTTTGTATTCACCGACAATGTTCAAAGTAAAGTAAACGGCGATAATTATCTCTTCACTCAGAAACAAAAAGTCTAGTGATTAGTACTAAATACAAAAGTAAAAGCAATCATAAAAAATGTTCGCTGTTATACATTCAAGTTGGTTTGTGAATCTGATAACTTTACAGAGAGGATAATGTGTTTATACTTTCCAATAACTCTAGCGTTCTTATGTTTCTTTACAGGTGTAAGCTACAATGTAGAAAAAATATTTATACAAGAAAATTGTTCACAATAAACTTATTCTAAGAATAGAATCAGGCGTGTTCGATCTGACGCAGACCCGTCAACAGAAATCTTTCCTATGATGTATGACCGCCTCCTGATGATAAAACCTGTCTACACACTGGAACAGCCGCTCTGTTTAATTCATATGTAGGTGCAGAATAGCTATTTGAAGGTCACAGTGAACAAATATTCCACCAACCGGAAGGAAAGGCTCATTCTGGGGGAAGTTTTGACGTCGGTAATTCATTTGTGGAAATGGCTAAATTAGGGGAGCTGGGGAAATATTCCCTTGGAGATTTCACTCTATTGGATTTATTTAATTAATGCGTGTATTCCTTTTTCGCGCATGCGTACTAAACCAACCTTGGGATCTATCTAAATGCGATTTAAATCTGTAGCACTCCATCTCAGCTTAAGGCGTTTTTTTATTACTTATTTTATCTTTTTAATCACATACGATAAAGGTAAATCGTCCTCAAAATCAATTTGAAAAATCAACACCATTGCTTTGTTCAGATTAAAATCTGCATAAACATCTGTTCACTGCACAGCAATACTGCACGAGTGTACACTACACTGGAAAACTGAAATATTGTAATGCATAACTATAATATTACTTGTAATACCGAATTAGTGCATTCTACAATTTGATATTACACGGCAATTTTTATTTTATTAGTGAATACAAGAGTGTGATATAACAGTACTTTAGTACATGATTATGATACAGATTCCATGCATAGATTCTACATCTTAAAGTTCATATTACTCTGTAAGTTTACATAAGTGTATTAACCGGTAGCACAGTGGTTAGAGCGTTCGCGTCGTAATCGGGAGGTCGTGAGTTCGAGCCCCGCTCGTGTCAAATCTAAGACGAAAAATAGGTAGTGATTGCTCCTTCGCCAAACGCTCGGCATTTAGAAGAGAGAATCACGGGTCTTTCGGATATGACCTTAAAAACGGAGGTTACGTGTCACGGTAGGTGTTGGCACGTTAAAGAACTCTCACTGCTACGGCCCTGAGCGCTAAGCATAGGTCTAAATTTGTGGTACTTCACCTACAGCTGGTGACGTCTCAATATGAGTGAAAAATTCTGTTTGTAAAACAAACAAACAATCAATCAACATAAGTGTATCAATCTATCTATCTATCTGTATGTCTTCGAGCAGCAGATCAGTTTTTCGGTCAAACAAAACAGCTGTTGTCCTCGGACTTGGTCGATAATTATGGTCTGTAAGCAGACAAATATGTTTATGAGTAATCCAGTGGGTTGGGCTAGTATTACAATCTGATGATCTCATTGGCTATGTAATATTGTAGGCGGTCCCTAATCTGGTGGCTGGGGCTGGGATTAATGTCTGCCGTGCTGGCGTTCTTGTACTTTAATGGATCCAAGTCAAAAGCAGCCCTCACAGACAAAGTCAACGCCACCTATGATTTCGTTATAGGTATATGAAAATAAAAACTGCACACAAATTAAATTTTGGCATTTAATAATTTTTTAATGCATCTTAAAATGAGTAATTCTTTAAATTGTTTTTGTTCGTATGTTTTATAATTTGACTTCTGTTAAGCATTTCAGTACTACTGTTGGTATCTGAAATATATGAATGTATGTATATTTTCTCAGTTGGGGGTGGTATCTCGGGTTCGGTGTTGGCCAGCCGACTTTCAGAATCGCCAGATGTCACCGTCCTTCTCCTGGAAGCCGGGGGTTTGGATTCCGATCCCGAGCTTCGGGTACCACTTCTTTCCGCACTGGAGCGAAAAGTGGAAAATGATTGGAAATTCACTTCTACTCCACAACAACACGCCTTCAAATCTTTAACGGGGAAGGTTCGATACCTTTTTGTTTTATATAATTATATCATGATGTTTGACGGCCAGATGGGTTCAGGAACGGAGAAAATTTATGCATGGCTGGACCCAGTCGAACCCAGTCTGTTCAGTACCAGGAATCGAACCCAGTCTGTTCCGTAAAGGGAATCGAACCCAGTCTGGTTCGTTTTCGTCCTTCCTGTCCCAGGTATATTCAAGACTACATATGGAATTAACTTAAACGAATGTTTATAATTGGCTGAAAACGCGTTATGAAATGCAACAGCGGACGCACAATTAAACCTAAAACAGCAGTGGATGTGTTACAGACCGGTCATGGTAGCTCAGTGGTTAAAGCGTTCGCTTCGTAACCGGTTCGAGCCCCGCTCTTGCCACGGCCGCGTCAAACCCAAGACGTAAAAATAGGTATTGATTGCTCCTTTGCCAAACTTCGGAATTTAGAAGTGAGAATCACGGGCCTTTCGGATATGACCTTAAAAATGGAGGTCCCGTATCACGGTAGGCGTTAGCACGTTAGAGAACCCTGAGCGCTAAGTATAGGTCTAAATTTGTGGTACTTAATCTACAGCTGGTGACGTCTCAATATGAGTGAAAACTTCTCCACAAGATGTAAAACAAAACAAAACAAACAGACACGAAATTTGAATCTTCAGTGGATCAGCTACAATCCTAGTATTTATATGTAGAAGCCTGGTTTCCTGACTAAAGGCAGTGGACGAGAACATAGCAAAGACAAGGAGCCAGGCTATTATATGTAGCAGTATGTCACGCTCTGATGCAACAAGCAATACTGTGTGTACACAGGCGCTCAACGTATTAAATATTCATGATAAAAAAATTGTCTCCCTGTAAACAAACTTGTCACACCGCCATCTTGGTTTTCTTTTTTACCAGCTGCATCGCTTGCATTTTTCAGCGAAAAGTTCGATATAATATTATAATTAGACCTCTACCGTTTAGAAGCAACCCTGTCAAGGTCTTACCTCTCACATCGTCATGGTGAACTATAAATGAAGTCCATTTATCATCGTATTATATCGAACTTTTCGCTGAGAGTCGCAAGCGATGCAGCTGGAAAAAGGAAAACCAAGATGGAGGCGTGACACACCTTGTGAATAGTTTGTTTAAAACGTCGAGCGCCTGTATGTATGTAATACTGACTACCAATCGTCAAATGAAATGGAAAATCCAACATATCCTTGTTTTGAAATGTACAAGAAAGAGTTTGCACGTTACATGTGTAAATTTCTTAGTGTGGATTAGGCATGTGTACAAGTATCATCTCTCGAAAAACATCCCTCTGTAGTCCTTTCTGCTTCATTTTAATTGACACAAACAGGTAAATTTAGATATTGTAGATTGTGATACATGCTGTTGATACTTCACAGAGAGGACGTTATAACATGGGCCGGGTGCTGGGAGGGGGCAGTTCTATAAATAGCATGGTATACTTACGCGGAAGCAGTGACAGGTATAACGCCTGGGAGAGTTCCGGGGCCTCGGGATGGGGCTATAGAGACGTCATTCCCTACTTCCTCAAGCTAGAAAACTTCTGTATCGAAAAATTCCAAACTTCGGGTAGCTATGCACTGTTTTTTTTAATGCATACAATTACATTCTATATCTTATGAACCAGTGTCATTTGTAGAGTACTCACCTTGTAGAATACACTGCTAGTTCAATTAAATGATTGACTTGTTCTTTTTCCGTACATTTTCAAAAGGATTCCGGTTTACCACCAGTAAATGAAACTTTAAATTGTGCTTTACTTAAATTAAGAATTATAACTATATGAAAAATCAGTTGATGAGTTGTTGATAAAAAAATCTGCATTAAATTTAACGATTTTTGTATGACCAGCATATCATTCCACGAAAGGCCCTGTAGTTATCAGCGACGGATCTCAGGATCACCCACTTCTTCACGACGTTTATCAGAGGGCCTCAGAAACACTGGGGTATAAACCCACTGACTGCAACGGCAAAGATTTCATAGGCGAGTACCTTACCTCGGACATGTCCCTGGAAAATGTCAGGCTTTCACGGAAACTCTCCTGTATTATAGTGAAAGATCATGCTAAGATAAAATAAACATTCACTATTTATAAATCGATTTCATCTAATTGATAAGGGGCATATCATTAGGCAAAGCGTGTTAAGATCATAGGATGAATTCTACATAGGCTGACAATGATCTCTGTTTTCAGGATTCTGCTCCAATCCCACGATGAAGGACCGCGCCAGGCGAGTGAGTACTTCCGGTGCTTACCTATCGCCGGTCATGGACAGGACCAACTTGCACATAGCCCCATACAGTCATGTGGTAAAGGTTTGTACAGGAAACAATACACTTAGCCCCATTTAATCACGTGAAGGTTCTTCAGCGATGCGCATTGCCCCATTCACTTAGTTGAGATAGATTTGTACAGGACACGATACATACATATAAAACCATTTAACAAGTTTCTGTCCTCTAAAATGGACTGCGGTACGTGGACCATAGACTTGTATTTCCAGCAAAATCTTCATATATTAGATTGAATGCGTTTTAAATGAGATTCTTTTTAAACCTTGGAATATGTAAATATTTTATTTTTAGACTATAATTCAAATTTCTAATTATATATATAGGTCTACTGGATGTGAAATATTTGACCTTTAACCTTAGAATTAAAATTTGATTTGGATCAAGAAGTTCAAATTCCACAGAGAACACATTCTTGTCTTAATAATAAGTTAACGTTTGACTTTCATACAGGTACCAAATCCAAGGATATAAATCTGACAACAAAATACCTAGTTAAATTTTACTTAACAAAAAAGAAAAGGTTATTTTTTGGCCCTTTTGCGATGTTCACGGTAAAGGTACACACTTCGATTTCTATATCCCCTCTCCCCTTCGAAAATCTTGATTCGCCACTGAATGATGCTCGAAATGAACAAGATTGAAGTTTGTTTTTTGTTTTTTTTTTTTTTTTTTTTTTTTATTTTGTTGTTGATTTTGGGGGGGGGGGGGGGGGGTTGTTGGGGGTTGTTGTTGTTTTTGTTTTGTTTTTGTTTTTTTGTTTGTTTGGTTTTTTTTGTTTTTGTTCTTGTTTGTTTGTTTGTTTTATTCGTTTTTTAAAAAAAATTTTTTTTTGGGGGGGGGGGGGGGGGTCAATTTTGAGATATTAACATTCTCTATTGAGCGTTTCTTATTACAGGCCGCGGTCTGTCCTGATATGGGCTTTTAACATGTACATGCGTTTCTGCGGAATTAATGTAAATATAATTTTTAAATGATTTTGTCCTATAATTACTGTAATGTAAGTATAAGTATTTAATTGAAGTTATTGTTAATTCTTAGCGTTTGGTTTTTATAATCTCTAGATAGATAAATCAAGCGTATATAAAATTTAATAAATATTACAGTTGTCAATTTGTACTGCGTTTGTTTCGGGTTCAGTTTATTTCATTTCTATCACTATTCGCTCATGAAATACAAAAAATGGGTGTACAGGGTTTTGTGGATTCAAGACTGTTTTTGCGGATTGACACAACTAGTAATATATATAAGAGGTCTTGAGGTGATAAGGGGAGTCGAGTTTAGACAAGTAAAAATTCCAAATATATATGCCTTGTAAAGTCGTTCTGCGTAAAATGGCCTTTCTCAGACAAAAAGACATCTTAATTAAAGTATGACTTCACAATTCTAAACTCTTCATCCTATAGTGATGCACAGAATGCATATCGTCAGTATGGTCCGATCTGATAAAAAGAAGTAATAATACTTTAAAAAAGGATGATTTCTTCATATCTTCTGTGGTCTGATATCGTTGACGCTTGCGTCAAGTTGCTTTCCTGTCCTCTAATGATTCCAATAAACTGGCAAGCTGACTGCAAGGCCACGTGCTACATTTCTAGTTTCCAATCTATAAATAAAGGTCGCGTCATCGAGTTTTCTTTGCAATACGGAATATCGGTCGGTCTTTTCCGTCAAATCGAGATGTTTTTCTCGACTTGACGGAAAAGGCCGATCTTTGTTCTGATTCGCTCCGGTGGAAACGTATATGCGCAAGTTGATTTTTCCACATAACATCCGGTTTAACCTCGTTTATACTTTTGTGCGTGGACCTCAGGGTCCACGCAACAAAGACTGATAATGGGAAAGAAACACAGAGTCACATATCACTCAATTAACAAACGTTTGTACGGGGAAGGAAACACACTTACGGGGAAGGAAACACACTTACGGGGAAGGAAACACACTTACGGGGAAGGAAACACACTTACGGGGAAGGAAACACACTTAATGCGACAGAGTTGGTTGGTGTTACGTCATTTAACGTCCTTCTCGAGAAAATTTCACTCATATGGAGACGTCACCATTGCCAGTGAAGGATTGCTAAATTTAGGCCTATGATTGGCGCTTGCGGCTTTTGAATTTAGAGGGATCTTTATCGTGCATTACCTGCTGTGACACGGGACCTCGGTTTTTGCGGTCTCATCCGAAGGATCACCCCATTTAGTCGCCTCTTACGACAAGCAAGGGGAACTGAGGAGCTATTTTAACCCGGATACCCATGCGACAGAGAAGTTGACCTTAGATGTACTCAATAAATTTACCCATCATGCATTAGAAATATCAATTTCAGCATGGACCTGCTGTAATAAATTTGATTGCCTGTATGTGGATTAAATACTAGTATGTTTTTATGCTTTAATTTCATGTCTACAGGTATAGATGGTCTATCCGTATTCCAATCATCGTGTCTGTTTTCAGGTGCTGATTTCTAATGGTAAGGCAGTGGGTGTTGAGTACCTACAGAATGGCAGGAGGGAGGTGGTGGGGGCCACAAAAGAGGTGATCCTGGCCGCGGGGTCTATGGGCTCCCCACACATCCTGCTCCTGTCGGGAATCGGACCACGAGACCATCTACAGGAACACAAGGTGAGAAAGGACTGTCGTACTAGAAAGCTCAACCCTTGTGTTACGGCCCTGATTTGCTGACAAGCTCCAGGCTTCGGATTTAATCTTAGTCTCACTTTATCAAAGGGACGAAAAGGGACATGTACAGAAAAGTGAGCCTGCCATATTTTTATTGCACCGGAGCCTGGGGCACTAAAACAAACTGATTGATTGATTTATATATTGTTTAACGTCCCGCTCGAGAATTTTTCACTCATATGGAGACGTCATTAATGCTGGTGAAGGGCTGCAAAATTTTGGCCTATGCTCGGCGCTTATAGCCTTTGAGCAGGGAGGGATCATTAACGTGCCACACTTACTGTGACACGGGGCCTCGGTTTTTACGATCTCATCCGAAGGACCGCCCCATTTAGTCGCTTCTTATGACAAGCAAAGGGTACAGAGGATCTATTCTAACAACCCGGATCCTCACGGGGCCACTAAAATAAAGATTTGGATGGTTGTTTAATGTTTGGCATGGTGACTTACACTTAGTCAGAGCAGAGACTATTGTTAACCATTACTATCTTCACATTACACCCATTAACGTGTTTCAGCATTTGCTTGAATATTATTTTCATATCATACTTTGCCTTTTCTGAAGTAGTGAAGTACCTCCGAGATATGAAATGTCTTTATTTGAAGTCTGACAATTTTGACGTTCTGTTTCTAGAATAATTTCAGGATCACCACGATCAATCTGAGTCAGTGACGTACAGAATGTGACGGCTGACAAAACACATCTCAAAGACAGTACGCCATAAATTTGGTCGACTCCGGCAAGTAGAGATTGCAAAAGCACTAGCCTGTCGATATTTATGCTGTTTTTAAGTGAACAAAGGAGCGTTGTTGACAAAATTTTTAAAAAGTGTACTATTATGACGTCTTTTGTCAGCTGTTCAATTTATTACGTCAGTGGTTCAGAATCACGTTCACAGAGATCCTGAGATGAATACTCTGCTCGTTCACATGGCCGTGTTCATTTATCAAACAGATTACGGTTCATGCGGATCTTCCGGTTGGAGGGTTTATCCAAGATCACGTGATGTTCCCAATTCGAGGCTCCATCAATGAATCTCTGACGGTGACCTACCCAAGATCAACTAGCGTCCTGGCAAAGCTAAAATACAAAGCGTTTGGAGGAGGTAGATGCTGTACAGAACTTTAATAAACTATTGAATACGAAAGGCATTTCAAATGTGATCAAAAGATTTGTCGTATAAATGCTGTTCCGCATAATCAGTATTCCAAGTCATAAGGGTAACCTAAATTTCGGACACACCAGATGAAGTAGGATTTTGCTGTGTTTATGCAAGATTTCATATTACAATGTAAATAAGTCAGTAATGCGTCAAATGTACCAATGAAAGATTGTTTTCTAAAAAATGAATTTAATATTTGGGTAATGTTTTCCATTGAAATTTAGAGATATATGAGCAATTAAAAAAAAATAAAAGTGGTTTCATAGGAAAATGGTGTGCTAAGTATAGGTTTTTAACAATAGCTGAAAACAGTTGTCAACAGGTACAAATACTTATACAAAATTCTGCGTTTCCTCGGGTATCACGTGTCCTTGTAGCAATGTTTGGTATTCTGTCCTTAATTATTAGTGTTTTAAATAGAAATGTTTTGCTTTTGCTTTCTTTGTAATAGCTTATCAAGTCTCTGTTTTGCCATTTTAATCGTTTGCTTCATTAAAATCTTAATTTTTTTATAGGTCCTTTATCATCCAACGGCGCCATTGTAGGTCACTCACTGGTGGAAGTAAAGCAAAATAAAACGAATCAGGCAGACGTATTAATTAGTTTTCTGGCAACGATACCGGAACTCTGGTCAGCAATGGATTATGGGTATGAAGCAAATGTAGGTAGATTATTACCAACAAGCACAAATTTATGCAAGAATAAAGATAAAATAAATAAACAAATGTGTGATTTTTTTAAAAGTATATTTCAGAAACGATATTCACCTATTCGATATCATTCATTTATGCATCTAATGTTTGCGAGATTTAATGATCATAATGTTAAAGAGAATCTCTAGGATTTAGTATGATACTTTTTCAAATCGAATTCCGTATTTTTATTGAATATATAGGTACGAAAAGATCTGATACCTGTCAGAAACGGAAAACCGAATTCCACAGAGGGAATTGCCTTTTTCATTCAGCCTCTGAACATAAAGAGCAGCGGAACATTAAAGATACGCAGCACAAACCCATTTGATCCCCCGGATATAGATCCAGAATACCTGGAACATCATGATGACGTCACTAGTCTCATTCAAGGTGGTCTATATTCATCACAGTAAAACATTAGAACAATGCTGTTTTAAAAAAAAAAAATATCTGATTAGAAAAGTCTAAACTTTTAACAAAATTAAGATTGAAAAAATACTGCGTAGTTCTGGTTTCCGACCATTCATACACTACATGTAATTCATGAACAAGTTCAATACCAGTTACCTTTCTTTACAGGTATCAGGTTTTATTTTAAACTGATGAAAACAAAAGCCTTTACACGCTTACAAGTCAGGCCACCGTACTCACCATTTACTAAATGTTCAAAAGAGAAACTGAACTCGGATAACTATTTTGAGTGCTTAGTCCGCCATCTTGCGGTCCCAGGGAATAATCTGATTGGTGGATGTAAGATGGGATCAGTAAAGGATAATACTACAGTGGTGGATCATAGACTTAGGTAGGATCTGATTTTACATCTGGTCCACAACATGATTCTGTATTCGCGGCAGTTCGATGTTGCGGCTGTTCAATATTTATTCACGGCTGTTCAATATTTACTCGCGACTTTGATATTTATTCGCGGCTGTTCGATATTTCTTCGCGGCAGTTCGATATTTCTTCGCGGCAGTTTAATATCTTATTCTTCTACTTATCCTGTTATTCTGTTATATTTGAGAATTTTATATTTTGTAATAGAAATGGTAGTGCGACTTCCTTTAGTGCTGCTTTTCAGGCTTTGCAGCCGTATTGCCCTAGAACGGTGTAGGCATCGTCATGAGTGGCAAACCGCTTTGAAAATGATCTAAATTCGACCCCGGGAAAATTGGCATGTAAAGTTTATAGAAATTGAAATTCCCTTATCTGGTTCGTCAGTTACTAGGAATCTCCGTTCTATCTTGCACTTTTCACACTCTTTCTTAGTATAGGGCTAACACTGGTACTAGATTGATGCTCCGTCATTTGATAAAACACATCATTTGATTGCCGTCTGAATATTCGAAACATTTTCTTTAAGAATTGTATTTCTGTCTTGTACATATTTACACACCGTATAATGGTCCTCGACAAAGCAAAACGGCCGCCGTAGCTCAGCGGTAAGAGCATTCGCTCGACCGGTAGGTCATGAGTTCGAGCCTTGCTCATGCCATGGCGCGTTAAACCTAACACGTAAACATAGATAGTGATAGCTTTTTCGCCAAATCCTTGGCATTTAGAAGTGAGAATCAAGGGTCTTTCGGATATGAATTTAAAAACGAAGGTCCCGTGTCGCGGCAGGCATTGGCACGTTTAAATACCCTCACTGCTACGGCCCTGAGCGCTAAACATAGGCCTAAATTTGTGGTACTTCATCTACAGCTGGTGAAGTCTCAATATGAGCGAAATTTTATAACAGACAGTCTACAGAAATTTATCGGGTTGTTAAAATCCATAAAAGGCAAGCCTTATAGAGTATAAATTTTAGACATCGTGAAATCATTTCACTGCATATGCATTTGCACCAAAATAAAACGGGGCGAAAAATTTCAGACGTTAATCAAATTCACTTTCTCTTTACAGGGTGAAGGGGATCGAACGACTGAGGGTCGTCGATTCCTCTGTGATGCCAACACTTGTGTCACCTGACCTCACAGCGCCCTCTATAATGATAGCGGAGAAAGCAGCCGACTTGATAAAAAGCAGTCATTTATCAAAAAAGAATGTTGTTACAGTTACTAGAAAGAAAACTAGGTAGCGATATTGAAATTAGGATTTTAAAATATTTGATGTATATAAGGTGATAATATTTCCATGTGCTCCTGAAAAATTTGACAGAATTTTTAAAATTCATCCTGGAGAATGAATGGACTTCCCAATTTTCGCTGATTGTTTCGTAAATATAACTACAGTTGAGACGTTACATAGATATAAGCACGAGTGACATGTAGGTATATGTGTGTGTTTATCGTTAGCGTTGAAGTGTCTATGGATCTCTTATTAAAATAATTTGTACAATTGTACATGCACTTTGCTAACACTGTATTCCACACAGAAATGGTGTCATATGCAGATTACCTGTATATTACAAATATGTGCAAAACTGCATATGATTTTATACTATTCTTCAACTCGAGGAAGAAGCCTTAGTGAGAATGAAAGGGAGGAAAGCACAGAGTGTGCCATTTTTATAATTAAATATTTATTAAGATGCAGTTGATACAGGAATATTAAATTTATAGAATGTCGTGTAAATGTGGTGTATCATTATATCCTGTAGTGTCTCCCAATTTAATTTGAGTCTTCAACAGGATTGTATTATAGCTCTATGCTCTTCACCGAAACCGAGTACGGTGCAAATGTATGTTTGTAATGGGTAGGCTTAATTAACTTAATGAGGTCAACTTCTCCAACATCATTCAATCCGAGGATTATGATATTACTCTGTATGTATAATACAGTATCTTGACCATTGTCTTGTACGAGCTCTATGATCACAAAATGAAAACAGACTTGTCCTAAATAAGATTTTGTATATACCCGTGACTTGTTAAAATATTAACATCAGATCTTACGATCAGCTCACTGGTGTGGCGATCTACGTGAGCGGATCTTGGGGTGTGATTTTAATCAGATTGTAAAAGAACAAAAATATTTTATTTGGCATGTTGAATTCAAGATATGATCTCAAAATGAATTTTACTGACCTATAAATATCAATATTTCATGAAGGTAGTCATCATTGTCAATTTACGTGTAGCAGGATTTGTTGATGACAGGTTTAATAGAAATAAACCAACTCCCGGCCTGTTATAGGTTCGTAGACATTGCGTTTATTTGACAGGATATGAATATTCAAATAAACGTTATTATTAAGCTCTGTAACAATAGTATAACAAGAATTAAACATGTGTAGAAATCATAAAATACAATATCAGTATTACTGACTCACTGATATACAATTAATGCTAGCAATAGTCACATTTCAAGGGAGATAACTCTGTTTACACAAGGTGCGGGAAGGTGGGTGTTTGGTTAATGAAGTCACAGGAGGCACATTTGTTCCCATCTTGAAGCTCCTAATCCAAAACTTACATAAAGGACGATTTTCACGCCAATTTTGCATCTGTAACATTTTTACCAAGGTCGATTAAACCGTGGACAAGTGACTAGTTTTTCATCAAACGCTATGAAAACTTTTAGAAGTGAGCCGCGTGTCTTTTGGATAAACCATAATCACCGAAATCCGGTGTCGTGGCAGACACTATTCATCTTGAAAGCCTCCCCCCCCCCCCCCCCCCCCCATTAAGTATTACGACGCTATGGAGCACCAAATTAACACTAATCAAATAATCAAAGATATCTGTAATTATTTGAAGATATCATCAATTCAATTATTGCTCTCATCAATTGAGTTAATGTGCGCTTCAATTCAATTATTGCTCTCATCAATTGAGTTAATGCGCGCATCAATTCTATTAATGTGGAGGAAATGTTGCTCGCAAAAATTAAAGCTCGGTGTAAATGATTTGACGATCTCTTTAATTCAGTTGAAGATACCTGTACAATGCTTTCGTACAAAGAATTAATGCGCGAATCAGTTCTTTTACAGACAGCAAAAATTCAATTAGATAGATCATAAATTCATTTGTGGATATATTGAATTGAAGATATCTCTGATACATAGTTGACTCTCTAAATGAATTATTACACGCATCAAATGAATTAATGATATAATTAATTCCATTGAAGAGAGCAATAACTCTATTATTGCTAGCATTAATTGAATTCTTGCTCTCTTCATGAATTGTAGCGTTCATCAATTCAATTGTTGGTATCATCAATTCATCGGAAGAGAGCAAAACAATTCAATTATAGCGCGCATTAATTCAGCAGAATAATCAATGCTATCATCAATTCAATTAATATGCACAGTAATTCAGAATTAAAGATATCATTAATTATTTGAAGATATCTTTAACGGAATTATTGCGCCGCGCATTAAATGAATTGATGATATCTTCAAATAATTAAAGATATCTTCAGTAAGTTGAGTGTATGTTAAACTGGTGCTCCATACGGCCCAAAGATCACGGTGCTGTTTCTGCTTTATACTCGATGAAGTGTCGCACACCTTGAGCATAAATGCAAGTTTTCTTACATATGTGCAATTTTGCAACCTGTTTTTCTCACTCTGAAGTACACACCGGTAAGTAAACATTACTACGTTTTTGAACTTAAGATGTTTAGCTTGCCTGGGCTACATGTATTAGCTCAAGAGAGTTTTTTCCTGATCATCTGTTGTCCGATGTCCATCTGTAAATTTTACAATTTTTGAATGCTTCTCCAGAACCACGGCGAATTTCAAACCAACTTGCCACTTATAAAGTATCCTTGGGTAAAGGGAAACATTTGATTTTTTTTTTTTTTAATTTTTTTTTTTTGCAAATGAGGGGCAACACCCTTGTTAAGGGTGAGGTAATTAAGAGATAATGAAAATATATGGTGGCATCTTTTAAGGACATATGCGAAGCTTCTGGCATTTTCTGTAAAAATATTCTTTAATTTGATCTCCTAAATATGAAGAGTTCTTATATGATTTATGGAATAGGTTTAAATCTTATATTTTAGTAAAATTACTATACTTTGTATGTCAGTCTGGGTAGCTCAGTGGTTAGAGTACACAATTAATACTTCAAGGGACTGGGTTCGATATCAGACTGTTCCGAAAAGTTGTCTTTACTTCACTGCTACATTTATACAACTTACTGACTTTACATATTTACTTGCAACAACCGGGAACTATCAGAATATGCCAATTCGAAAACAGACATAGTGATATACCCCAACATTTTTTTTAGAAACGGGATAGAATACAAGTGAATTGTACGTGAACTGTCACGAAATATTATATATTATTAAGAAACGTCGCGTCCTTAAAATTCTATGCCACAACCACTGGACTAAATTGGGCAAAAACATTTGTGACAGCTTTTGTAGCAAGTGTTATTCAAAATTGTTCAAATCATGGCCTCTGGGGGTAGGGTGGGACCGCAATAGGGGATCAAAATTTTACATGGGGATATAAAGGTAAAATCTTTTTTAAATCTTCTTAAAAACAGCAGGTCCATGATTAGTCATATAGATATGCAAACATCCTCAGGTAGTGTAGATTCAAGTTTGTATAAATCATGGTCACGAGGATTGTGTGAGGCTACGATAAGGGAACAGAATTTTATATGTGAAAAAATTCAATATTTTTCTCAAGAGCAACAGGGTCATGATTACTCCTAGTTATCTTACGGTAGTTCAGATTCACGTTTGTTTAATTTGTGGCCCCCGGGGGTAGGGTGGGACCACAGTAGGGAATCAAAGATTTACCTTGGAATATTCACTGTACATTAAGGAGTCTATCAGCGACATTATCATTAGTCGTGTTATCCTCACGTTAGCGCAAATTTGTTAAAATCGATGTCCCTTGGGGCCACCATAGGGGGTAGAACTTTTACAGGGGAATATTTCGGGGTAATCTTTTCCTCAAGAGTACCAGGGTGATGATTAATCACATTAATACACAAAATACATAAAAAGGTAAAGGAGAAATTCGTTAAAAAATATTTGAAAGAATAGCAGGATAGTGACATTGATATTGTACAGTAGCGCATATTCAAGTTCCCCCAGATCAACGTTCCAGAGGCAAGAGTGGGCAGCAATACGGATTCAAAATTTCTCATGGGAAAATTGAAATTTATTTCATGAACAGCAGGGTCATGATTAGCAATTTTGTCTGAATCATGATCCAGAAAGGTAGGATGGGGCAACGTGTACATAAGGGAAGTCAAATCTTTACCTGGTAGTTAGGTCACACATACACAGACACACAGATACACACACAGAGAGAGATACACACACAGAGATACACACACAGACACATATATACACGCACACAGACACACATAAACACACACACACAAATATATATATATATATATATATATATATATATAATGAAACCACTGGTCATATAATACGAAAGCATTCCAATGTAGTGAAGGTTCGTATTTAATGAAGTCATGGCCCCCAGTCTGTCTGAGGCTTAGGGGGGTGGGGGGTGGGGCTAAAGCAGGAATTCATACTATCACATGAGGAATGCATTCCCTATCTATTCAAGTCGGAGTAGCAGGGTCACATAAATCATTAATATACAAACCAACTTGTGTAGATTCCAGTCCTTGTTTTTTTTTTTTTTTTTTTTTTTTTTTTGTTTCTTTGAAAAAGTTAGGATGAGATAGAATCGATAAGATTTTACAAGCCGGATCCGCCCATGAGAGAGTAGGACGTGTTTCAGCTGGTCTCCGGTGAGTGTTAAAAGTATGCTTTAAAAAGTGCCTAACTCAAAGGAGTGCAGTTAACTCTTGCGTACGTATGTATATATAAAAGAACTGTCAACACATTTGAAGCGTGCACTTGTACATATACTGTGTGAATTCTTAACGCATTAGTGACTTCAAAACAGTCGCCATTTTTCCTCGGGTCTGGCATGACCGACAAGAGTGTTAGCTTTACATTTAGCCACCCCACCGATATGGAGGTCGACAAACATAGTGACGAACTGGAAATCAAAAAAGTGAAAGCTATATTCTAAGGTAAAGATATGGCAGAATGTTTTGCATTAATGTACATTAATCATAGTAAGTTATTGGAGAGTGTTCGAGGGGAAGTCCAGGGGATGAAGTCCAACATGAGGGAAATGGAATCCGCTATTCAAAACACAAACGAGGACATCCAAGATATACACGAAAAAACGATACCCGAAATCAAAGAAAGTGTGAACACAGAGAGGAAGGAGCGTCTCAGACTGGAAGTATGGGGCCGAAAATGGAACCTTATCATAAAAGGGGTGGAGGGGGATACGAGGGTGCAGCCTAAGAAAACAGTAGAGTGTGTGCGCGCCGTACTTCAGAACGTGCTTCACATGGACCCCGAGTACGTTAAAAACATTCTATTTTAGGCAGCCCACCGTTTACCTGGCGGAGAGCAAGGTAAAAAGAACATTATTATTCGCCTGAGCAACCTTATTGATCGTGATGATATTCTTGAGGCGGCGCGTAAACTCCCACGCGGTACTGGTGTGAGTATCTTCCTGACCTGCCGCCTGAAATCAGCGACCTGCGATCAAAACTCTTAAAGGAAAGATTCGCGCTACCCCCGCATGAAAAAAAGAATACTAAACTAATCTACACTAAGGATTTCCCGTTTGTGTTTCTCAAAAAAGTGAATCTTCGACAAACCCTCGGTCCAACTTAGAATTTATAGCACGTGGTACATGTAAATAAACATTGGACATTATGACACTTCTTGTATATGTATGAGTAACATGCACACCAGGAAATGAATCTAAATATAGTTACTTTTGCACTCGATTTACATGCAGCGATGTATAGAACGAACACTTTATTTCTTTATAATTTTGAATTAATTAAATACCACCGGAGATCGGCGGTCTGGATAATTTATTTTTTTTCTTCTTATCAAAACGAATCGAAAAGCACGGAGAAGGAATGTCAGTTACACTATATAAATATTCAATCTATGCATCACTGCAAGTGCAACTTTTGCAACTTTTGTTTTATTTCAGAGATCTAAGCATTGGTCTGTCAGTTTCGCTATTTACAAAATTAACACTTTCGCGTTCAAAGTAGTGCAGTACGAAAATGGCTAATATAAAAATTGGTTGCCTTAATTGTCGGGGCTTGGCGTCGGATCACATAAAAAGACGAGATATTTTTGAACGATGTCGTAAAAAATATGATATAACCTTACTTGTCGATACTCACAGTTCAACAGAAGTTGAACAATGCTGGGCTAATGAATGGGGTTACAAGGCTTATTTTAATTCATATACTAGCAATAGTAGAGGAGTTGCTATTCTTCTTAAAAACTCGTTTCAGTTTGAAGTACTTAATGTTCTTAAGGATAACTCGGGTAACTTTTTAATTCTTGATATAAAATACTTAAATGTAAAACACTCATTAACAGTGTTATATGGTCCAAATGAAGACAGTCCCGAATTCTTCGAGAATATTTCTAAACAGCTTGAAACACTTGGCAACGATTCCGTGATTATTGGGGGTGACTTTAATGTTCCGCTTGACTACTCTAGTGATACTAAATTATACAGGAATAATAACAACAAAAAAGCAAGAGAACGGGTTTTGGAGATGATTTCTGAGCATGACCTTGTTGACGTGTGGAGAGAAAATAACCCGTCCCTTTCAAGATTCACCTGGCATGGACCTCATGGCAAACAAGCTCGCCTGGATTACTTCCTTATATCTTCTTCATTTTGTTTTGAACATATTTTATTGATATAATCAATAGGATTGGGAACAAGTTCTTACAACTTACTAGTCCCTCTCCTAAAATTTATAACAATATGCCATGCAAAATATCGAACAATTTCTTACAAACATTAATCATGAAATTTCAATGTGTTAAATAGCAGATACATGTACAGTAATTAATTGTTAAATCTACAAGTTGCATCAATGAATTTATGAACAGCTGTAAAAATATTTATGTTCGTTTGTACAGGTAAAGCAATATTACCAGATAAAAGCAATTTTGTATCAATACTAACTAAATCAAGACTAAAAAGTTGGTTGAACAAATTATTTCTAGCTCTGGAGTAATTTTTACAAGCAAAGAAGAAATGGTATGCATCTTCAATATGCCCACATGAACAATAAGGAAAATCTGTAATATTGCGTTTGTGAAGATCACTTAGAAGTATACAATTGTGTCTTAGCTTGGTGTGGATAATGTTTGTGTATCTTTTTCCAAAAGAAAAGTATGGAGGAGGAATTGTAATTTGTGGTATTATGTTTTTGCGGAATGCATTGATTGAGATGGCTTCTCTGGTTTCTAAATTCAATGAATTCCAAAGTTTTATTGAATCGGGTACATAAGATTTTTTAAATAACTCTAATCTGCTTCTTGGAATGTAAATTTGATTTTTGTTACGTGTGTTATATTGTGACATAGTTTCATGTTTTTGCGGAAAAAGTTCACTTAAATAGTCTGGCGCATGCCCATTACAAATTTTAAACATTGTAGTCATTTTTGAAACATATCGTCTACTTTTCAAAGTTTGCCAACACGTTTCTAAATAAAGGACATCTGCAGATGCAAAGATAGGAAGACCAGTAACAATTCTAGCTGCACATAGTTGTACCTTTTCAAGTTTATCAGTATCGTTAGCAGAGCAGCCATCCCAAACAGTTGATGCATACTCGAGTGTGGGTCTAATAAAAGCTAGATAAAATTTCGACAAGTGATTCCTGCCAATTTTGAATTTGAGTTTTTTAACAGTCCCAATTTTTTATAAGCTTTTTCCACTATGAAATCTATATATGTGGACCAACTGAGATTGTGTGTCAGAATTAAACCTAAATGACGATGGAATGGAACACATTCTAGTCTGTCACCTTGAAAAAATAATTTTGGTAGTACAAGGGGATTTTTCTTAGAAAAATAAGCAACTTTGGTTTTAGATTGATTGAACTTGAGCAACCACTTATTTGACCAAGATTCTAGAATACATAAATCGTGATTGAGTTTATACTCAATATCTAACATATTATATGAGCATTGTTGAAGAAAATAATCATCTGCAAATAATCTGCACATAGATAACATATTATCAGCAACATCATTCACATAGATTAAAAAGAGTAGAGGTCCTAAGACAGAACCTTGGGGAACACCAGCAAATACATCAAGTTTTGACGATAAAAGATCCTTATATAATACTTTCTGTGATCTGTTACATAGATAACTATTAAACCATTGTAAAATATTACCAGTTATACCATACGTTTGTAATTTGAAAAGTAGACCTTTATGCCACACTCTATCAAATGCCTTTGATAAATCACAAAAAACTATGCAACATAATTTACCATCATTAATACTTTGGACAATGCTGTGATACGTTTCTAATAACTGATAGACTGTGGAGTGTCCTGGTAAGAATCCAGCTTGATATCGATAGAATAAATCATTACAGTGAAAATAATTATATACATGTTTAAAAATGATTCTTTCCATAATCTTACTCACACAGGACAATAATGAAACAGGCCTATAATTAGATGCTATAGACTTCACTTCAGGTCTTCACAGTAAAAGCAGATATTGGTTATGCCTATAGGTCTGATCACTCTCCAGTTGAGTTATCTTTTAAATATGTTGAACAACCACGTGGAAGAGGAAGTTGGAAGTTTAACAATAGTTTACTATATGACAAAGAATATGTACAATTAATAAAACAATGCATTAACGAAACATTATCTCATTACGAAGTGGGCACCGATAACGAAGTAAATCAATACTCCATTAACGACCAACTACTCTGGGAGACATCGAAAATTGCTATTAGAGGTAAAACTATACTCTGCAAAAAAAGAAACGCATAGCCCTTTTGAAATTTTAAAAATGCAAATGATGTATTTTACCAGGTAAACTAAAATGGTCATTTGAGTAATTGATTTTTTACAGGTAAGTATGAAACTTTAAAGGTCTGTTCATTTGATTTGGCTCTCTGCCAAATTAGCTCGGCGACTCTCTAAAATTGCACATCACCTCTATCGCCATGGAATTTGGCTTACGTTTTTCACGAGAACTTAGTGCTTAATTCAACCACTACATTAAAGCGTATAAAAGGACGAAGTTTGAAGCTTGAATTCATCATAACGTTAAAATGCTGCCATGCCAAGGTTGGACCCTGCTACTAGAAATATCGTCATTGGCCGTCTCCAGGCCGGAGTATCCCAAAGTGAGATTGCACGAACTGAAAACGTAAATCAGAGCACAATTTCTCGGCTGTGGAACAGATTCCAGCAGACTGGCTCTACTAATGATCGACCGAGGAGTGGGCGACCTCGCATTACGACTCCTGGACAAGATCGCTACATCCGGGTCTTTCATCTACGGAATCGAACCGTTGCTGCAACAGCTACTGCAGTCGGAATACCTGGATTGAGAAGAATCAGCTCGCAGACAGTCCGCAACCGACTTCGACAATATGGCATTTGACCCAGAAGACCGTATTTTGGAGCAGTTTTGACACCGTTACACAGACGAGAAAGAGTCCGATGGTGCAACAGATTGAGGGGCTGGACATTCCGCAACTGGCGTAGAATCTGGTTCAGCGATGAGTCCCGTTTTCTGCTACAGAAACGTGATGGAAGAATCCGTGTATACCGGCGCAGGAATGAACGTTTCTCTTCCTCGTGTGTCCAAGAAGTGGATAGCTTCGGTGGAGGTAGCGTCATGATGTGGGCGGCGATCTCTAATGACCGTAAAACAGAACTGGTACATGTCCCGGGCAATTTAACGGCCCAAAGGTACAGAGACGAAATTCTCCAACCTCACCTTATGCGCGTAATTGACCGACAGAGGGAGTTATTCCAACATGACAATGCTAGGCCTCACACAGCCCGCTTAACAATTGACTACCTTCAGCAGAACAACATTAATGTGCTACCATGGCCTTCCAAATCACCAGATTTGAATCCGATTGAACACTTATGGGACCAACTGGATAAACGTGTGCGCCTGCGCCAACCTCCGCCTCAGACCCTCGATCAGCTCCGTCAAATGTTACAACAGGAATGGCGAACAATTCCACGCAATAACGTAAGAACATTGATTGACTCTATGCCAAGGAGATGCAGAACTGTGTTGGCAGGTCGAGGTGGTCATACACGGTACTAACTTAAACGTGACAGGAAGTGTTCTTAACTGTGATGATCTGACTTTTTTGTCACCAATATCTAAGGTTTGGACCGTAATTGTTTTCAATTGAAACAATTCTAGTGAATATCTACATTTTTTATTGTAAAATCATAATCCAAAATACATCTACTAAAATCTTAAAAAATCCATTATGCGTTTCTTTTTTTGCAGAGTATATGTCATACGCATCTTATAAGAAACACGAAAATGAAAAACAGGAAAAACTTTTAGAAAATCGGCTAATTACGTTGCATAATGAAAATAACTGTGACATTGATAGGAGAGAAGATATAGAAAAGACCGAAAATGAACTTAAGAATATACGTAACAAAAAGATACAGGGAATAATACTAAGAGCTAAGGCTAGGTGGAACGTGGAGGGAGAGCGGTCAACAAACTTTTTCTGTAATTTGGAAAAGCGAAATTACATAGAAAAGATGATAACTAAATTAATTGATAAAGATCAGGCATTTACAAATATTGGAGAAATAATGAATATTCAAAAAAAATTCTATGAGGCCCTCTACTCATCCCATGGATGTGAAATACAGGACCATCATTTACATGACTTTTTTAATGTAAATAATCCTTATTTAAATATTTTAGACCCAGGCGAGTCTGAAACTCTTGAAGGACTTATCTCAAAGGACGAATGTCTGGCCGCAATTAGAAACATGAAAAATGGAAAGTCACCAGGACTTGATGGATACACCACAGAATTTTATAAATTCTTTTGGTCAGATCTGCATCCGTTTATACTTAACTCCCTAAATTATGCTTATCACTCGGGTTCTTTCTCTATAACACAACGACAGGGAGTAATTACATGTTTACCCAAGGAAGGGAAACCAAAGGAATATATAAAAAATTGGCGTCCAATTTCACTTTTAAATGTCGATTATAAGATTGCGTCATCTTGTTTGGCAAACCGAATGAAGAAAGTTTTAGATAAACTTATTAGTGAAACACAAAATGGATTTTTGAAGGGTCGTTATATTGGGGAAAATACAAGGTTCTTATACGATTTAATAGAGAGATTAAATATGGAAAAAATTCCCGGGATTCTGGTTTTAGTGGATTTCGAAAAGGCTTTCGACTCCTTGGAATGGAATTTCATTACAAAAACATTAGACTTTTTTGGTTTTGGTCCATCTTTTGTGAAATAGTTCAAAACACTGTACTCAAGTATTTCATCTTCAGTCCTGAATAATGGATACTTCACAGATTTCTTCAGAATTAGTAGAGGAGTTCGTCAAGGGGACCCTCTTTCACCCTATATTTTCATTTTAGCGGTTGAACTCCTCAGTGCATCTATGAAATATAACCCTAATATTAAGGGGATTAATATAAATGACACAGAATATCTAATCAGCCAATATGCGGATGATTCAGCGTTAACTCTAGCAGATGATCTTGATAGTTTAAATACATCGCTTGATTGTTTACAATCCTTTGCGCAATGTTCTGGTTTGAAAACAAATTTTCATAAAACACAAGCTGTCTGGATTGGGGTAAAAAGGGGCTGTGGCGAGGAGTACAAAACAAATCAAAATTTAGTTTGGAATCACGAAGGAAAATTCAAACTTCTTGGTATCATATATGATTTAAAAAAAGATGACTTCACTGAAGATAATTTTAAAGAGAAACTGCAATCAATGAAAAATCTAATGCATGATTGGGCTTTTAGAAATCTTACAATAATGGGCAAAGTGACGGTCATTAAAACACTAGTGTTACCAATTCTTATTCACTGCTTATCTGTCCTGCCAGACCCCAAGATTAGACTATTTGATGAGATTCAGAAAAGTATTTTGAAATTCATCTGGAATAATAAAAACGACAAAATCAAGCGAAATATCATGATGAATGATAAAGATAAAGGTGGACTGAAAGTCCCTCATATTCAATCGTTTGCGAAAAGCTTAAAACTCACGTGGATTAAAAAATGTCTGAACCCAAATTATAGGGCTTTATGGAAAATGTTATTATCAGATAAACTTGAGAAATGGGGATTTTCAAATATTTGGCAACTTCGAAAAGAAGGTCTTTTGGTTGCATCCAAAGAATTCAATAGATTTTGGTATGATACAATGAATGCATGGGGTGAAATTGCACAACATCCTACCACAGCCCCCTCTGAAATTTTTAGACAGCCTCTTTGGCTCAATAATGATATATTGATAGACAAAAAACATATATGCAAAACGTCTTGGATTAAAAAAGGGATTTTCTTTATTAACGATCTTGCCAACGCACAAGGAAATTTTCTCTCATTTCCAAATTTTCAAGAAAAAATTGAAATTCAAACAAATTTCTTAACCTATAACGGAATTATATCGGCAATCCCAAAACGTTGGAGGGAACTTATAAGGAATTTCCCTAAAAATGAAATGTATGATATTAATACTACAAAATTACAAAATGCGACAAAGGTATCGAAAACTTTTTACCCTTTATTTTTGTCATCCGTCGTCGAGACGCCGTGGAAGGCAAAACAGAAGTGGGAGGAGAAATTGTCGATAAAATTTGATGAGAATGAATTGGAGCATTGCTTTATGATTCCACATCATGTCACAAATAACACAAAACTTATAACTTTCCAATTTCAAATTTTACATAGAACACTGTCTACAAACGCCAAGCTTTTGTTTCTAGATTACTCGATACCGAATTGTGTTCATTTTGTCATGAAACTAAGGAAACAATAGTTCATTTATTTTGTGAATGTCAGCATGAACGAAATGTCTGAATTATACTTCAGCAAAAGCTGAAAGAATTATGTGATGTTGATATATATTTTAATGAACAAACTGTAATCTTTGGATATGATAACAATAGATCTGTGGAATATAATGATACTCTTAGCTAAGAGGTTTATATATATCTGCAGATGTCAATATTCTTTACCAAATATGAAATCCCTGTTTGAATATATAAAATGTTTTATATATGTTGACATCTACTCCTCCCACTCTTTAGGGTTACGAAAAGAAAACGAGATAAAAAAGAGCTGGCAGATCATTGCAAAAATCTTATAAATATTATCAAAATTATATATTTGTATATATGTATATGTGTGTGCCTTGCCTATGCATAGATTGAGAATAAAAAATATAAAAAACAAAAAAAGATAAGATTTTACATGATACATGAATTTAGAGGAAATCCCCCCCCCCCAAAAAAAAGAAACATCCATATATTGTGTGGAATCAAATCCAGTTCCTGACCCCTGGGTATGGATAAAAAAATAAAATAAATTCCTGACAATAGACAGCGTAAAAGAAATCCTACAAGATTTTTTTTTCTTGAAGAAAAACATGATCAAGGGGAAATTAAGATGAGCGTTGTGGCTCCTAAACCTTTTATAGTGAAAGTGGTCTCTGTATACCACGAGTAGGTCTAAATTTGTGGGACTTCATTAAATACAGCTGGTAACGTCTCAATGTGAGTGAGATTCTCGAAGGAACGTAAAACAACATCAAACAAGCTAACATTAAATCATACATCGCGCTGCAATACACCGCTTGATTATAACATCAGATTATTTTACATAAGCCCTATAATCTGAATAGACAGAAAGTACAATAATTAATGATGTAAATCAAGTCAAATGTAAATTTACAATACTGCAGACCTCTCGAAGTTTTTCTCTCCTGAGAATATTATCACCACCACCACCACCACCACCATGATCATCATCATCATCATCATCATCATCGTCGTCGTCATCATAATAATAATGGGGAAAAATTAGTTGCGGCTAGTGATAATAATAAAAAATGCTCTTGATTATAATCTCAAATTATGCTCTTCAGCAGCATTTTTCTGTTCTTACGATGCGTTACAAGAAAAACAATATTCTATTTCAGTCTATTGACTTTATACAGAAAATGATTCGAGATTATAATCAACCTGCCAGAGACAAGCCCCTTCTCTCATACTAATATATCCATGTAGCTCTGGGGAACATCAGATTTTGATCGGGATCGGAAAGTCACGTGATAAACTGTTAAATTCCAACATGGAGGACGACATAGAATGCTACTGGCCGACACAAATACACCTGTAAACAAACCTCTTTGTAAGTATATGACAATGAGTTGCTCTGCATAAGCATACTCGATTAATTTTGCCTAGTGATTTACCATCAATCTGCATGTTTATCCTTTGAAGAAGACCCGCGTGGTTGTCCCGACGTAAATATGTTGTCGAGACAGTGACACGTCACCTGAGACATTCAATACGACAAAACAGGATGACAGCTGGTTCTCATCCTTCAAACTATCTATAACAGTATGGCGAGAACGATGTACATTACAATATATCGCAATGTAAATTACATAATTTGTTTACAGTGCGTTGTATAAGGCATTAGCTTTAGTTGCCTTAGTTCGCATTTAGATTCAATCCTGGACTTTTTATTTATCACTTCATACTACTCTCAGGCCAACAAAGAGCTGAATTACTACAGATACCTCTAATACTACACCCACCTCTAATACTACAGATATCTCTAATACTACAGACACCTCTAATACTACAGATATCTCTAATACTACAAATATCTCTAATACTACAGACACCTCTAATACTACAGATATCTCTAATACTACAAATATCTCTAATACTACAGACACCTCTAATACTACAGATATCTCTAATACTACAAATATCTCTAATACTACAGACACCTCTAATACTACAGATATCTCTAACTTCTCCCAGCACTATCACTCTCTCCTGTATTGCTTTTTTCTGTTTGCATCATTTATTACACATTGTTGTCAGCTTCTCTTCACAGGCATTTCAGAATCCTCAGTACCCCTTGCTTGTCGTAAGAGGTGACTAAATGGCACGGTCCTTCAGATGAGACTGCAAAAACCGAGGTCCTATGTCACAGCAGGAGTGGCACGATAACCCTGCTCAAAGGCCCTGAGCGTTAAGCATAGGCCTAAATTTTGCAGCCCTACACCGGCAATGATGGCATCTCCATATGAGTGAAAAATTCTCGAGCAGGACGTTCAACAGTATATAATCAATCTATCAATTGTAGGCATTTCAGTAATTTGAAGTACTGTATTACACAAGCTTCAATTGTGACTCAGTCAATGCCTTTTTACAAAATTTTTGTGTAACTTTAAATCAGTGTTGTTGAAATATTGTTTAATATTCATACAGATTTGTGTAGTTTCTACAGTTGAAAGGAAATTTTACCTGTGGATTGATTGATTATATATTGTTTAATGTTCCACTCAAAAATTTTTCACTCCTATGGAGATATCAACATCCAATTGAAGGGCTGCAAAATCTAGGCCTATGCTTGGTGCTTATAGCCTTTGAGCAGGGAGGGATCTTTATCGTGCCACATCTACTGTGACATGGGGCCTCAGTTTTTATGGTCTCATCTGAAGGACCACCCCATTTTGTTGCCTCTAACAACATGCAAGGGGTACTAAGGATCTATTCTAACAACCTGGATCCCCACGGGACTTAAAGGGAAATATTCATTTGTTGTCAAAGGGGAAAAGTTCCCTTTACTGGTAGTAAAAAGAACCCAGATAAAGCCAAATAATGGGTATCACTGCATCCATTGAAAAAGTAAACTCAGGTGACCTATTGCAATTGGTCTGCGTTTATCATGTGTTAACGATTGAACATTTTTAACTTCTTGATAACTTCCAATTCTTTTGAGATTTGATATGACGTATCTTTGGAACAAGGGGGACATAAATTGTTAATTTCAGAACTTGTGCATCCCTGGGGCCTTAAGGGTGGGGTAAAAACTGCCAAAAATTGACAAATCTTCAGAAATCTTCTCTACAGTTGCACATGACACGTAAGAAAAACTAAATGCATAATGATGTAGAGCAGGAATATCTCAACTAAAATTGCAAATTTCATGATCCCCAGGATAGACTTTCTGAATCCAGGGTTCTGACTTATTATGGGTCCAAATTAGTCATATTGTGTAAATGTTACATTATTATGAAAAGCGTTGATCAGTATAGGCACTTTCAAGGACATTTAAGATCACATCAAGAAAGATGACAACTACCCAGAGGGTAAAAATCAACACAACAGTAACTTATGTCGTGATCACAGTCTCGTGATATCGTAACACCCTAATTCTTTTTGCACAAGAAAAGTTATTCCAAGTTCTCACATTAACATTTCATTACATATTATTAATAATCCTTAAAGTAAACTCGTGTTTTTTTTGGTAAATTATTACTAAATACCTATCCTTGTTTATTTTAATTAGCTTGTGCCAAGGCATTGTGCATTGCTCTTGGTCTTCAATATGCTTTATGATGGCATACAAGAAGATGGTGAATATTCAGATTCTGTGAATTTTATTTGGTTGTTTCATAATAATTTGATTGTGTAAGGATTAGAAGCATCATATTGTATAATTTGTTTTGTCCCTGTAGTAAGTTTATATAGATCAATTTTCGCTTTTGAATAGGTGAAGAACATGAAACAGTATACACTATTTATATACACAGGCTATGATATTGGGTATGAATGAACCTACAGTTGAGCTTTACCTGAAAGGAAAATAGGTCAATAATCTAATGCAATATATAATATGCACCCCTTTCTAACCAAAAATAAAAAATCTTGAGAAGAAAAATGTGCATCATATTCAGCAAAATACAGTAAGTGATTTTGGAAATAGTCCCCAAAAAGTTTAGGTTTGGACGTAAAAACTAGAGATGGTCAGGTAATGAGAACCAGTCGTATTATTTTATTTGGCCTTATAGATTCTTGATGTCTATTGTAGCATAAGAATATGAACGTAATGGAGGATGATGTAAAGAAGACAATCAATCGCTAAAAAAAGTTCTTGCTGGTGCTTATAGGTAAGTACTTGATTAGATATAAAATTCTGCAATTTTTAATGTAAAATTCCATAGAAATTGCTTTGATTTGTGATTGTAAGATAAACAGAGCGAATTATTAAACATCTACATGATTTTATTATAGTTTTTCTAGTTTTGTTTATCGACAGTTCATTTCTCTTTTAAAATGGCTTCTTGTTTCCATTATTATCAGTTCATAGAAACACAAAATAGGAATTTATTGTGTCATACTTAACTAGGTTGTTTCTTCTTGTCTGTAGCCAAGGGACGTACATTAGAACAAGATGGCTGACAGCGACTTGTCCATGCAGTGCGAGGCCCAGGAGAGGATGATAGAACAGCTGAAGACCATGATCCGAGAGAGGGAAGAAACTATAAAGGTCAAGGACAAAGAATTACAGGTACAGTCTATAGAAGCGTAGTGAGTTTTTGTGTGACACAGGTTAAACTACAGACAAGGATCTTCTGTCATTGTCTTTGAGATAAGATCAAAATCACATTCATTATTCCAAAATTATGTGACTGTTATCGTCTCTGCTAATCGTGCCCTAAATCCGCATCAATATGGCCTATAGTAACATATGTGTACTTAGATCTTAGATTTTTTTAAAAGGAGGTGAAAATAGCCTTGTACAATTAAAGTTATCTTGCTACAAATTTCCAAACATGGTAGTGGTGAAATTTAACACTTTAGGAATTAGGGCTGGATCAGTATATCAATTATCAATATATGTGTGTATTTTTGAGTGATACGATAACTGATACTGTATTGTTTAATATATTAAGGGTTGTACAGTTATTAACATATCTCACAGCTAGATTTCATGAACAACTTAAATAAATTGAAAATATATGAACAAACTAAATAATCTAAATACCATTTACTCTATGAATGCATACCAGTGCAAATACAAAAGCATGCCATGGTGATAGTTTTAAAAAAATTGCTGGAAAAAAAGAAGTATGTTTGTGAAACAGATTCGCAAGCTCTGATGGCACAACTAATTTATAGCAACACATTTGAAGAATATTTGAACAAATGAATGAATTCATAATTTTTTTGTGAACATTCGTCCTGAAAAATAATTTCCTCTGCTGCCCCAGACTCGGAGCAGGTTTTCTGTACAACGGGAGATATTACGTTAGTGACTGCTAAAGAACCAGGGATTGTCTTAAGCCAGAACAAGGGGATGCCCTTGTTTTCGTAAAAAAAATATGTTCACAATATTGATAAAAGCAAATGATTAACAAACATGACGAACACTTGTACAATTATCTTCTGTGATAAATTAGTTCAAGCTAATAATATACACATGCAAATACATGCAGTATATGGTAATATTTCCACACTCCTTTTCATGAACTGTACTTGCTTTCACTTTCTATAATATGCTTTATTTTTATTTTAGGAGACCAATGCCAAAATGTCTAAAATGAAACTACAAGCAAAAGCAAAAGTAGCTAAAGAGGCCAAAGCTGCAGGAAAGAAAACAGAGGATGCCTCAAAAGTATGTTTACTTTAATATATAGCAGAAATGTTTGATCTTGTCTCGTGTATTAGTACTTGTCAACATAAAAATGTAAGCACCAAGAAACATGCTGTCGTAGACTTTTATATAAGTAACATAAAATCAACTTGTAATAAGAGTTGAGTATTGGCAGCACACTGCATTGTGTAGAGAATCACAAGACTAGGACGAAATTCGGATATCTACATAAGTTTGTTTCCCTGAGATCAAAGAAATGTGACTTTGCAAGATCTCTGCCATTTTTGAAGAGGGACTTCTGAGATTGTGCAAAAAAAATTTTCTAGATGAATTTGCAGCTTCAGGATGAACTTTTCCTTGCATTTGTAGCCTGGAAATTGGGAAAAATTAGTCGAGAGTTTTATGGTGGAACCCCGTTATTACGTTTGTCATTTGTTCACAACAAAATAATGTAATACCTGGAACAGTGTAATAAATGTTCAAAGTTAATTCCAAGAAAAACATCAATTGGAAAATGTGTTTTCTCCATAATAGAAAGAAAGGTGGGGGTTAGATTTTTGTTTTTATTCTGTATCCTTGTTTCAATGACTTTGACACTCTAATTTATTTACAGCTTATCATGAATGTCCATATTTCTGCATGTGCTTAACCTCTCTTTTCTCTATCACTAGTGTAGGATCTTGATGATAATAAACTTGGGTTATTTGCAATGTCTGACATGCCCCACCATAGACCATGATGAACATCTTGTTTTAACTTCTGTTTCCTTGTGTAATGTGTTTGTATAAATTTCACTCAAGAGCTCATATGTACTTGACATTTGTACATCAAATTGTAAAAAAAAAAAAAAAAGATCAAGAAATGTTGTTTTTTTTTATTGACAACTCTTTATTTAGCTTTATTTTAAAGATATAACTCTATGGTCTCTGCAAAATTGTAGTGTTTATTAAATAATGGGATCTGCAGCTTGCAAGCTTTATTATAGAGCCATGTGAATATGTTAGTAGGGCTGTACACTTAACTGTTTTATGTCTAGTGCCAGTGCTTGTAAAGATAAAAGTTTTTGATTGGTGATCAGTGTGCCTTGACTTATTTACTGTAAATGAAACCCCCACGATCACACAAGTTTACCATAAAAACGATGTTTCGTTATGGTTTCACGGGAGGGACTGAAGTTGATATTGTTAATAACTATTACTTGAGCTGTTGTGGATTCCCAAGCTATTTTTACAGAGTTTAAGGATGTCTTGGGACAATGTAATAACCATGTGTATTTTATATAGGTTTGTAAAGAAGTGGTTTTGTGTTTTAACATTCCAACATAACGAGCGTTCCAACGTATTACATGTAAAACAGGAATGTAGAAATGAGGTTCCATAGTAGTAATTGGGAATAGTACAGATTATCAGTACCAGTGATAGGAACCCAAAAAAAGATATTCGATAAAACTTAAGAGTGTTTAACTTGAAGCAGATGTATTGAAGAATAGAGTGATTTGAAATATTTATATATTGCATCACTATGCATGCTATGTAGCGTTGGATTCGAGAATTCTCTGTGTCTAAGTATAGCCATACCCAGAGATGGTGTCATTATTTCACATCTGGTAGTGTTGTTTGATGTAAATACTTGAAAAATGTCAAACCATTTAAATTACCACATAGGCAATTATATCACTTGTTTTCAAATTTACATGGAAGCTTCCTGATATAGTGCAGAGTCAAGTTTTTAAAAATATGGCCCCAGGGGTAGGATGAGGCCACAATAGAAGATCAAAGTTTTACATGCAAATGTATATAGAAAATATTTAAATATAGTTCGGGTTAGTGATGTGGCCCACGAGCCTCTTGTTTTTATTCATATTTTACCTGAGCCCTCACACCAGTGTGAATTGAATTACACTGTTTACCTTGAGCTAAATTTGTATGAATTTTCTTTGTATAGGAACCAGAGGGAGCAACAGAAGAGGAAAGTCAAACAGATAAGGCAGGGAGAGCTAAAATGTTAATGCTCAAGAAGAAACTAGAGGACAAAGATCGCATCATTGCGGAAAAAGAAGAGCTGCTGGCCACTAAGACTGCAATGATTGAGGCCAAGGTCAAGGTCATTTCTGAGCAGGAGGAGGCAGTGAAGACGCTGTCATCACAGCTGGAGGGTAACGCCAATCTGATTGCACAACTTCAGTCAGAGCAGAAGACAGAGAGCTCCACGTCAGAGGTGGGTGCTTACACTGTAGATAAAGAAGGTGTTTCTAACAGTCGGGGGACATATTTTAAACAAAAATAACTCAAACGAGTCTGTGACAACTGGGTATTGGAGTCCGCACACTTTATCTTCTTTTTTCAACATGATATCCCAGAATGCCACAAGTATTGGCTGGAAATACTAAAGATTGGAAATTTCAGACAAAATCAAGGACTTCATAAAATGGAAAAAATAATGTTAATGCATTATTAAAGAAAAAAAAAGTGTTTAAAATAATTTATGTGTATTAATTTTTGATTAATCATGTTTGCATTATACCCCTGACTGTCTAAAGATCATGTAGATGTGATTCAAGGTGATAGGAAATAAAATGTTTCAGTATAAAAATCACAACTTGCTTTCATGAATATGTAATGTTTTGCATATTCTCTAAACTTTGTTCTAGTTTCCTCCGCTCAGTGATATATACAGTGGGTTTCGTTAAATCCAATAGCCCATTTATTAACGGAAAATTATCAGATTAGCCGAATATTTGATTAGCCGAATGGCTATTTACATAGCCAGTTTGCAGTTGTACTCCCCAATCTCTTTGAAGGTACGTTTGGTTTACACTGCAGTATTTCAACGACCCAATATTATCGGTATATTTATGCTTTATTCCTGATTTTTTTTTTAGTACACGTATTTCATGTCCGTATTGATTTATTGTCATCTTACTTATTTTTATTAGACTTTTCCAGTCAGGAATTTGTATACACCTGTAAACACTTAGAACAGCCGCCATTGTGAACCAGATGTACAGTGTGTAAGAACAGAAAATAGACCGCAACCCTATTTTTTTCCGAATTTAGATCATCGTATAATAAAATGAATAGATAGCGATTAAATTTCACTTTTGTCATGGTTGACTTGCTGCATCAAAAATTGTATGACTTTTCCAATTCTTATACTCAATATATACGATTTTGTGTAGTTTTATTGAGTGAGTATCATATAATTACTCTATAAATTACGAAGTGCTTTTCATGTTTTTTTTTTATTTTTTTTATTTCTATTCATAAATTTCTGATGTAAAATAATTCACATGGAATGTTATGAGGATGGTTTGACTTTGGCCAAGTAAGGGACATTGCTTTGCAGTACGTGCAGAATGCTTGTTTTCACTATAAGCAGAAATCCAAACTGGATATCAAACAAAATATAATGATAATATTTATACAGAACATACACCAAATTTCTTTTAGATTTAAAATTCAAAACAGAATAGATATGAACAAACTGAAAAGTGGGTTGAAGAAAAAATGTTGAAATTAGGCATTAATTAAATTACAGTTGAATATAGTACACATATGAACAATTGAAGACAACAAAATCTTATCACTGTATAAATAACACAAAATTAAGAGAGGGGCAAACACAGACCTCTGGATTATAGTACAGTGTCTGCAATGATGATCAGATTCATTATTATTGAAGTTGGTGGCACGTTTTAGTACAGTACTGTGCAGTGATTTGAGAGACATAAATATGCTTATGATTTAATATGTATGCAAAATTAAACATAATTTAAGAAATATTTATGGAATAACCAAGTTTTAATATTAGTTACGTTTCACTGAAATAATGACATCGTTGTTTACCTTTACAGAGTGGCGTGCAGGAGATGTATGCTCAGATTGTGTATAAGGACAACAAGATACTCGAGCTCAACAACAAAATCCTGGACCATGAAAAGAAAATGATGGACCTTCAAGAGTTCGTCTCGGAGAAAAATGAAGTCATCAAGGGCCGAGACAAAGTGTTTGAGGTAACAGATTCTTGATTAGATCTTGTTTGTTTTGTCCAGTTTTAGAATTTTTATATGTCCGTCTTAGAGGGGACACACGATATGGTGTTTCATATCCCTCTGTCTGTCTGTCTGTCAGCCTTTCACGTTCGACTTTTAAATACTATGAGGCCTAGAATTATCAACTTTTGGCAGGTGATGTATGTAGATAGGTGTGTCACATTTATAGTTAGGTCAGACCTGTCCAACTCGTTACTTGACAATGATTTGGCATATAATCAAAACTAGTCAGTTAATGCATCTTAGATGTGTACATTAAGGTGACTTATAATTAAGATGATATGGCCATATATTTCATAACCATTTTGGAGGTCATGCAGATTTGAGTCGAACAATCAACAAATTTTGTCAATTTATGCATCATTAAAGAAATGTAAACTAGATCATAAAATCAGGTCAATGAAAAAAAACAATAAAAAAGAATGACCAAGTGGACTGTTTAAAAAAAACACACCTATTTTAAGGACAGGTAATTCCTACGAATGTTGGAGAATGATATAGCTACCTTGTTAAATAGTGATTACATCAAGAATGCATATTTTTTTAATAGAATAAAAATTTATAGAAATTTATGTAAAGTTTTATTTTGTTTCTAACAATAATGGCATATATTTAGCAGGGTGGGATGTGTTGTACCCCAAAATAAATGACCGTGCTTCATTTTGTAATTCTTTGACTATGCATACTCAAATTGTATAGAAAATGTCCACTTTTTTGTAGTAATTATTCCAATGTACAGTAAAACACAGTTACAGTGAATCTCCTGGGCCAAGAAAAACAGTCCATTATAACCAAACTTCATTGTACAGTAAAACACGGTTATAGTGAACCTCCATGACCAGTGAAAACAGTTAATTATAACAAAACACTGTTACAGTGAATCTCTAGGACCAGCATGAAAATAGGTCGATATAACCCAACTTTACTATGTCCAATTTAATTTTTTGTTATTTTCCTCTCATAAGGGAATAAATATCAATTCACAGTAAGCATGGATACGCTATATGTATGATCATTTTAAGTATTTTTTTTTTTTACTGTAGTTGCAATTGACAGCTTGTGAATTTGAGTATGCAAACATTGATATGCATAATGTACGTGTACTTTCAGACTGGCACGTCATGTATTCTAGTGATTTATTTTTGTTTTTTTCCATTTGTTTGATTGAGCAGAGTACATAGTTCTTATGTTGCTTTTACCAAAACAAACTTTGGTTGTGGTTGATGCATGTAGAAAACTGTTTTCTCCATTGTAGATTCTACAGACCACATTAAGAGAAAAGGATGAAAACATTCAGGGACAAGCAATGCTGATATCAAAACTCTCTGCAAAAGTAGAGAACTATGAAGAAAAAATTGCAGAAATGGAGGAGCATGTGCAAAAGGCAGATCATGGACTGAAACTTGAAAGTGAGAAATTTGACATGAAACTAAGAGAAACTCAGAAATATTTCGAAGAGTCCTTACAAGAAAGCCAGGGATTAGTGTTAAGTCTTCGTGAAAGTGTTAAAGTAAAAGATGACGAATTGTTGATGAGGGAGAATGATCTTCGGGAATTAATATCAAGACACGAGAAAGACATTCAGAGGATAATGGCTAAGGGCGAAGTGGATTTGCAGGATCATGTATTAAAAATGTTAGAACAGAAGCTTAAAGACACAAATGAAGTTCTGGATGGTAAAATTAAAGTGATTGAAGTTCTTCAGAGAGAAGTGACAATGAAAGACAAGCAACTAGAAGAAAGTACAGAAGTGCGGAAGAACTTCAAGGAAAAACTACAGTCAACGTCAGAACAGTTGATGTTGATGCAGGCCAACATAGTGGACATGGAAATGCAGTGGAACGATGAGAAAAAGAAACTGGATGGTAAAATTCGGGATTTAATTGAAAAACATGACCTTGAGAGAACAGAGAAAGAGCTTATAGTACAGACTATGCAAGGACAGCTATATCAGTATCAAACTGCCTACACACAGGCTGTTGCTCAATACAACAGCCTACAGGAGCGATTCCACCATAGTACAAGGCCAGGGGGTGCCGTGCCTGCCTCACAGGTTACACAGGCAGAGGAGACAAAAGTACAAGCACCTGAACAGATGGATGCTACAGCACAAGTGATGACAGAACTTAGAGAAAAGCTACTGGAAAAAGAGAGAAGCATTAAAGAGCTAGAGCATTATAGAAGTGATCTTGATATTGCTCAGACTAAGTTAGGTGAACTTGAGAAAGAAATGGGAGAAAAGATGGAAGAAATGAAGAAGAACCTGAAAGCTGCGGAGGATTCAAGTGCCAAAAGTTTAAAACAAAAGGCGCAATTAACTGCCAAAGTTAAATCACTGGAGAAAGAAATTAGTGAGCACGAGGTGAGATTGATTTCTACATCTATATAGTTGCATTAAATGGGATATAAGCCTAGTGTTTTACACCCTCTCAACCAAGACAACCCGTATTTGTATTTATGATGAGATTGCTCATGCATTACATGTTATCTTTTGTGTCGCTCTACAGTTCTGTAGGAAAATAACACTTAATGCCTGTAGTTCAAATGATTTCAAGATACGTATTCTTTATATATTCATTGTAAGTATTAGCAACATATCAAACGTATCATGAATTCCAAGGAGACCAGTTGTGATAGCTCAGTGGTAAAACATTTGTTACATAACTGGGAGGTTGTGAGTTTGATCCCTGGTCACAACTTAAGATGTAAAATATAGGTAGTAATTGCTCCTTTGCCAGATGCTCAGCGTTTAGAAGTGAGATTCACAGGTCTATTGAATAGGACCTCCAGACCTCCCATTAGCATATTAAAGGGACTGGTTGACAGTGCCCCCCCCCCCCCCCCCCGTCCCCCCCCCCCCCGTCCCCCCCCCCCCCCCGTCCCCCCCCCCCCAATTTTGATTGATTGATTGATTGGGGTTTTACGCCGTGTTGACAATATTTCAGCCATGTTACGGCGATTCCCCCAATTTTGTTTTTCACTTCTTTCTAATATGTTCAAAAAGTTTCGCAAAAAAATAAACAAACAAAAACTTAAGGTTATACATTATGACAGAAGCTCATTGTAGAGAGTTTATTATTTGTTTTGTAAACAAAGATTGCGGTATGTTATTGTTTACAACAAAGTTTTCAAAATGTATGGTTATAGATATAAATTTACTATTTACGTTTTGCTTGGTTGTTCATAAACATAAAAATTTCTATTTACATAACACAGAATTAAGGCTAATGTATTGCTCTTATCCTTGCATTTAGAAGATATAAATTTTGATTTTTCAACTTTAAATGAGTTATATTTTGAAAGTCTTAACATCAAAAATGAAAAAAGAAATCAATAAAATGTAAATGGATCCCTTTCAAGAATCCTCACTGCTTTGACCCTGAAAGCTAAGCATACTTGTAGGTTTAAATTTCTGGCCCATGGGGATATGGGTTAGAATAGGTCCTCTGTACCCTTTGGTTGTTGTAAGAGGCAATTGAATGGGGCGGTCTTTCGGATAAGACCACATAAAACTGAAGCCTTGTGTCACAGCAGGTGACACCATAAAGATCCCTCCCTGCTCAAAGGTTATAAGTGCCAAGTATAGGCCTAAATTTTGCAGCCCATCACAGTGTTGGCATCTCGTTATGAGTGACAGGTTCTCAAGAGGGATGTTAAACAATATGCAATCAATCAATTTAAATTTCTGTTACTTAACCTACAACTGGTGATGTCTAAATGTGTGTGAAAAATTTTTGATTGGATGTAAAACACATAAACAGTAACTGCAGGAAGGGGAAAGAGTGTGAGTTTTACATATTGAAAATACTGTACCTATTGTCTTGTTTGATTAAGAAACTAAAATTTTTTTTTTCCTTGTTTAACAGATGTCTGCTTCTGCAGAGAAGAAAAAGCACCAAGACGAACTATCTTCACTTCAGGAACAGCAGGCAAAGGCAGAGGAGTTTCTACAGAAAAAACAGGGTGACTCAGAGTCTTTGAAGGCAGAAATCTCATTGGTAACTTCTGAAAATTGTAAACTCCAGGAACTTGTCAAGACTCAGGAAAAACAGATTGAGGATCTAAATGTTACCCTTCACAGTAAGGAAGAGAAACTCAAATCATTGTCGTCAGAATTAGAAGGTAAAGTAAAGGAAATTAATTCTCTCCAGCAATTGTTAGAACATCATGAAAATGACATTCATGAAATTAAGAAGGACAGCAACTCTGAAGTTGACAATTTGAAATTTCAACTGGAGGAGTTGGAAAATCAATTAAGAGATTTGAGTTCAAGTTCTGACATCAAAGAAAAGGAACTGGAAAATGTTCGAACTGATTGTGAAAATAAACAAAAGGAAATAGATGATCTCAAACTCAGTGTGCAGAGTAAAGACAGCGAAATTTCCAAGCTGCAGGATATTGAAAGTGCACTGAAAACCGAATTGTGTTCATTACAAGTTGAAAATAAAGAAAAAGAATCAGTCATACAATCACTAAATGTTCAGATTGAGGAATTAAATCATTCATTATCCGTGAAGGACTCTGAAGTAGAAGAAATTAATTCAAAGTTCAGAGAATCACATTCCTTGTTAAGTTTTGCTACCTCAGAAAAAGACAGTCTTTCAGATGAACTACAACTGACTAAGGAGGAACTTAGTAGTGTTTGTAGTCAAGTCATGGAAGTAAAGCAAGAGAAAGAAAATATTCTAAGTGAACTGAGTGAGGCAAAAGAAAACATTACCATTATGTCCAAAGAAGTAGAAAAAATAAGTGAAATTGTTTCTAGTAAGGGTAATGAACTCCAAAATAAGGACTCTGAAATTGAAAATCTTTACACAGAACTGAATGAATCAAAAACAGCTGTGTCTGAACTATCTAGTCAGAAAAATGGGTTGGAACGTCAGTTAGCAGAATTGTATACTGTTTGTAGTGAGAAAGATGAACAGATCCACAATTTATCGTCCAGCTCAAAGGATAGCTTAAAGTCTTTACAGGATCTTGTGACAGAAAAAGACACCAAAATTCAAAATTTGCTGGAAAATGTTAGTGAACGTGAAATGAAGATTAAAGACATGGAAAACTGTGCATCACTTTTGAAAGTTCAATTTGAAAAGGAAAAACAGATGTCTGACCAGAAATGTGTTGACTTACAGGAAAACCTTGGAAGGGTAATTTCAGAATTAGAGGAGCAGGTAACAGTTAAGGATAGTGAACTGAAGAGGGTGACAGATAAATTAACAGATGTGGACACAGGACATAATTCAAAAGTGGAATCTCTGCAAAGTGAAATAAAAACACTATTTGAGAATAGATCTGCACTCTCTAAAGAGTTATCTACAAGAAAGGAAAATGAAAAGAAATTGGAGGAACAACTGTCACATCTTCAAAGTGATCTCAAGGAAAAGGAAGACACAGTCAAAGCTTTAGGGGAAGAGAAGCTAAACCAGGTAAAGAGGAATGAGGAATTGACTCAACATCTGCAAGAGGTACAACTGGAGAAAACGGACCTTGCTGAGACGGTTGAGAAATTAACCAAGGACATGGAAAACGCTGCAAAAGGAACGGCCCTTCTGACAGAAAAGGTTAGTGAATTAATGCATATATGCAATGAAAGACAATGTACCATAGCGACACTTAACCATTCTGTTGCAGACCTACATACTAGCATGGACAAGCTCTCTCAAACCAAAGAATCTGAGATATCTTCTTTAAACGAGCATGTCAATTCATTGTCTGTGGAATGCCAACAACTTAAAGCCAACTGTGGTTCTCTCCAGTCCCAGCTTGAGCATGTTAATAGTTGCATGAAAGAGCTGCATGACGAGCATGATAAATCTTGCCAGCACTTAAAAGATGTGGAAGAAAAGGCACAGAAATTTGAGCAAGATATTTTGGAAGTACAAAAGCAAAAACAAGCCACCCAAATGTGTGTAAATGAACTGGAGAAAAGTCGTCATGTAAGTGAAGTTTTGCTATCTGAAAAAGTGAATGAAGTTGAACAATTAACATCCCATTTTTCTGCAAGTGTTCATTCATTGTCAGTGATTAGGAATGATAATTATTCATTGAAACGCAAACTGGAAACCAAATGTGAAAATCTTTCAGCTTTAGAAAAGTCAATACTGCAAAAAGATGAAATGATTGCAGAGTTGGAAATTGAGTCTGAGAACAATAAACAAAAACTATCAGGAATAATGGATGAAGTAAAAGAGAAAGAAATAAGTATTCAGTCTCTCAGTACGGAAAAAACGGCGTGTGATGAAAAAATATTGGTGTTGTTGAAAACTATTGATGATAAAGACCAGGGAATGTTACAAACTTTCTCTGATATGGAAACCCTAAAACAAGACGTAGGCAAGAAAATTGTTGAAATTGAAAAATTAAAACACCAGATTACCACAAAAGAGGAAATAATAACCGAATCAATGATAAAATTTGAAAATTTAAAGGAAGAAATGAAAGTAAAAGATAGACAAATTGATGAAAAAGATAGACAAATAGATGAAAAAGATGCTTCAATTCAGAGTCTGTCCACTCAAACAAAAGAAATGGTGATTTTGAAGGAAACTTTGGAAATGCAGCTTCAAGAGAAAGGGGAAGATTTAGACAAAGTTAAGAATAATATTTTGAATTTAAATATTCAGACAAAAGAGATTGAAGAGAGAAAAGAGAGGACTGTTACTGAACTTCAAAGGGAAAAGGATCAGATACAACAGTGTCTTGATTCATTGACAAAAACAAATACGGAACTTTATGACAAAGTAGTTGTATTAAAGAGAGAAAATGGAGAGGGGGTGGAAGCGGTCAAAAACTTGCAAAGTGACTTGATAAAGAACAAAGAAAAAGTAGTAGTTTTAGAAAAACTGAAAGAAGAGAATGAGATTATTATTCAAGGATTGAAAGAAGCTAATGGAAAAACTTGTGAAAATGTAAAGCACCTGGAAGAATCAGTAGAACAGATGAGAACGGAATGTGAAAGGTTCAGACAGTTTGAAAAAAACAAGGGAGAAGAAATTTCAGAGCTAGAAAGTAAAGTGAAAGATCTTCAGAATAAGATTGACACGTCGGAAAAGTTGATTATCCTAAAAGACACAGAAATTAGCGACCTTGGTAAAATCATGGTTGGTAAAGAATCAGAAATAATGAAATCAAAAGAAAAAGTACAGGCATTAGAAAAATCCGAAATAGCTTTGAAAGATGAACTAACTAAAAATGCTGAATATGTTCAGGATATATTATCCCAAAGAGACATAGCAGTTGCCACTGGAAACAGAGAAATTGAGTTACTCAGAAAAAGTAGTGAAATAAATCGTCAACAATTTGAACAGGATGTCCGTGAACAAGATCATGCTTTACAAAATGCTTATACTAAACTTAAAGAATTGGAGAACAGTGAAGTTCATTTGAAAGAGAGTTTAGATTTGAAAAAGGAAGAAATTAGTACCCTAAATGAAACTATTCATTCCTTGAAAGAAAAGTGTGATACTAAAATTAAAGATGTAGAAAATTTAGAATGTGAAGTGGAGAGACTTAATGAAGATATTTCCGCAAAGGAGAAGGAACATGTTTCACTGACACAAAGATTGGAAATCATCAAAGACGAAAATGAGAGTAAGGTTAGAGAAATAGCTATTCTGCATAGTCACATCGAAAGCATTGAAGAAGAAGTAGCTGCCAAAAAGACATACATTGAAAGCTTCACAGCCTCCATGGAAGAGAGAAAAGACCAACTGGAGAACTCATTGCTTGAACAAGCAACGTTGATTGAAAAACTGACTCTTGATGTTTCAAGAAAGGATGAAGAGCTTTCTCATTTAAGAACAGCTATAGATGGTAAAGAAGATCACATCAGACAATTAGATCAGGTAGTATCACAGAAAGAGACCCAGATTGAAAATTTTTATCGCTCAGAAGTTGAAATGCAGAATCATCTTAGTGAATTTGAAGTGAAAATTAGAGCAGACAATGCTAAAATTAATCAGCTAGAGTGTAGTTTATCTCATACTGAAACCACTGTAGAAGAGTTACAAAAAACTGTTGCTGATAAGAGTGGGGAAATTCAGCTTCTTGAAAAGACAGTGAAAGAGAATGATATAACAAATGTTTCTCTACAAGAAGTTCTTCAACAGACGGAAAAGGCACGTGATGATTTGTTGACAGATATGCAATATAAAAGCAGCAGAATATGTGATCTTGAAGAAGACGGAAGAAGACTTACTCTGGAAAATGAAAAATTGAATATTTCTACACAATCAGTATCAACTGCATTGAGTGAAAAAGAAACTAGAATAACTTCCTTGGAATCTCAACTGAAAAGCCTTCAAGATCTGGTTGAAGATCTTAAGGGACTTGGTCAAGAGAAAGAAAGTGCATTACAGGAATTGGACAGTGCCATCTTAAAACTGAAGGAGGACTTGAAAACACGGATTGTTGAAAATGAATTTCTAGTCAAAGCCATTAAAAGTAAGGAGTTCTCTCAATCATTGTCTCTGGATACAACTGTCTCAAAAGAAACAGAAGAAGCCATCATTGTTCTACAGCAATGGAAATTGTCAACAGAAAAATCCAAAGAAGATCTGTTGAAGATGAGTGTTCAGATTGAGATCATGAAACAAGAATTGGAAGATGTCAGTACGAGACTTGAAGCAGAGAAATCTAGTCATTCACATATATCGTTATCTCTAGTCAGAGAAAAGCAAGCATCATTGAAATTAAGCAGTGATCTCAATGAAATCATGAAAACTTTGGAAGATAGAAACCAGGAAATTTGTCACATGACATGCGAGCTGGAGAAAAAAGAAGCCAAAGTCAGTTCTTTGGAATCTGAAATGGAACATTTGAAGATAGAAAGGAAACAAGAACTTGTTGTTTTGCAACAAAGTCACGATGAGCTCGTGAACAAGACAAAAGACACATTACAGGATATGTATAAAGAAAAGGACAGACTGATTGAAGAATTAGAGAGTTCAAATGAAAAGAACCTGATTTCTAGTGAAAAATTAGAACAAACACAGAAGCATTTGGATGCTTTGCAAAATGAGAATACATGTTTATGTTCAAAAATATCGCAGATTGAAGATGAAAAATGCAGCATTATCAGCAAAATGGAAACTCTGGAGAAAACCGTGAAATCTCTTTCAGAGGAAAAGTCGGAGATTCAAAAGGTAATAAGTGAAAAGTGTGACAAGGTGACTTTTCTTACAAGTGAATTGGATTCAACAGTGAGAGAATTAGAAAATACGAGACAAGAACAAATTGAGAAATCATCGGAACTTTCAGAGAAGAATGTGCAGACCCTACACCAGTTAGACGAATTGACAAAATACAAAGAAGATATGGAGACCACAATAATTACACTTGAGAAGTCGATGGCAATGTTGGCGATTGATTTGAAAGAAACGACAGAGACCGTAAAGGAGAAGGAAAGAGAATTAGAAGATATAAAACAAAGGAATTGTGAATTGGAAAAATGCAACTGCGACCTAGATAAGAAAGTTTTTGATCTGAAAACAGAATCCACAAATCTCAAAATCAAAAACCAGGAAACTGAAGAGTGTGCATCTGAACTTAAAACCAAGCTTGAATTTTCACAAGAGCTACTGGTTAAATCGGAAATCGCCTTGAAGGAAGAAAGCAACCAAAAGTTTTCATTACAAGAATGCATGTTGCAACTTCGAGAACAATTGACGGGTATTGAGAGCAACTTGCAAATAATGACAGAGAAAGCTTCTAGCAAAGAAAAGGATGTAAAAATGTTAGAAAAAGAAAATTACAGACTATCTGAACTTGTGTCGGAACTAGAGGAAAAACTTGGTCAACTTTCTAATTTAAATTTGGAAGAGTCGAAGCAAAAAGAAATATGTGAAGAAAAAATCAAATGCCTATCTAATGAACTGAGAGTAAAAAACAACATTCAAGATCAATTTGAAAAGGATTTAAATAGTGTTAATGAGCAGAATGAAAAACTTCAGTTGACATTGTATGACAAAAACGAAGAGTGGAAAGAGAACGAAGAGAAAATGTTAAAATTATCCGAGTCTTTGTCCAATATGCAGAAGGAATTGACATCCTCGAGGGAATTCATAGAGTCACTTCAGAGTGAAGTGGAAGAGAGTTCAAATAATTGTTTTCAAATTAAAGAACAGTATGATGATGCTATTCAGTCCAATTGCAAATATCGTGAAAAAATCCAGATTTTGGAGCTTGATGTAGCTGAGACAAAGGAAAAAAGACAAGTTATTGAAGGGAATTTAAATGCAATTAAAGAATCTTTGGAAAGCAAAACAGAAGAGTTATCTACTCAGATGGTTGAAATGGGAAGGGTTACTCAAGAATTGAGTGATTTGAAGACTAATTATGAGAAAAGTTTGAAAGAAGAACAGAGTCTGAAAGTCGTTATAAGTGATATGGAGCAAATTATGGCGGGGAAAAATTCATCATTCGAGAAGAAAGTAACGGAAATGGAGTCACTTGTTTCTAAGATTGCAGACATGGAGAATACGAATGACTTATATTGCAGAAGACTTAAAGAAATTGAGGAAGAAAAACAAGCTTTAGAAGAGGATGTGAAAAATTTCAAGGAAAGTCTTTCAGCAGTAAATAAAGAAAAAGATGTTCTTGTCCAGAATGTTGAAGAAATGGAATTCAAATTGTCAACACGTGTAGCTAGATTTGAAGTTCTTGAAAAGGAGCTAGAGAGAGTGGAAACTGAAAGAGACACATTATCTTCTAAATGCGAAAAATTCTCAAAAGATTTAGAAGATTTTGCACTTGAAAATGATTTAATGAGCAAATCAGTAGCAGAAAAAGGAAGGGAAATAGATTATTTGGTAACCGAAATTACCGAGATAAAAGCAACTAACCAAAGTCTAGGAATGTCGCTAAGTGATGCTGAGGCAGAAGTTGAAAGATTAAAGATTGAATTACAGGAGAACATTAGTGTCCAAGACGAAAAGGAAAGCTTGCTGCAGCAAAGCTTAACAGAATCCAAATCTCAGTCTGAAGATAACGTGAAGCTAAAGGAGAGGTGTTCAATTCTAGAGTCAGAGTTAATCGCTACTGAAACAGAAAATAAAGATAAGGAACAACAACTATCATTTCTTACTGAAAGCAAATTATCTCTAGAGACTGAATTAAGAAATCTAGAATCAACAGACACTGAACTGAGAGAAAAGTTAAAGTCATTTCAAGAAGTAAGCTTTGATCAAATTAATTCCTTGAAAGTGTCTGAAGAATCTCTCAAACAGGAGCTGTTGAAAAGAGAAGATATGCACAACAGTTCATATTCTACTTTGCTTGAAGAAAAAGAAAAACTTGAATATTTAGTAATAGACCTTCAGAAAGCATTGCAGGAAAGAAATGCCCAAATAGTTTCAGAGGAAGAAAAACAGATTTCTCTAAATGATGAAAAGAAATTATTAATGGACGAGAAAGAAGCATTGATAGACAAGTTATCTGTGACAGAATCACAAATGTGTGTTCTGCAGACTGAAGTTGAGGAATTACAGTTTCAAAATATTATGGAAAAAGAACTTGTATTGAAACATGTCAAAGAACTCCACTGTACGAGTGACAGATTGCGACATATGGAACAAAGTGTCTCTATTTTAGAGCAGTCTTTTGAGAATCAATGTAGTTTACTTCAGACAAAGGAGAAAGCAGTTGCAGAACTCAGTGAGGAAAAAACAATATCAGAAACTCAAAAGGTGAATCTTTTGAAAGAATTACAAGGTCTGAAGTCAGAGCATGCAGAAAAGATGACAAATTCAGAAATTCAAATAAACTCCCTAATATCTGATATTAACTGTCTGAGGGAGGGAAAAGAAATGTTGGATAATGAGCTTCAGACTTTAACTTACAGTTTTCATACTGAAGTTGAACAAAATGGGGACCTACAAAAGAAATTATTGCAACGTGATCAAGAAATCGCTGTCCTAACGGAACATTCTCAAGAACTAGAAAGCCGCTGCTGTGAGTTAACGGAAGTTATCTCAAAAGTAAGATTGGATGACAATGAAAACAAAGTAAGGAACCACAATGAAATGGTTGAAAAGAACGCTAGAATAAAATGCCTGGAGGGAGAGCTTAAGAAACTAATGCTCGATTTGGAAAATAAAGAAAACCGACTAGATAAAATTAGTTCCGATCTAACATCAACAAATGAAGCTTGTAGAAATACAACAGATAAATTGCAACAAGCTTGCAATGATATGGAAGGCAAATATATCAATGAGCAAAAGAAATGTGGTGAACTTCAAGATAGAGTAGCAGAAATAGAGAAAGAAATAAAGACCAAGGATGCACACATAGAAGAATTAAGATGGTCACACCAGCTAGACTCTGAACAATTTAGAAATGTCCAAAGTGATCTGGAAAAAAGAATCCAAGATTTACTTACGAAGAAAATGCAAGAAGAGACTCAGAAAACTGAGTTGAATTTGATACTCGATAAATTAAATAAAGAAGTCAGTGCCCTTGAAAATGAATTAAAGCAACAGAAAATTAACTATCATCAAATGGTTTCTGAAAAAGAACAGGAGAAGGAAAGCAATATTGCACAGCTGAAAATATTAGGAGAAGAAGTTGAAATGCTGAACGAAACTGAGCAAAAGCACAAAATGATTATAACAAAATTGCAGGTGCATAATAAGACGAAGTCTGAAGAGATCCATAATTTAGAAATTGTGTTGAAGAAATTAAAGGAAGAAGTAGAACAACTGAATATTGATCTGAGTTTAGAGAGTAAAGTCAGGGCAGAGGTGGAAAATGAAAAAGAAGACATGGCAGATGCAAAAAATAAATTTGGAAAAGATGTTTTAAAGTATAAAGAAATGCTACAGGATAAGGATGTGAAAATGTCTGAATTAGAGGTTAAATGTGATGAGTTAAATAAAGAGAACCAAGAACTTAAAAGGAATTATACCTCATTGGAATGTAACATGAAAGGTACAGAAGAAATGCATATTAAAGAGATAAAATCCATGGAAAAAAAGCTAAAAAATTCATCAATGGAACTTGAAGATATATCCGGAAAGAATAGAATGCTAAATGAGGAGTTACAATATGCTAAGAAGGAGTGCCAGTCTCTCAGTGGAGAGACTGATGATCTTCAAGTGAAGCTTGGAATTTTAATACAAGAGAAAAATGAGCTTATACAGCAAAATGATGAATTAGAAATGTCAACCAGAGAATTGGTGAAAATAAGAGAAGAGCTTATATCAGTCCAAGAAGATTTCAAAATATTAGCGAGAGAAAAAATGATGTTGGTAAAGGAAACGGAAAAATTGCAGACCAAACTTGTGACTGAAACAGAAATTCTAAAGAAAGATCTTAACGAAAAAGAAGTGTCTTTATCCACATTAAATCAACAGGTGGAATCGTTAACTCTAAGCAATACTGAGCTTGAAAATGACTTAAAAGATGTAGTAAACAAATTGCAAAGCATGTGTAAAAGAAATGAAGAAAGTGAGATTGCACTCAAAACCAAAGAAGACATGTTTGATCAAAAGCTTGAAATGCTGATACTACAGAGTGAAAATTACTTTGAGAAAATACAAGATTTCAATTCCTTACTTTTGAATGAACGACAGAAGAATATTGGTTTTAAAAAGCAACTCCAAGAAAGCATGATAAAACTAAACTCTATGGTCGAACAAAAGAGTTGCTTAGAAAAGGAATATGCTGAATTAAAAATCAGTTTTCAAGAAAAGAATGATCAGTATGAGAATTGTGTGAATGCGATTGGGACAATGGAATCGGATAGTCTGCGCATGAACAACATCATGGAAAATATGAAGAAGGATGTGTCTTGTAAAGTAGCATGCATTGAAGAACTTGAGAAAGAAAATGAAATGTTAAAGCAAGAAAATGAAAAGAAAAGAAATGATAGATTGCAGTGTGACGAGATGGAATTGACGTTAAAAAAGCAGAAAGAAGCTTTGGATGCATGTTTGACATGGTTGAAATCATTGTTCAAAGAGCTAACATTATGCATAGACGACGCTGAAGAAACAACTGACATTGATGAATTGATTGGTTTAGTAAACGAAGAGATATTGACATTGAAAAGGAAGTTTCATAATGTATCAGAAGAAAATACTACCCTTCATGAGCAAATAGAAGCGGAATCAATGAAGCTGAATTGTGTTGAAAAAGAATTGAAAGAAGGAAGGTATGAGGTAGAAACTGTGCACAGTAGACATTACTTAATCCTGTCGGAATATGAGGAGATGCAACAGGAATTGCTCAGTGTAAATGCTAATAGTAGGATGACATTGGCAACAAGCAGGAAGATGAAGGAGGAAATAAATGATCTAGAAGCAAAACTTAATAAGCTAACTAAAGTTAACGAGATTTTGGAACATCGGTGCGGCGGTTATGAACAGGGATTGGTGACGTTATTAAAAGCAACAGAACACAGTTCACATGAGTTTTCAGGTGATTTCTATGGAAGGGATGGAAACTTTTTAATGGTTGAAAAACTTGAGGAATATGTAAGGTCAACGAAAGAAAATATGCTGAAGCTGGATAAAGAAAAAACAATGCTGGAAGATGAGCTACAGAAAGCAGGTGGTATCCTGAAAGATTTAACAGTATCTCATGATGAATTGACACATAAAGTCACACAAACAGAAACTCGTTTAAAGCAGATGTTGCAGATGAAAGAGGAAGTAGATCTAGAACTTTCAAAATGTGAAAGTGAGTATTCTACTTTGAGAGAGCAGTTCCATGAATTGACGGATGCAAACAAGGCACTGAAATCACAGGTAATGTACATATGTTTCGAAGTAAAAGAATATGAAAGCAGAACTGTCGTAATGTATCTTATCATTCTTTGTAGTTATTCGTTTTCCCGTGAGATTATTAATTATTATATCAATGAAGTGTGTGTACCAAGTCCAGTCGACACATTAAGAAAGACGTTTTGTCATGAAGTCTATAAATCTATTAGTATGAAACAATGAAATATAACAACCCTTTCGTGTCATTTCTCAGTTTTTGTTTTGTTTTACCGATTTACTACACTGACATCAAAAATAAAAAACAAAAATGTAATTTTAGGAGAGTACTGGTTTAAAGAATCCATTTTAGATTTTGTAGTACTGTAGAATCATAAATGTTCGTGGATAACCAAATATGTATTAGTTAATGGGGGATGAAATTTCCAGGATTAACGTCAGTTTGAAAATATACAACATTATACTGTAGAAGCTCTTGTAAAGAATTGAATGGGTCGTGGGGATGTAAATTCGAAGGTAAAACGTATCCATGAAGTCCCCGGGCATTGAGCCCCCACGAACAATAATTTCTAATTTGACAGTTAATTTTTAGTGTAATCTCTCCTTTTGGGTTAAGGTATTTTTGAGATCAAGTGTTACTTTTTAGAAGTCAAGTTCAAGTTTAATTGCATTGGTCCGTTATCAAGAAAATATTCTGAATCAATTTATCATAAACCTTTCGTACATATGAACACATGCTACACAAAGCAAATGGTATTTTGACAGTAAATTCTTGTCAGATTTGTCTTCAACATTGAACTCGGTGGGAAATAGGGTATTTGTTCTTGTTCTTCAAAGACTAACAATGATGAAACTATGAAAACTCTATTATTAAAGTATATATAAAAAAATCCCAATAGGATTCGAACATTTAACATCAAGTTTTAAAACAGCAATCATTTCTATTAACTTAAAACCTATAGATACTGATGACAATGGTAACCTAGAATCATGGGCAGACCACTGTACATGCAATTTGAAAAAGGACATTTTTAGTATTTTGGGTCTTTTCAGTTAGTACAATTAGTTAATTTCTGTGCTAAATTGGATTTTCTTAAGGATATGGGCATTGTTTTATGTTAACAAAACTGCTTTCTTATTTATTTTTTGAGGCTTCATTCGTACTTATCGTCTAAATTCATTTTTATTTAGCTACATGAAAAAGAACAAATATTACTGGACGTCCAAACAAACTCTAACGAATTGATGAACCAAAACGATAAGAAAATAAATGATTTGTTAATGGAACAGGAAGACCTCATTAGGAAACATTCAGATGCTTTGAATAACCTTGAAAAAGTTCAAAGAGAATTATGTCAGTTGCAAAGGGAATTTAAAATGCAAAATAGTGAGAAAGCTGAACTAAGGAATTCTATTGAAGAAAAAGAGAAACGCTTACTACAACAGAAAGAGGAATCAAATGAGTATGAATCTAAAATTGTTAAACTTCAAAAGGAGCTAGAAATTCAGAGGAGCTCGCCTAAACTACTGACTGAAAAACCTTTGAGAAGTGCAGAAGATAGAGACACAGACTTTGAAAAACTCAATAGTGAAATTAAGAAATTGCAGAAACTTTGTAAAGCGAAGGATGCCAAGATATCTAAACTGACACAAGAAATGAATAACCAAAACCCGGGGGACGGACAGGATTTTGCAAATAAAATAGAAAAATTGGAAACAACGTTAAAAGAGGTTATTGACGAAAGAGAGAGAATTCGGATTGAAAATCAAAAGTTGCAGAAAATGTACAAAGGCAGGGAAGTGAAAATAAAGAGATTGGAGGAAGTAGTAACGGAGCAAGAAAAACTGCTGAGTCAGCACGAAGCAGACAAACTGATCCTAAGTGAAAGTGTGAATGAACTGAATGAAAAAGTAGAGGATGCCAGATACGAGGAACAAGTTGCACAAACAGAGCTTCAGAAATTGACTATTCAGCATCAAGAACAGGTTGATGAAATAGAGGAGCTTAGAACGGTCGTTTCAAAGAAAGAGGAAGAAATTGTAAAATTTGATCAAGAGTTGGCTCATTTAAAAGATTTATTTCAACAGCAGAACATAGAGTTTAACAAACACAGCCAGAACCAACATGTGTTTTCTTCACAACTTGAGGAAGAAAATGCCGACTTGAAACTAAAAGTAGAAAGAAAGGATGAAGAAATCCAAAGTTTGAAATCCAAAATTTTTAGTCTCGAGGAGAGCCATGAAAAGAATGTGACAGAGTCCAAAAAATTAAACATGGTGACCAAAGGAAAAGATGCTAAAGTTAAGAAAATGGAAGAGGTATTAAAGAAGAAAGAAGAAGAGCTAGAATCGGTTCATATTCAACTTCAAGAGGTCACAAAATCATACAAGAGTAGCCTTGAGAAAGAAGAGGCTAGTGCTCAAGAAATCACGAAATTACAAAAACTTGGAAAAGGGAAAGAGGCAAAAGCAAAGAAGTTTGAAGATGTTATAAACATGCAAGAAAAACTTCTTGCAGATAAGGTAACAGATGCTTTAATCCTGCAGGGTAGTATTTCTGAAATGAACTTAAAACTGGAACATCTTGGTGCTACTGAAGAAAGTTTGAGAAGTGATTTAGAAGATCATTTGAAAATGATAGAAGAATTGAAGGGAAAATGCTCAGAAATGGAACAAAATGAATATGATCTCAGACAGGATTTACAAATGAAAGAGGAGGAGATACAAAAACTGAATAGGGAACTAGAAACTAGTAAGGACAGTTATAATTTATTGCTTCAGGAGAAGGAAGAAATCGAAGAGCAGTGTCACAAGATCAGACATTCTTTGTTAAAGACGGAAGAGAAGCTACATGAATCAGAAAACGAAGTTCAACGACTATCTGAAGATCTTGAAAAGGTTAAAAAAGAAAAAGAAAACATTATTTACGAAGCTGAAAAAATGAAAAAGGTCGGAAAAGGAAAATTAACAAAGCTTAGTAAATTCCAAGAAATAGTTGAAAAACAAGAGAATATTTTATCGGAAAAAGATACGGATTTATTTATGATGAAAGAACGGATCAATGATTTGTCTGAAAAACTCCAACAGAAAGAAGAAGAAGTGCAATTACTGCAGGGAGATTTAGAAAGAATGGCTCATTGGGAGGAGATTTGTAAACGGCATGAACTGACAATCAGTGAATTACATCAAAATGTTGAATATAAAACCAGAGAATTAACGGAAGGAAATATCGAGAGTGAAAAAAAAATTTGCATCCTGGAAGAAAAATGTTCTGCTCTTGAAAACACTATCGAATTTTTGCAGCGTCAAGAGAAGGATATGGAACTTGAAATCCAGTCACTTTCTGCCTCTTCTTCAGAGGCTGATTACTGGAAGAACAGGTGTCAGAAGCTGGAGGAAGGAAATGAATCTTATCAAACAAGAATACCAATCGTCAGTGATTTAATAGAACGTCAGGAAACTAATCCGTCCTTAGCCATCAAACCACAGATCCAAGTGGATAGGAATAATGACAATGATCCCGAATATGAGGATATGAATCCTAAACAGCTAACAACAGCATTGGATGAAAAACAAGCTTTAATTCTTTCAATGCAAGATAACCATCAGAAAGAACTTGCAGCTTTAAATGCTAAATTATCCAAGATGAAAACGCTATGTAAAGCCAAAGATGCCAAAATTGCCAAACTTCAGAACATGGAGAAAGATGAACAAAACAGAGGTGATGACAGTGGAAGCAGCAATGCACGGGAAAGTACAGACAATTTGTCCTTGAATTCTAGTGTGGTTGATAACGAATGGAAAGAAAGAATTATGCATTCTGAAGTAGTGATGCAACTTGAAAGGCAAATCGAAGATTTGAAAGACGTCATTCAATCAAGAGACGAAGAAATTGTTGATGGAAGGAATTTTGCCATAAACCAGCAAGAAGAATTACATTCTTTAAGAGAATTTCTGAGTGCCAAAGATGAAGAAATGTTTGGTCTTAAAGAGAGGATCTATGGCTGGGAAGATTGGTATGATAAAGAATTTAGAGGTATTGAATCCTCACTGGCTGCTATGGAAAAATCTCAGATAGAAAAAGATACAATTATTGCCAGTATGAAGGAAGAACTTGATTCTCAAAAAGATATGTCGATGACTGAGAATCCTAATTTATCAGAGGGTAAAGAGACTGAAACGCATAAATCCCATGAACAAGAAGTAAGTAAATTAAAAAGAATATGCAAAGGCAAGGAGGCTAAAATAAAGCAACTCGAACTAGCAAAAAAAGAATTGGAAGAAAAAGGTGGATATAATGTTGAACAAGGATTGACAACCCCCAATACAGCCAATCCAATTGAATGGCGTCAGCTTTTAGAAGATAGTCAAGATGAAAATCAGAAGTTGCGTCAGCACATAGAAACGCTTAATACTGAACAGCTTCAACGAGTAAAAGATTTTGAATCAATGTTGAGTGAAGAAACAAACCAAATCCTAGCATTGAAACAAAAGTATATTGATTTGGAAAATAAATGTTTAAAATTGGAGGAATCTTCAAGTTTAGTAGCTATTGAACTCAACATGTTCAAAAAGGAAGTTTTTGAAGTGATCAGAGAGGACCATGAGTTTGTTTATCACGAGGCACTGGAATCAGCTAGCAGTCCTGTTGCAATTTTATCTATGCTTCGAAAAGAATTTTCTCAACTGCGTATGTCCTTTGAAGAAAGTACAGCGAAGTTGAAAGAGAAAGAGTCGTATATTTTATCTCTTAACGAAGCTAATGATGTAACATTGCAGAAAATGAAAGACTTGCAAGACATGGTACAATCTTTAGAAGAAATGAAGGACATTCATCAACAGAGTCTTGAAGAAAAGGAAACTCACATTAAAAATATCAGTACACAGCTAGCAACAATACAAAATTATGATATTGTTCAACAGACGCAAGTTGTTCAAGGTTTAGAAAAACAGATTGCACGATTGAAAGATAATTTATCTCGACAAGGGAATGAGATGCAAAATATACAGATGCTCTATAATAGCCAAAGCGAGCAATTAGAAGAAACCCTGAAAGCTCTAGATGAAGCCAATAATGTTAGAAGTTCAAAGATGGAGGAACAAGATTTGGCAATTACACATTTACGAAAACGTTTACAGGAGGAGGAAGAAAAGTGCAAACATTTTTCATCAGGTTTCGAGGAAAGCCAGCAGACTGTAAATGGTTTACAACAAACAGTACAAAGTTTGAATGAAGCTATCCAAGCATACCAGTACTACTATCAGGAAAAAGAAAATGAACTTCATATTGTTAATCAAAGGTTTTTCGAGATGCAAGAAACTTGTAAACAGCAAGAGGATAAGGTTTCTGCTCTAGAAGAACGATGTAACGTCATTTTATTGGAGAAAAATAACTGTGAAACTGTTTTGAAGGAAGTTAATGATTCTTACCAGGAAAAAGCGGAAGAAAGGGAAAAGACAATTGTAGACATGAGACAGCAGATTGAAGAGAAAAAACAACGAATTCGCAGTCTAGAAGGGGAAAAATCTCTGTTGAATGAACAATTGTGCACCGCATTGGAAGCGAATTCCAAACAAGAAATCGAAAAAGCGGAGTTGCGAAATATGGTAACATATTCAAAAGAAAAGAATCAAGAACAGAATACTCGAATAATTAACCTTGAGAGTTCTCTCGAAAAGCAAACTGCTTTAATGTACAAGAAAGAAAGTATAGCGGAAGCTTTGCAAAATGATTTAAAAGGGGAAATTGTCACTTTGAAGGAGAGCTTGAAAACAGTACATGGAGAGTTGTCGATTACAAAAGAGGAATTAGAGGAAAGTTGTAATGCTAGGAGTCAGTTGCAAATTGAGCAGGATAAACTGATCAACATGAAAGAAGAAGTGAATCGTTTGTGTGAAGAAAACCAACACCTTCATTTTGTTGTAGGAGTAAAAGAGCAGCAATTGTTAACTGTGCAAAATACATGTTCTGTGATGAAAAGTGAGGTTGGGCCTATGCAAAATAATGCCATTGAAGCGTTTGAAGTAGTTGAGCCTATCATTGAAACATCCTCAGAAAAACTGCTAGGTGGTGCACCTTCTTCCATACCAAAAGAACTAATGAAAACATCCGAGACAGCTCAAGATGTAAGAGATTATGTAGAACTGCACTTCTGCTAACACTGTTTTTTCGTGCATAATCTTTTCGGTGTTGTGAGTAGTTGCTATGCTGTATAGACTTTCCATAGCCAGTTTCCGTTTATTTCTTACTAACAATCTCTTCTGTGATTTGTATGCCTGCTGCATGCCAGAATGCCTTGATACTAATGAATGTTTATTACAATATATTTACTAACTGGTTGGATTGGTTGTATATTGTTTAACGTCCCGCTCGAGAATTTTTCACTCATATGGAGACGTCTAACTGATTGGGAGTTTAAACATTAATGTTGAAGTCGAATACTAAAAGTGAGATGTATTTCAAAGTCCTCGACTTAAGAGTTTTCCACGAGGGAAAACATGTATGTTATATGGGTGATGTTAAAATAACTGAGAACCATTTTAACAATTTCAACAATCGTATTTTTCTGAATAATAATTTGTTTAAGGTGATTATTTTTTCATTTCTGCCAACTTAATTAGTTTGCCAAATAAAGAAACACAAGAATGTATGTTGTCATTGTTACATTAATATTTGGTAAACAATATATTAAGTAGAGAAACATTTTTGCTTTGCACTTCTATATTTCATATATTTTGTAGCTGGATTTTCATATTTAATCGGTACACAACTTACACAAGGAGAACATTATATATATATATATATATATATAATGATTCTCTTCTCAATATATCTATTATGACTGCATACTATGTTACATATATATATATATATATATATATATCAGCATATATAGTTGAATATTACACATATATCAGCATATTTCAATTTCTATATCTATCAACATCTAAAGATTTTATGAATTGATAATTTAAATATTCAATAAGGTATTGCCTAAATGAATTCTTTTTCTGATGTAAAATTTTAAATGAATTCACATTTTGTAATTTATTGGATGTGGTTTTCAGTGTTGATAAAAACGTTCTAATTTTCTTTTCGTAGGCAAATGAAACAACAGACCAACTCAAAGAAAAAGTAATTCAACTGGAGCTTTCTAAACAACAGCTTACGGACCAATGCTGTCAACTGGAGATGGATCTGGAACGTGCAAGGAAAAGCCAAAGTGAAAATGAAAGTCACAAAGGAATGATACTGGACAGATTGACTGAAGCTGAAGAGAATGTGACGGTTCTGTCTGCTGAGAACGTCGAACTTCAAAAGTCTTTGTCTGAAAGAATAGAGGAACTAGGTCTGGTGAAGTCAAAACTAAAGATCACAGAAGAGTCTGTGGAAAAGCTAACTGGAATAGTTCAGACAATGTCAGCCGAACGAGAGTTAACTGGAGGTTACAAAGAGGAAATAGAAAGATCAAGAACAACCGTAGTAAATCTACAAGAACGAATCCGTGTATTGGAACTGTTAGAGAAAGATTTAAAGGCCGAATGTGAACAATATCGGTTACAGGTTTGTGATCTTCAAAAACAGTTTTCGGATTTAACTCATATACATGATAATGATCGATCGAAATTTCAGGAAAGTGAAAAGTATTTGTCACTGCAATGTAAAGAACTCTCCAATGAAGTAGACCTAGAACGGAAGAAATCGCAATCACTCGAAAGTAGAATTCAGTGTGTGATTGAAGAACTTCATCAAGAAAAACAGAGAACAACTGATTTTGAAAAAGAGATGGAGGAATTGAAGAAATTGAAACAAGCTTCTGATGAACTGGCCAGTTCAATGGAGGAGAAAGAAAATATACTATCAAACTTGATAGACAATAAGATCTCTGATGAGGAGATGATGTTAAAGAAACTTAAAGAAAAAGATGAAAAAATAACATCACTTTTAGAAAACATGCAGGAAATGGAGGAACGTTTGAATCAACTTGACCAGGCAGATAAAATGAAAGAATCATTGAAGGAGGCATGTGCAAAGCAAGAACAAGAAAATCAAGAGCTGAAAAAGCAGTACGAAGATAAAGATTTACATTTCCGTAAAGCATTAGCCACGGCCAAAAAGTTGAAATTTCAACTCCAACAATCTGCTAGCACAAGGGAAGATATGGAATGCCAAATTAAGTCTTTAAAAGCTGAACTGGAGAAGAAAGAAAATTTTGAAAATGAATCAAATGACATCAAGGTGGGTGTTGATAATGAGGAGAAAGAAAGTCCTTTAGTAACCGAGCTAAAGCAGAAAATTTTAGTATACGAATCATCAATTCAAATTTTAGAAGGGAAAATAACAGTTGCAGATGGTTTAGGTAACAAACTGGCTGAATGTGAGGACTTGTTATTGACAAGGGAGAAGGATCTTGTTGTAATTCAGGAAGAACTTCAAAATCGAGTGAGCGAGTTAAATTCACTGAGCATGAAATTAATTGAAAGTGAAAAGACTGTTCATGATTTAGAAACTGCAAATAGAAAATTAAATGACAAGCTACACATGGAAACGGAGAGGCTGACTGAAAATATAATTAAAGCCGAATCTCAGAAATCAGAGATGCATTCTCAGATGGTTACACTGGAAGAGGAAAAGACGCAAATGCAAGGCATGCTTCAAGTCAAATGTGAGGAATGCGTGAATTTACAAGCACTAGCTGACCAGAAAACCAATGATATCGTAGTAAAAGATAAAATGATCAACGATATGGATAGTCAGTTGAAACAGCTAGGACAGAGTAACGAAAAAGACAACATAATTACCGAGTTGTCTCAAAAAGTGAAAGACATGGACATGCGCCTTGCAGAGAAGAATAAAACGATTGAAGAATTGGATTGCAAAAGCAATGAACTTGACAGTTTATTACAGTCGTTACAACACGAGGTTCTCTCTAAAAGTGAAATGGTGAACAGTCTTCATGAAAGTCTCCATTCAGCTGAGCTAGAAAAAGGACAACTAGAGGAATCCATTCAATCATTTAGCAAAGAATTAGAGACGCAGAATGAAAAAATTTTGTCGCTTACAAATTTGGTATCTGAAAAAGAGGACCAGCTGTCTTCAGCAATACATAGTGTGAAAGTTTGTTATCAAGAAGTGACAGGAGATGATTGTAATATGCAAAGCATTGAAGATATTCTGATTGCTTTACAGAATTATGTAAGTAGTCGGTTGACTTCACTGCGAGAGCAGATCAATAATGCAGAAGCCTTCCAACAGGAAACACAAAGAACGGAACTAGAACAACAAATTTGTGAGTTGGAGAAGCTGATACAGGACGAACGAGAAAGACTACAGACTTTACAACACAAATACAGTGTAGTCAATGATGAAAAATCGGTGATGTCCCAACAACTGAAAGAAATTGAAGACAGCAATCATGATCTACTCGCTCAGATTGCACATCTTAACTCTACTGTTAGAGAAATGACAGAGCGTGAGAGTGTGAGCGATTCAACATTATCGGATCTAAAATTGACATTAGAAAATTTTAGGAAAGAAAATGATAAATTGAGAAGTGACTGTGATCTATTAAATACTAAATATGGTAAAATGAGAGATGACTTGGTTGAATACGAGCAAAGATACAGCAGTTTGTTGGATGAGAGTGAAACATACAAGTCTGAAAGCGGGGTTCTAAAGGTAGAAATTGAACGTCTCTCAGCTGCTTCACAAGAAACCGTTACTGCTTCATTAGCAAACAAACTTTCCACTGAATTTCAGGAAAGAACTGAACTAAAGGAGGAAGAACATTTAAGACAGTCATCAGCAAATGGTAGTTGTGACGAAACAGAGCTGCAAGCCACTAAAGAAAAACTCAAATCAGTGGAAGATGCCTATGAAAAAATAAACAGCAAATTAAAGTCATCAGAAGGAAAATGTGAGAAGATGTTGGTCAAGTTGAAAGCCTTCAAAACAAAGTGTGATAAGCTTCAGGAAGAGGTCAATATTTTGAAGGAAACCTCAGCACAAGTTACAGAGGAAGGCAATGCTGCCAATAACTCTCTTAAAGAAGAACTTGCACTCCGAATTCAAGAACTAGAGGAAACACGCAGGAAAGAATTGGAGACCAGCCAGTTGTATGTCTCTGAAATTGAGGAACTGAAAGAGAATCAGAGCATGATGGAGAACACTATAGGAAAACAAACCGAAAGTGAAAAACGGTTACTCAATGAGATAGATATGTTGAAAGATGACTTGCTACAAACTGATCAGAGGTTCCAAAACAAAGAAAGTGAACTAAGAACAATAACAGAAATGAACTCGGAACTACAGGCTCAGATTGCATCTCTATTAAGTAAAGAGAAAATTAATAATTCTAGAGAAATGGATCTTCAGGATAAAATATCTGAATATGAAAATGCATTGCTATCATCGAGTGATTTAAAATCTTCTTTAATAGCTTCAGAGCGAAAACAAGCAGAGCTAGAGAGAAAACTAGAAGACAGTGTAATGCTATGTGATTCATTGGAGGTTGAAAATAAAAGTTTTAAAGATATCGTTGCTAGACTGAGGGAGACAAACTCCAAACTGGAACAAGACAAAAAAATTGTGCATGAAAGTGAGACAAAAATTAAAAGTCTTTTAGAAAAAGTAAATGATTTTGAAAACGAACGGGAACAAATGCAAGAAGAAATCGATGGATTCAGAGAGGATGTTTCTGAAATCAAGATAGAAAAGAATGCTTTAAAAGATGAAAAGGAGTCACTTGAGCTGACATTGAAGGAAGTTTTAAATGAAAACAAAGGACTTAAAGAAAAAATAGGGGCAGTAGAATGGAGGATAGAAGAAGTTGAATCTTTGGAAGAAGAGCTTGAGGAAGTGAGATCGGAGCTTAACAGGAAGAACTCGGACTTAAATCTGGCCACAAAAGAAAAAGAGAAGATTCGGCTAGAATTGGAAGAAATCAAACAAAACCAAAACAACTCCTCACAACATCCATTGAATGAAGATATAACTTCCTTAAAACAAGAGCTGGATGAAAAAATGGAAATGAATAAAGATCTCGAGGATCAAGTGGATTCCTTCAGAGAAGAATTAAATGAGACTGCAACAGAAATAGACAACTTGAGAGGAGAACTCAGCACAGCTACCATTAAAGCTTCCATGTTTGACAGCTTACAGAAAGAGTACACTGCTTTATCTATGAAGTATGAGGACCTTCAAAATCAGAAATCTTCAAATGATATTGATACAGAGAAGTCTCTTAAGGGAGTAGAAGACCAGACTAGATTGGTAAGAGAAGAACTCCACCATTCAACAACGGAGAATGAACGATTGAGGAAGGAATTGAATTTAATCAGGGAAAGAAATAATCAGGCTGAAATAATTCAAAAGGAAAATGATAAGCTGAAGACAGAATTAGAAATCTTGAAACGAGATAAAAGCAATTCTACAGATACAGTATCTGGTACGGGCACAGAAGCATCAAATAAGATACGAGAGCTTGAAGAGGAGTTAGAGCTTATCAAAGAAGAACTGAATGAGACAATGTCTGAAAACGAGAAGCTGAGAAGTGAAAATGTGTCGGATTACAAATCACTTTTGTTTGACAAACTTCAGTATGAATATCAAACTTTGAAAGAAGAAGTAGAGTCCATGAGAAAAAGTGGTGCATCCACTGTAAGTATGCCAGATGATGACACAATAAAATCTCTCAGAAATCAACTTGAAGCAAGTCAAACAGAAAATGATCATTTAAAATCTCAGCTATCAACAATGCAAATCGAGTCTTTTGGAAGGAAGGAAGATGCTCTGCATTCTCGATCAGCTCCAAGCAATGTAGAAAAGGAGTTGGAAGAAAAGCAAGAACAGTATGATTCTCTGATGGAAGACTTTAATTTACTCTCAACCGAAAATGACGAACTAAAGGGACAAATAGGACACATGGAAGTTCAGAGTCGAATGTTTAATGGAGTGAAAACAGAGTACGAATCTCTAAATGACCAGTATCATAAGTTGTTGGCAGAGAACAGTGAGATGGCTAAAAGAATTGAAGAATTACAGCGGGAGTTACAAAACAGCACTAACCATGATCCATCGTACATTAAGGAAGAGAGAGAGCATGCGACAAGAGAAAAGGAGACACTGCTGAGTAATATACAACAGCTAGAAAAAAGGTGTGAAGACCTTGCACAAAAGAATTCTAGTATTAATCGCGAATTGCTGGCAGCCGAGGGACAAATACAACAACTGAAGTTTGATAATGAGACCTTGAGGGCTCAGTTAGGCATTTCACATGATGGACAGATGCAGACGGACAACTTTCATGCAGACTATCAACGACTTCAAGGACAGTTTTCAACAGCTATGGATCAGAAAAACAAAATACAAATTGAACTCAACCAAATGGCTCATCGACTTCAACAAAGAGATGCAAGGTGTCAGCAAATGGCTATGCAGGTAAGGCTTGTTGAAAATGTGAATTATATATGTGAAATCTGGAATTGCACTTTCTATCAGAATCTGTTTATGCCATACATTAGACACTATGGTGAAGTCATGATTTATATTGATAACATAGGTAAGCCAACTGGCTGAGGATAGAAGTCACCTTAATGTTCAGCTTGGAAACCTTTCCAAATCATTAAGAGAAAAGGAAAATGAGTTGTATTCTTTACAACAGCAGTACAAAATTCTATATCAGACGCATATATCACTTCAGTCCAAGGTAAGATGCAGGGTATTTATTATTTTTAAAAAAAAACAACAAAAAAACAAACAAACAAACAATGAGTCTACATAATATATCAAACATTACGAATTATTCGCATTGCATTCTTCTTGCAAAAAGTAATTATAAATACTTATTCCTGTGAAACATGTCATCAGTACCTTGTAAAGTGTTGAACTTTTAGATGATGGAATCAGAAACCAAAGCCATTAACATTGCCATGCAACGAGCTTCTTCAGTAGAGATAACTGCGGTTTCAGAACCACGAGTTGTTCCAGAGGAAACTAGAATCACCATGGCTCCCCCTGACGCAGAAGAAGTGGAAGAAGTCAAACAACTTCGAGCCAAGTACGAATTTCATTATAATTTTATACCGAGTGATTCCACTTGGACATGAGACGACACAGTCCGCTCAGTATCTTGAGAACCTTCTTTTTAATAAACATTAAACTTGGTACACTGGTACATCTTAATGAAAAGATTTTGGGTTCACCTTATCAAAGGTCAAGGTTCAAAATGATCGTAGTAATATATTGCCTCGTATATTTTAAGAATCATTTTCTTGACTGACACCAAACTTGGTACACTGGTACCTCTAATGAGTAGATGCGCCCTTTTGATTTTGAGGTCACAAGGTCAAAGATGAAGGGTCAATTACCTCTGGACATAGGAAAATATTGTCCATTCAATATTTTGAATTGTGTTGGTAGTACTATTAATTACATGATACAGTGTATAACACATTTCTGTTTAGTATCATGGGGGTTCATACATGTTTCTGAAATAATTCTTGTTTTATAATTGAATTTCTCATTTTGTAGCTACATTTATGACTTAGATTAGTGAATTTTAATTTTGTGTCCACTATATATAGGTTACAGGAGACGGAGCTGACACGGGAACGATTACATGACCAGCACCATGCACTGGAGAAGTCATTGCAGTTGGAGAGGGAACAGCGACTGCAGCTGGAGGAGGCCCTGAACACTATGCAAGAACAGGCCAGGCTGGTGGCAGAGAACAAGCAGGTAATGCCACTTGTGTTTAGTTAACGTAATCATCATAATATTGTGGACCGAAACATTGTTTATCATTCTGAAACGCATTTTTGTTTCGGAAAACTTTTAGTTTGATTATGATGAATTTTGGTTTCAATTGAAATTGTTATTTATAAAATGTATAAAGGAAAGATTCAGGATTAACCATATTTTGACTAAAGAATGGTTTGTTTAAAATGCTGTATATAACAAAAAATTATTGTGAGAGAAATGGTTTATTTGCCATATGTTTACTCTCTAAACGGTTGTGTCAAGGGAAAGCAAAAGATGACGATCCTTATTATAAGTGACATTTCGTTGAACTTCGCATGCGAGTTAAGACTAATTATGGGGATTAATCGCAAAAATATTGATTCAAATATTTCAAGTGAAATAATCGACAAAGTCCATGGACCGGTGTATTTCTTGAAATAGAAATCGACTGTGGATGCAATTAAGACAGCAGTGACATTGATTCATATTTGTTTGTTTGTTTGTTTGTTTGTTTATAGCCGCCTGAGCAATTTTTCAGCTATCCGGCGGCTGTTGATTCATATTTAATTCTACATTACCTTATGAATGAATCACTGATAAATTCAGAGGGTACATCTACCGCTAGATCGATTCATTGTAAATTGCGATATTCTCAGTGCATATGACTGTCATCGTATGATGTGACGTATTGAACTTAAGTCTCTGTTCACTGCATTTCGCGTCATTGAGAGTTCAATATGAATATATTGATATATAAATTTTTAAAAGAATTGGTCCTGAGATTCTCATTTGCATGGAAAGGACTGTAAGTGGTCTTAGCTTACGTGTGGTGCTTACATTATAGTTTGATGTGCTGTACATTGTAATTTTAGAAGCGTTTCTTAATAAGTGGTCACATTTGTTTAGTTCAATCTCCAAATTGAAGATGATGATGAGGAGAGAATCCTAGAAGCAAGTCCCATGCTGAGTAAGTGCTTTATCTCATTTCATTAATATTCTTAAACCTCATAGTTATATAGTTAAATAGTTATACAATGAATCTTACAACACCTGTTATGTTTGGAGACACTGCTGACTGTTAAACAGTGTCCATGTGTTTTTGTGATGGCGTCACAGGTTCCAACATGACAGAATCTCAATTTTTATCTGTTTTCTTAGTTTAGTCATGACATGACAGATGTACTATTTAACGTTGTATGGTTTATGCGGGCTTGGAGCACGCAACAAAAAGTCCCAAGCTTGATTGTCGATCCTGACGCCACCTTAACATAGGGCGTTACTGTTAGCTTCGTGTTTATGATATATACAGAGGAAAGTGAAAATTTGTGCATTATAATGTAATTTTAAAAAAAATTTATTTCTGTAGTGAATAATCATTTACCAAAGATGTAACCGAGCAGATAGGTGGAAACTTCACAGATCTTTCAAAGTTTATTTAATGACACATAAAGCATTGACCTACAAGATGATATCAAGCAATATACGACAAATGCAAAATATTGAGTACAATACCTAAATTATGGAATATGAAAAATGCATGTAAGTTAAAACGTTTTAAATAAACATAGAAAAATTGAATCAGCGTAAAACAGGAATGAACTGTAATTCAGTTAACCTATGAACTTTACAGACGTTGCTAAGACTTAAGAGAAAACTTTAACTGCAAAAATACGATAAAGTAACAAAGCTGCAATTAAAAAAAAATTCCTGTGCATTAAATGGTAACGAAAAATACATGAGATGCTGCAGATGTAACCGGATTTATCTGTACGTAAAACGGCTCTAATTGAGTAGGAAGCAGGGTTCCTTATATATCTTTAGACTGTTCAAATTATTGGATAAAACGTGGGAACAAATTGCCATTGAGAATCAAAATAGGAAATCAACCCAATCCGATGCACAGTAGAAAGACTTTTGCACACACACACACACAATAAATAAAAATAATAATAAAAAAATAATAACCAATATAAAAAAAGTTGTAAAAATCACCTTAAAGTGAAATAAAAAAAATGGATAGAAATACTACAAAGATAAATACATATAGAAATATACCTGTTACTGTCACACATATCAAGCTATACTGTGTAAAAATGACCGCTGCATTCCTTTGCTATACCTGTTACTGTAACACATATCAAGCTATACTGCGTAATAATGGCCGCAGCATTCCATTGCTATACCTGTTACTGTCACACATATCAAGCTATACTGTGTAATAATGGTCGCAGCATTCCTTTGCTATACCTGTTACTGTCACACATATCAAGCTATACTGCGTAATAATGGTCGCAGCATTCCTTTGCTATACCTGTTACTGTCACACATATCAAGCTATACTGCGTAATAATGGCCGCAGCATTCCTTTGCTATACCTGTTACTGTCACACATATCAAGCTATACTGCGTAATAATGGTCGCAGCATTCCTTTGCTATACCTGTTACTGTCACACATATCAAGCTATACTGCGTAATAATGGCCGCAGCATTCCTTTGTTATACCTGTTACTGTCACACATATCAAGCTATACTACGTAATACCTTTGCTATAACTATGGTAGAATGTAATAGAACGTTTTGGTGATTTATTCCTGCAGTGCGTAGTGAGGCTGGCTATGGACAGAGGATGTGGAATTGGCTTAGAGTACGTCGGTAAGTGGATTTTCCACATCGTTGTACTTTCATTACTACATGTTTTTGAAATATTATTTGTCTTGTCATGTTCTAGGTAAGATAATAAACATTACTAGCCATCTAAAGTTGTTTACGTGAACAAGTGGTGTTTTCTGATTTTATTTATGACCACTGAAGTTTTTTATATTATTTTACTGGGCTGGGTGGGAACATAACATTGCTGCAGATTTTTCCTTCTTGTCCATATGTATGAATATATATATATATATATACACTATTAACGTATTGTACAATGTATATGTACAGGTATAATGTATTGTTGGGCACTGTGACTTTCTGTTGGATGTTTGTAGTGTCATTTTGTTGTAATATATGTACTTCAGGGAATACCTCTGCTTTTCCAGTCGAACTCTTAATCGCTTGATGCGCATGCGGCCAGGAATCCGGAAGATGATATGGGGTTATTTTCTCCTACTTCACCTGCTGGTCATTGGATTCTTGTTTGGACTTTTATAACTCGTTTTCACAATTATTTCCAGAGAATGTAGTCAGACATTTCTTGTGAAAATTCAGTTTAAATGTTCATTCTAATCATGATATGTTTCAATAGCGGTCGTGCAATCAAGTACGTCGTACGTAAATGACTTCTCGAGTGAATGAATGCATGAATTTTGTGATAAAATGAAATGTATTATTAAAAGTGTGTCGAGCGATATTTTAATTTGTATGAAATTGTGTGTAGTTTCACTAATTTTGAAATTATAGAATGTTTCATGTGTATATATGTATATAGGACCTGGATTATATAGGACATGCATTGTATAGTATGTTGTAGACGTAGGAAAACCATGTGATGGCAGATCGCACTTCAATGTTTATAAGAACATTGAGGTAATGCATGTCGATATTATTTACTGTTGATTACCATTCCGTGTTTATGCATTTGTTGTGATAAAGGGAGTGTTGTTTTTCCTCACCATTCCGTTTAAAATAATTGTGAATGATATTTTTTTTAACAAAATGAAGGCAATTATGTTTTATGTATTAATGACTAAATGTTTATTATGCAATTATATTGTTACTGGTGTATTGAAATTGCAAGTGTCGTTTAGGAGAGACTTTGTGATTTGATACATAAGGAACTGTGGACTATACATATCATGAAAAAGATACATGGTATAATAAATTATTTTCTTAGTAAAATGTATTGTTTGTTTCTTTTACTGAATGTGTTTGAAGGATTGAATTCATCTTTGTATAATATTTTTCACCGGTTGCGGTAGCTCATTGGTTAGAGCGTTCGCTTCGTAACCGGGAGGTCGTGAGTTCGAGCCCCACTTGTGCCATGGCCGCGTCAAACCTAAGACGTAGTGATTGTTAGTTCGTCAATCGCTCGGCATTTAGAAGTGAGAATCACGGGGCTTTCGGATAGGAACTTATAAACGGCCGTGTATCACGGTAGGCGTTGGCACGTTTAAGAACCCTCACTGCTACGGCCATGAGCGCTAAGGATAGGTATAAATTTGTGCTACTTCACCTACAGCTGGTGACGTCTTGATATGAGTGAAAAATTCTCGACGGGATGTAAAATTAAGAAACATTCAATCAATCAATGTAAGTTTGTTCTCCCATAAGGCAAAATTCAAACTCGATTCCTTCGTTGCTGACCTTGGCTAGGAAGGCCATGTTTTTGTCTTTCATTGACGGTTCCTGTGTATCTGTGGACTACAGTTACAGGTACGATAGATTTAATAACTGGAGACACAATGCATGGAGCAGATTGATTGATTGATTGTTGTTTTCCGCCACACTCAAAATTTTTCTGTTATCTGGTGGCGTCCAGTTTTTATCGGTGGAGGAGAGAACCTAGATACAATGTACCTGGGAAGATTCTACCAAACTTTCGCTGTAGCTCAGTGTTTTTGAATCACAATTTATACGATTAACTGATAGGATTTGGACAGTACGTAAGAACACTATTGAGTAGAAAATTATTCCAACACTAGTATTTTCTCAATATATCTCGTGTTCTTTCTAGAGCGTTCGCTTCCTAACTGGGAGGTCGTGAGTTCGAACCCCGCTCGTGACATGGCCGCGTCAAACCTAAGACGAAAAATAGGTCGTGATTTGTCTTTCGCCAAATGATCGGCATTTAGAAGTGAGAATCACGGGTCTTTCGGATATGACCTTAAAAACGGAAGTCCCGTGTCACGGTAGGCGTTGGCACGTTAAAAAAACCCTCACTGCTACGGCGCTAAGTGCTAAGCATAGGTCTAAATTTGTGGCACTTCACCTACAGCTGATGACGTCTCAATATGAGTGAAAAATTCTCGACGGGACGTTAAACAAACAAATAAACCTTTCGAAAGTAAACTGGCAAACTCTCGGGAATATCGGCGCGAGCGAGAATCGAACCCGCGCTGAGTAAAGGTGAGAGACCTTGTAATTTTGAGCGCGATGCTCTAAGTACTCGGCCACGGAGGCCCCCTTTGAGCAGATTGATTGATTGATTATTTATTGCTTTCCGCCACACTCAACAATTTTTCAGTTATCTGGTGGCGTCCAGTTTTTGTTGGTGGAGGAGAGAACCCAGATACAATGTACCTGGGAAGAGAACACCAACCTTCCGCAAGTAAACTGGCAAACTTGCTCACATAACACCGCGGCCGAGATTCGAACACGCGCCGACAGAGGTGAGAGGCTTTGTGATGTTGAGCCCGAAGCTCTAACCACTCGGCCACGGAGGCACCTTGAGCAGGTTGACAGTGTGAACCCTTTATATAGGGTTCTTGCTATTGAATGCTTTTGTGTAGTGTGGATCATGTTTACTGGAAAGCCACTGTGACATTGACCAGCGTGTGTGAAAATTCGGCGTATGCAAATCAACTGTGTTGACAAACTTCATGTCCTGTGGGATATGGGTTAGCATATGGATGGAATTCATCTTCATAGAATTTTATTTCTCCCATAAGGGAGAGAAATGGTCTTGAGAGTCCTTCGCTATAATGTCGATTATCTGAAATAAAGTTTTGTGACAGACAGGCCTTCATAATTAGGCTGCCTCGTTAAGATTACCAGAGAAAATTATAAGTGCTATACAGAGTGCGCCTTTCTGCATTCCACATCAATTCTTTCGTGAAAATGCGAATTTATAGCGTTCTTTAATTTTTTAAGTTGTTTAAGAATTAATTTGCTTATTAAAGCTGACATAAATTAATAAATACTTGCACATTTTTCTCCGCATCCGCCGTATTTTTTTCAGATACCATATTTTACTCTCTGTATATGTCGCAAATGCGATTATCGCACGCAAGTGATTTTCTATTTGGACTCGACCAGTGCACATCTCCGATAGGAATGTATAGAGAGTGAGAAACAATTGACATTACGTTTTAAAGCATTATGCAATGCTCAAAATCACAAAATACACATTGTGTTATAGTAAAACATTCTGAAAATTTGGATAATTGAGACAAAAATGCTAAGAAAGATTTGTTGTATATGTGCATGGAAGTATTTACACATATGTAATATACCGGTCGCGGTAGCTTCGCTTCGTAACCGGGAGGTCGTGAGTTCGAGCCCCACTCGTGCCATGGCCGTGTCAAACCTAAGACGAAAAATTGGTAGTGATTGCACCTTCGCCAAATGCTTGGCATTTAAAAGTGAGAATCACGGGTCTTTCGGATATGACCTTAAAAACGGAGGTCACGGTAGGCGTTGGCACGTTAAAGAACCCTCACTGCAACGGCCTTGAGTGCTAAGCATAGTTATAAATTTGTGGTACTTCACCTACAGCTGGTGACGTCTCAATATGAGTGAAAACTTCTCGATGGGAGGTCAAACAAAGAAAACAAACAGTTATGTAATAAAGAAATTGCGAAGAAATAATTTACCAAGTACATACTAATAGAATGGAATAAGCAAAGAGCATAAAATATTATATTCACATTCAATCCTTGTAAAATAGAGGTTCACATTCTGATTCTGATAAGTCTACAAAACGAAATAAACACCATTTATATCTCGAGGAAACTTCACAACACGTTGTCATTCCTTTATACAGAATTCGACACTTTTTCGTACCAAATAGGGTCTTCAGTCAGGGGAGATATCAGAGTTGATTTTTTTCCTGTAGTAAATACTTGACTGGTCAGGGGTTTTGCAGTTTATAAAAATCAAGAATATGTTCATGCATGTACATATACACTGAACATCTGAGTATCTAATCCTACTTTGAGACAAAAGATGATGTTCATTATTTTCGCTAAATACCATATTTTGAATTTTTATGACATTTTTTATATCTCTTTACTTTAATGACGTAAGTCTTTATATATGTAATTATGTTTTATGAGTCCTAATTTTTACACTTTAAAGGCAAAAATGCACATTCCTCATATGCACTTATTGACACTTAGGGTCACAAATTGGCTTCAACGAAAAATTAGAACATTGAAATAAAAGTTTGTTTTTTTTACAAACACAGGAGGGGAAATCTATACAACATTTTCGTGGGATTCGGTATGTTGATAGGAACTTTCACCACAATCACTGTTTCGAATACTTCAACAAATGCACATGTGATAAATACAGGAACTATAGCACTAATATGACGAGGATCCGCCTATAACGCTCATGTCGGACCAAAGTCACGTTCGAGTTTTCATATGTGGAACAGGGGGATGGACTTGGTAGAATATTACGCTTATGATCAATGCAGTATTACCTTGTTATAAAAAACGCTAAAGAATGTTAAAAAAACCTGTCGCGATGTATAGGCAAGTGAAAAGTCCAAGATAACGAGCAGTATTCATTTTTGTAATTCCTATAGAAAATACATATCATAGATATGGGCGAACTCGGATCCCTGGATCAACTAGAGATGCGATCAAGTGACTAGGAGGAGTAAAGATTCCCTGTGGACCGGTGACGCCTGCCGTAAACCCCATATCTTTATTAAGTAAACAGTGTGATCCGCAGTCAGAACCAGTGTGCGAAGAACAGCCTAAGAAATGGTATGAAACATGTCAGGTAGCATTTAACCTAATGCTTGAAAATTAGATCGTTATAACGAAATATATGAAATTTGCGAAATGCTGGCATTAAACGAGACTGTACAAACCCCTGTGACAACAACTTCTTTCTCAGTATCCTGCCTCGATTTAAAAACTGATCATATGCAGAACAAGCTCTTGCGTATCGAATCAATTGTTCTTAGGGGAAAACATTTTCATGGGAGAAACGCTGCATGGCATTTTCCATTGACGTCGTACCAATGTTAATGGACACAACATTACAGGCAGATATTGATAAAACACTCTTTTTATACGCTCGCAAGAGCATTGGCTATCTTTGTCAACATTTTAAAGCATAAAATGTTAGGACCACATTTGCAACCCCTACATTTTGGTTATTTCGAGTCACGTTTTTACATATCCACAGCCAAATAAATGAACCACTGCCCACATGTATGTGCTGCTTTGTCGAGTCGGATAATGTTTTGTTTACGCAAGATATGCAAAATTAAATATGTAACACTGTGTCAGCAATCTAAAGTAAGTATAGATATACTATTGGCCTATTCTATTCAAACATGAATACGCAATGTGTACAAGCGTGTGCAGGTTGCACGTTGATTATATGATATCATGTGCAATGAAAGACCTTTTGATTGATTGATTATATATTATTTAACATCCCGTTCGAGAACTTGTCACTCATATGGAGACGTCACCATTACCGATGAAGGGCTGCAAAATTTAGGCATATGCTCGGCGCTTATGGCCTCTGAGTCGGGAGGGATCTTTAACGTGTCACACCTGCTGTGACACTGGGCCTCGGTTTTTTGCGGTCTCATCCGAAGGACCACCCCATTTAGTCGCCTCTTATAACAAGCTAGGGGTGCTGAGGATCTATTCTTACAACCCGGATCCCCACGGGGTTAGATCGTTTGAAGGTATCAGAGACCTTTTGAAGGTAGCAGTAACATGTTACAGAGACAACAAAATGTTTACAAGTGAAACACTATGCTTTACAGACCATAGTTAAATACAAAATATCCAAATGGACACAAAGGCAGTTATATTTTAATATAGAATTAACAGAAATGACAATATATTGATTATGACAGATATTTACAAAAAATATCTTTCTTGAATAATCATATTCCAAGGATGGCATTTCGTCATAAAAATATTTATAAAGATCTGTGCAACACATCATTTTGCTTGAACTTGCTGGGGATTGTGGTTAAAGCGAATTCCGAATATTTTGTCTGATAGACATGAAACTCTTCAGACATTTTAGTATAAACTATTCTACAGGCGTATATAATTTTAAGGCTTTAAGAAGAATTTGAATGCATATTTTGAATAGACAAATTTGTGAGTACTAATCAATGGATGTATTCAAGGATTAGAAATGAAATGCAGAGTACAATTTTAAAATACACAAGGCGTCCAACAGTTATAATGTAATACTGGTTTGATATGAATTGAAAGATGTACACTGTTAGTTTTGTACGTGCTGTGGTTAAGGACTTGATTTCTTCAACAACCATTAGAGCAGTGGTTTGTCGCTTGTTACAGTTTGTCATTTTTTGAAATGAATTTATTTCTGGGTTTGTTGAATAAATTTATTTCAAGTCAGCATTGTGAAGAACCAATTCTATGAAATAAGAAATGGAGCTTAACGAGCAGCAGTATCTTGTCGTAAATCCTTTCGTTTCTTCCCTTACAACGGTTCACTTTCAAGCAAAACTGCGACAGAAACATAACAGGAAAAGATACACACAACAGTAAAACATAACACAAAGTGTATATAACCAACTCCCATCGACGTATAACAATGTCGGTAATCGCTTTATTCTCTATCAGAAGTGACTATCATCTAGTTTTGTCGATCATCGCTTTATTCTCTATCAGAAGTTTCTCTCATCTAGTTCAACTCATACGCTGTGAAGGATTCTGAAATATATGTTATATACTAAACAATTCCATTGAGAATTTTATCTAAATGTTTGTTTCCAATGAAACGATTGTGAAATAGAAGCATTATCAGCATATTTTTATGTTGTACATGTAAATATGCTCAATTGTGTTTTTAAAATGACTCATATCATATGCAATTTCCCCAACTTTTTACAGGACAAATCACTTACTGGAGGCAAAATTAGAATAATCTACACGCGTACATAGCTATAACGACCATGACGTTTGTGAAATACTGACATTAGACATAAACTCCTGTAATATCATCTTGTTTGTCAGTAGCCTGCCTCGATTTGAAACTGATCAAAACAAGCACTTGCGTATCGAATCAGTTAAGAGTAAACACTAGATGCAAGTGATAATGGAATATTGCTACATAGATAAGGAAAGCTGAGGATGGAGATAATGAAATCATCCCGTTTGTAATGAAGTTGAGTTGTTAGTTTGCCGTCAGCATCTATTGCAATAGAATATCTAAGTACAAAGCAGATGTGGAAGACTGTGAGTTGTCTATCATTTTACGTTCACTGGGGTATATCGAATAAACATATGCATGAAAATGATCATTGCGAAACATCTTCAACATATCAAAATGTAAAATTGGAGGCTACTTTCGGAAGGTCAGTGGTCTCTTCCCGGGTACATTGTATCAGGGTTCTCTCCTCCACCAATAAAAACTGGACGCCACCAGATTACTGAAAAATTGTTGAGTGTGGCGAAAAACAACAATCAATCAATGAATCAAATTGAAGGCCACGTTTTTCCATGTAGAAGCTTTTGAATGAATTCTGTGTCATAAGAATATAATACAAAAAATCAGTTACCAAAGGAGTACAATTCGTGTCTGTGGAAAATTCCAGCAGATTATTAGAAAACCTGATCACCAGATATTACGAATGTATTGTAAATGAGAAATTCCAGGATATATTTAATATCCGTCTTGGAGTGCTTGTGCTAAGGATCAGAGTGGTGTTTAACAACATAATTTCTCGTATGACTGATCACTAAATATGAATATATGGTGATCGTGCATTCATCGTGCATTCATGAACTGCAACAAAACTCTGGAATGCCCTACCAAATACACTAAGAAACTCCACATCCCTGCCCGTGTTTAAGAGAACCCTAAAAACTCACTTGTTCCTAAAATTTTATTCAGACTTATTTTACTACATGTAATATCTAGCACTGTGTTTAACAATTTTAAACTGTTTTAGATTATAGTGTAATTTATGGACTCATTTAATCTTACTTATCTAAAAAAAAAATGTTTTATATGTTTGGTATTTCTGATATGATATGGCATTTTATTATGATGTAAAGTACTTTTGAACGTGTTCTATACATGAACAAAAGTGTTCAAGAGATTTGGTACATAAAAATAATAATAATATTTCCTTGCTATTTGTGTTGAAGAAACAACTGTCTATGATGTCAAAAACTATTTAATTTATCGTGAGGTATGGTCATGTAAAGTCTTGTAAAGTCGTAGGTTTTAAAGATGTTGATTGGAGAAAACGTTTGTGATTTCAAATTTACTAAATGTTTTGTAGACTTTTTTTAGAATCCATATTTGATTTGCATTTGGTGCATGAAAATTGGTACCGTTTATGTTTAATATTACAACTCACTGAATCGATACCTTTGTTGGTGAACTGTTAATGTCCGGGTGTATTCACCAGTCCGATTGCTAAGTACTTCGATACTAGCATGATTTACGGATACAAAATTACTGTGATAAAATTAAGAAATTTATTTCAAAATTAACGATTATCTCTCTCATGCATAACTCTGATCTTTTGCCAGATTTGGCTCCACTATTTGACATTTTTGGTTCTTTCAGCTCTTCCAAGTTTGTTTACATTTCGAATATCCAACATCGTTTACTTGAGCATCACGGAATAGACATTATTTGTCGAAATGATATCACAATTGGCACCGTTTAGGTTTTATAGTATAGTCCTTCTGGCATATATAGGAGGATAGTACGTTTGAAGTTGCTTCTTCACAGCATCCGATGTCAAACGTTAAATGTTTAAAAATCAAATACAAGGGCAGACTTTTTAATATTCCAAAACTCCCGATCGATATCACCCATTTCTGATAACTTCTCGCTGACTCTTAAGTTCTGTGAAAGTTTCAAATCCACCTTTATGTCCTCGACCGTTCTTCCTGCTTTCTGTTCTTTCTTTATTTCGGTGCTAATCAAACAAGGAGACAACCAACCAGCCCAACCCCCTCTGTCCTTTGGCCAGTAAGAAATCTATTTCAAATGAACGGAGCAATATTTACAAATTCTTGGTAAATCATTCAGTCGAATATAATATCATTGTTTCAATCATTTATGTCGGCGCGTGTTCGAATCTCGGCCGCGGCGTTATGTGAGAAAGTTTGCCAGTTTACTTGCGGAAGGTCGGTGGTCTCTTCCCAGGTACATTGTATCTGCGTTCTCTCCTCCACCAACAAAAACTGGACGCCACCAGATAACTGAAAAATTGTTGAGTGTGGCGAAAAGCAATAAATAATCAATCAATCAATCATTTATTCAAACATTATATGCATAGAATGTATTGAAGTTTTACAACAGTGATTTGTGTACTAAATAGATTACATACGTCTTACCTGATAACGAGAAAGTAATCTGTGTCTAAAACTGAAGTATCTTATTGCACACATTAACTTCATATACCATAGAAGCCCAAGAAATACGGCAGCGTAAATTGAGGAGGGGGAGGGGTAATCCCGGGGGAGGGTGGTTGTCAAAGGGAGCGAGACCCCATATCAATCTAGGTTATACAAAAATAGCCCGTGTTTCTCAGATTGAATCTGACCAATCCGAGACTAGAATGCAATAAGAAATAAATTATTCTGGAATACAAGACTGAACTTTTGTATTGTAATAGTAATTACAATTCAATAGATTTATATAGCGCTCTATTGACCTGCGTCTTTTAAAGCGCTTTACAGATAATATAATAAAATATATGTGAACATACGCTATGCATGTGAATAGAATAAAATTTAGCGCCTTATGTAATGAAATGATTACCATGCATAATAACATATAAAACAATTTAAAATAACCCTTAGGAATAACGAAATACATATAAAGGATATATTAATAATACTAAACTACAGGGTTTTATTATTATTTATTTTATTTTTTGTTTTTTGTTTTTTGTTTTTGTTTGTTTGTTTTCTTCTTGCTTTTTGTTTTGTTTTGGGTTGTTTTGTTTGTTGTTGTTGTTATTGTTTTTGGATTTTTGTTGTTGTTGTTGTTTTTAGTAAAATGATTCATTTGAGTAAAACAATCACAGAATAAAAGCTAATCCAAAAAGATATGTATTGAAATCAACTTTAAAACTTTACAGTGAAGTACACTTTCTGAGTTTACAAAGCAAGAGTTCCACAGACTCGATGCGGCATTATCCAAGCGTCGATCCCCATATCTTTTTATGACGAAAAATGTTGCTTAAATTGACGGCATCAATTCCTTTGTTGATAGATTTTGAATTGAAGGAACAGACATCCCCTGTCAACCAGTTACACTAGCTGTGGGCCCTATATTCCGATCAGGTAAACGGAGCAATTCGTAGTCAGAATCAGTGTGTGTCAATAATGGCCTAACAATTGTTATGAAACACACCAGATAGCATTTGACCTAATGGTAAGTTGCACTGGCAAACTAGATCGTTATAACGACCATACAATTTGCGAAATGCAGACTTTAGACAAAACTGTACAAACTACTGTAACAGTAACCCGCCTCGATTTAAAAACTGATCATAGGCAGAACGAGCGCTTGCGTATCGAATCAGTTTTTGAGTCTTATTGGGATATGACATGAAATTGGTACGTGATCAAGTCTACTATTACCACACAATATGATCGATAATTCTGAGTAAACATAAATACTTTTTAAAGACAATAAAAACGATTTGATTGCATAGACTCTTTAGATAATTCATGCAGTCAACATAAACTTCATGTAGTTTTGTTTAGTGATTTTCTCAACAAAACCTACAAATAAATAATATTCCATATTACTATGAATATCTACCACGGGATTCTTAACAAAAATCATTAAGTGCTCTTGTATTGTATGTATCATATACATGCTGTGTACATTTCACCGATAATTTAGTTTGAAATATAACAGGAACATCTCTGTTTCAGCGTGACGTCCATGCCCCATTATCCAATAAAACGATGAAATATTGTAATATGTGGTCATTATTCTCCTATCGCTTTGTGGAAGGAATCATTAGTTTACCCTCGGTCTCTTTGTCTAGTTGTCTGTCTATCTGTCTGTCTGCCTACCTAATATCATTCCTCGTGATGTTTCTTCATCTTTCTCCGCATTGGATGAAGATATTTAGCTGATATATCATATATGGCTTTGCAGTCGATCGTTACAGATCACGTTCGAGTTTCACTACGCTTGACCTACTTTCTGAATTAGTCTACCGGTAGGGGACTTTGTATTGTATGCAAATACACCCAGAATGCTTGTTGATCTTTTTCTGATAAATATCGGCCGAGTTGGATGGAAAAATATTGCTGGCTTTGTGAGTGAATTTTCACAAGGAAGCACTGTGTCATTATCAAATAATGCGTTGGAATATTCTATTATATGGTTATTTAACTTATGTTGATGAATATCAGTCGAGTTGGAATAATAATTAGGGAACGTATGAGCAAAATTGTACCAACCAGTATCAGTATTACTCTTGATAGGTTCAATACCTCTTTAAATTTATAGTTGGAAACTTTATAAGCAAAACATATCATCAACCAATATTTTTATTTATTTGCTTATTTTCCCCACAATTCAATTCTAGATCATACATACATTTTGAGAATATCAACGAGCTGATTAGCGAAACCCATATGCATGTACGAAAGCGATTTAATTAGTATCCTGACTATCCCATTTCCGATTGAACAAGACGGTCACGATTTCCATGTCTTGTTTCTATACATATTTTATACCTGGATGCAAAATGGCACTCATATCGAGTAATTCTTTAATAAGCTGTGATATTTCACTCATGTATCATAAATAGAGCGTGACTTAGAAATTTGTTTATATAAAAATCTGGATTGGGTTGTTGAAAAGAAATTAAATGCTAACATACGAAATATACTCTGCAAAAAAAGAAACGCATGGCCCTTTTGAAATTTTAAAAATGCAAATTATGTATTTTACCAGGTAAACTGAAATGGTCAATTGAGTAATTGATTTTTTACAGCTAAGTATGAAACTTTAAAGGTCTGTTCATTTGATTTGGCTCTCTGCCAAATTAGCTCGGCGACTCTCTAAAATTGCACATCATCTCTATTGCCATGGAATTTGGCTTACGTTTTTCACGAGAACTTTGTGCTTAATTCAACCACTACATTAAAGCGTATAAAAGGACGAAGTTTGAAGCTTGAATTCATCATAACGTTAAAATGCTAACATGCCAAGGTTGGACCCCTGCTACTCGAAATATCGTCATTGGCCGTCTCCAGGCCGGAGTATCCCAAAGTGAGATTGCACGAACTGAAAACGTAAATCAGAGCACAATTTCTCGGCCTTGGAACAGATTCCAGCAGACTGGCTCTACTAATGACCGACCGAGGAGTGGGCGACCTCGCATTACGACTCCTGGACAAGATCGCTACATCCGGGTCTTTCATCTACGGAATCGAACCGTTGCTGCAACAGCTACTGCAGTCGGAATACCTGGATTGAGAAGAATCAGCTCGCAGACAGTCCGCAACCGACTTCGACAATATGGCATTAGACCCAGAAGACCGTATTTTGGAGCAGTTTTGACACCGTTACACAGACGAGAAAGAGTCCGATGGTGCAACAGATTGAGGGGCTGGACATTCCGCAACTGGCGTAGAATCTGGTTCAGCGATGAGTCCCGTTTTCTGCTACAGAAACGTGATGGAAGAATCCGTGTATACCGGCGCAGGAATGAACGTTTCTCTTCCTCGTGTGTCCAAGAAGTGGATAGCTTCGGTGGAGGTAGCGTCATGATGTGGGCGGCGATCTCTAATGACCGTAAAACAGAACTGGTACATGTCCCGGGCAATTTAACGGCTCAAAGGTACAGAGACGAAATTCTCCAACATCACCTTATGCGCGTAATTGACCGACAGAGGGAGTTATTCCAACATGACAATGCTAGGCCTCACACAGCCCGCTTAACAATTGACTACCTTCAGCAGAACAACATTAATGTGCTACCATGGCCTTCCAAATCACCGGATTTGAATCCGATTGAACACTTATGGGACCAACTGGATAAACGTGTGCGCCTGCGCCAACCTCCGCCTCAGACCCTCGATCAGCTCCGTCAAATGTTACAACAGGAATGGCGAACAATTCCACGCAATAACGTAAGAACATTGATTGACTCTATGCCAAGGAGATGCAGAACTGTGTTGGCAGCTCGAGGTGGTCATACACGGTACTAACTTAAACGTGACAGGAAGTGTTCTTAACTGTGATGATCTGACTTTTTTTTCACCAATATCTAAGGTTTGGACTGTAATTTTTTTCAATTGAAACAATTCTAGTGAATATCTACATTTTTTATTGTAAAATCATAATCCAAAATACATCTACTAAAATCTTAAAAAATCCATTATGCGTTTCTTTTTTTGCAGAGTATATATGGACGGTAAAATATTCTTAAAGATGATTAGTTATACAGTCTAGATCCAGGTAGAAAAGAAAGGGTCAGGCTTGGTCAAATTCGTAATTTCTTATTTATACAATGAGTGTGATGTTATACAAAATTTTATTAAGAAACAAGGTCAGGTTTATATCATTGAAATCATTGCCATGAATAGCACCTAAACATTGCTGTCTATGAAGCACAATAGTTTATGACTTATGTAATTTCTCCATGAACTGCATGCACTGACACGCTAATTTTATGTGACATTGTACAGTGGTTAAACATGTATACAAAACCCCGCAAGACACAATCAAGATATTGATTGTCATATAGAAGTTGTTATACTTATATCCTCTCAGGCCTTTTTCTACCGGACATATAATTTGGACGAAACGTCAATCACTCATTACAGACGGACATATAGTACAGCATTTGAATGACCAGTACTGATATTCTGACCACACTAACGAAACTTCTAATCAAACCCTTGAACAGTCATGTTTTCTGCTTTTGTCTTCATTTTCGTATACATGTTTTTGTTCGCTTTTTGTTCAGGGTATATCAGAAATGCATATATGAGCGACAGCGACCCTTTAACGTGTGTGAATAAGGTAAGACGTTTTCATTTAATTTTGTCGTTTTGAGCATTTTAAAGTGAAAGGAAGATTAAATATGAAATTCCACAAAAATGTATTCTTTAAAATGATTAGCGCAAAAAATTATCAGTCGGTGATTCTGATACCGAGTACTGTAATAAATAAATCAACAAATCATTAAAAATACTTTAGAAAATTAAGAAAATAAAACAAATTTAGCAAAATTAATGAAAAAAAACTATGGTTTCATATCTAGCACGGTTATTATAAAGATTGAAAGATTGCCGCATCTATGATTTTCAGATACACCTACATTATCAGAATATTGACATACATTGACTTTTGCAACAAAAATAGAGGAATTTGAAATGTATGAAACGCATTATACGTGTCAAACATTTCGTACCATATTTGACATAAAATATAATAGAACTAAACATTGTTTGAAAGAATATGTTGCTGTGAAAACTCAAACAAATCAAAGAGACGGGCAAAGACGAACCCCTGGTCATACCAGAAGTGGAATCAACTGTCTAGGAGGAATAAGCGTTCCAGTCGACCGGTCACACCCGTCGTGTATCCTATATTCCGAACAGGCATTTGCAAAATACTGACTTTTGACAAGACTGTACAAACCACTGCAACATCAACTTCTTTGTCAGTAGTCCGCCTCGATTTAAAAACCGATCACATACAGAACAAACTCTTGCGTATTGAATCGGTTGGGGGACAAAAACTCTATATGCAGTGTGAACTTTTTTCCCATACTCTGTAATCCTTATATTGGCTTTACACACGTGTACCAGTTTATATAATGAAATGACGTATCACGTGATTTTAAAGACACGATATACCATTGAATTTATTTTTAAGTTGTTGACATAACAATTCTAATTTAATAGAGGCCAAACGTAATTTTTAACTTAGATAGTGTAATTCTACCCCCCCCCCCCCCCCCTCCACGCGCAACGAAGTTGCTGGTGGTATACTGAAATCTCAATGAGACGAACAATAACACCCATTATAAAGCTCTAGGTAGAAAACATGTTTTTTAGCCCAAAATCAATGTTATGAAGTCTACAGTCAGATTTTCAGGGTTTAGAAATCTTTATTAGAAATACCACAAGGAATCTGGTTATATATCTTTCCTCGTCTTTGACAACACAACGAAATTGCTATATGTAGTAATATATAAAGATTTCAGACTTCATTTTGTGATTTCTACGTATCCGCGCATGAAATGAATATCTTTCATGCAATGAATTTTTTATTCATTGAGCTTTGCTAATGTGCTTTATAACATTATATTTGTATTGAAGAAACCAAGAACAAGTTGCAGTTGGATTTTATCTATGATGAAAAAAAAATCCAAATATATATATATATATATATATATATATATATATATATAGAAAAGCAAAACAAGGAAAATGATGCATTTTGGATTTCTTCTAGGATGAAAAATAAAAAAACTCCTTTCCAAAGAAACTGTCAATACGTGGACTTTGACATTTTTCACCGAGTAATGAAAATAATATATATGTTATGGCTGTTTTTACTTATGGTAAGGAATTGTTGTTTTCATAACAAAATTTGTCTCGCAATGAAACAATTTAAACGATATCATGAACAAAACACTAGGTAGAACAATAATTTTTTTTCCACCCGAAAAACAGATTTCATGGCTCGCATTTAAATGACTAAGTCCAAAATCATATTTTCAGGGGAGAAATATTTATTATATCAAATGGCGAAGTAAGCAATGTGTAAATCGTAATTATAAATCCCCAAGATATATGCAAGTTCGAATGCAGGGCAATATGGACTTCCGACAAAGCGAAGGTACGACCAGATGCCAAGAAGGAGTAAGCATCTTCTGCTGATCGGTCACACCCGCCGTGAGAGATTAATCAAACATAGGTATACGGGATTACCCTTAGTCAAAGTTAGTATGAAAAATGACAGTCTAACAAAGGGTAACAGTTTCTGAACAAATTCCGCTTCATAAAAATATAAAAATAAGTCTGCCAATAAGGGAACACAATTAGTGCCTATGGGAATGCCAGTGGATTGAGGAAGACTTGGTTTCCAAACATTACCTAAATGTTATCTACAAGAATGCTAAGCATACTCTTAATGTCTGCTTCAGAGTACTTGTGCGGGCTATCGGAGTGGTGTCTAAAAAAATGTGTACCTTGTTTTCCAATCACTAAATATTAAAATATTTTCGAGTGCAATTTCTGTTCAAAAAGCAATTATCTATTATCTTCAAAAGTCTAGATTTTAATTCATCGTGAGAAATTGTTGTATGAAGTGTGGAGAAATCATACGTTTTAATGCTATCAATTTTCGAAAAATTCTGAGACTAGATTTTCCAAAAGTTCTTTAGAGTTTTTGCGAATCCAAATTTGATGGACACCACTTCTGGAATATGTAGTGGAACAGTATCTCTGAAGTCACTCTTTTAGTAATAAAGATAAAGGCTTGACAGAGCACTTACTGGAACCAGCAATGTATCTTTGTTTGTAAGGATTTTTATGTAATTTCGGAATCCAAGAAAAGGATAGTGATCGAATCTGATCCCGATTCTTAGGAATGTCAAAAGTATCTAAAACTGAAAGATGATTATGAAGAATTTCATCCTTTATAAGATTGCTTAGAATATAAGTAGCATTCCCAGATGTTGAAGTAAATCCCAGTTCATTCAAAAGACATTTATAATAGTAACTTGTACAAACAAAGACCATGTTGTTACTTGCTTTATCAACTGGGACTGGCACAAAGTTTTCATGTAGTCTACGTAACTCATTCGTCACTTCTGCTTTCTTACAAACAGAAGGATAAAAAGTGCGCATTTTCCCCCATCAAATGGTGAATGCGGGATTTTAACAATTTTCGAATACTTTTGATCCAGTCAGACAAACTGTCAAGTTCCTCTCCCTCAGATATTATACATGCTACAAGAAATCTTATTATTTATTTTTTTTCTTGTTTCAACAAGACAAAGAGATCGATATAAGCATCTTTTAAATATATGATAACTAAAAAATTCAAAGTTGATTTAGTTAAGTTTTATTTACCTGTCTAGGAAATAAATAGCTTTTAAGCCATGAACTTTTAATGGATTGGGCTATGCTAATGTGCTTGATATCATGTTTTTGACCTCAATCCGACGAGGAAAATCTGTATTTGATTTCTTGCAGGATGAAAAATAAAAATCTCATTTTCAAAATCCTGTCCCCATGTGGACTATGCCATTTTCTCACCAATTAATAAAGATAATAAATGTTTTTTGGCTTGTCTTACTTATTGTAAGGTAATTTATTTTTATACCAAAATGTGTGTCTCAATGAAATAAATAAAGTGACACAATGAACAAACCTCTAGGTAAAACAATAGTTTGTTTAGCCCTGAAAAACAAATTCCGTGGCTATATATATATATATATATATATATATATATATATATATATATATTCCATATCTGCCTCCGTGGCCGAGTGGTTAGAGCATCGGACTCGAAAAGTTTGCCAGTTTACTTTCGGAAGGTCGGTGGTCTCTTCCCAGGTACATTGTATCTGGGTTTCTCTCCTCCACCAACAAAAACTGGAGGCCACCACATAACTGAAAAATTGTTGAGTATGGCGGAAAGCAATAAATAATCAATCAATCAATCCATAGCTTTTTAAGACGCAATATGTTGATGAATCGATTATTTCAGAATAATAAAACATGTTTCAGTTGATCAAACGAACTAACCAAGACGTATAGTGGTGTAATTGTTGGGTGAGGAGTGATTACCATATTCATGATCGTGAGCAGCTGGCATCCACAACTTGTTTTTTGTCCAACCTTCGAATTTCAACTTTAGATCTGGATTGAAAGGGAATAGATGTCCGCATTTCTTATTTTACAAAGAGGTATACACCAATAAAACGGGCATATTGTCGATTTATACTTGATGCGGTATACCAACCAATAGAAATACAAACAATATGGCGATTGTTATGCCTCACAGTACACTAGCGCCACCTGGGGAAGATAACTGTGCATGGTGGACCTCATTCCCAATAAACAAAAGTTAATAAATCTTGAATCGCCGCTGATTTGTACGGGGATTTTTGATGACATTTTCTCAGAGATACGATTTGACTTATTTTTCCTGTATAAAACATTAGATGCGCCTGCTATAAAGACATCGGAACTCGGATGCGTAGTGGATGCACTTCGTCGAATCTGTCAGTCAGGGTCTGCTCTATAGCTTTGTTTTTAATCAACAATCAGAGGTAGATGCAAATTGGATCTTTCAACTCATATGAAGATATACTTAGAGTTCTCAAAAGATCCATATGTTTCATGCTGATCCGATTATCATTGTTTTGTTTATATATTTCACAAACCATGCATAGCAGCAAAGTTCTTTCAGTTTAGCTAACAACATATCCGTCGTGAATACCTGTTGTCTAAAACCAATCCCAATCGCATTACATTAATTATTCGTGTGAATTCAAAGTAGTATCGTAGAGACTATTATGTGTAGCTTGGTGGCACCTTCAGTTATATATCTTAAAGTGAGTAAACTTTTTACGAAGGGATGTGAAACAAACAAAACAAAACAAAAATCAGTTGTATAAATTTTATACAATATCTTAACAAGTATTAGTGAATGTGAATTTGAAAAGGTGACGATGACTAACAGTGATCGATGTTATAAATCTAATGAAAAATACAAAATTAACAGCTGGGCAAACATGGTTGACTGGATATACTAGAGGTAGGATAAAGTGCCAAAGAGTAAGCATCCCTGTGGACCGGTGACACCGGCCATGGGCCCTATATCTTGATCAGGTAAACAGAGTAATCAGTATCAAAACCAGTGTTTAAAAACGGCCTAACAATTGCTTTGAAACACTTCAGACAGCATATGATCCAATGGCAAAGTAGATAGGTATAATAACGATACAATTTTCGAAATGCTGCATTTAAACGAGAATGTTTGTTTGTTTTGTTGTTTTCCGCCACACTCAACAATTTTTCAGTTATGTGGTGGCGTCCAGTTTTTAGTGGTGGAGGAGAGAACGCAGATACAATGTACCTGGGAAGAGACCACCGACCTTCCGAAAGTAAACCTGCAAACTATCTCACATATATCGGCGCAAGCGAGAATCGAACCCCCGCCGACTAGAGGTGAGAGGCCTTGTGATTTTGAGCGTGATGCAACGAGAATGTTGAAACTCCTGTAACATCAACTTCTTTTTTAATGATAGATATTATTCTTTTTGTTTAAGAAGTTCATTAGCCACAATAAATATTAGTATACGTAAAACTATAGGTTCCTTTATTGATTCACCATCGTAATCATCGCGTCATGGGGAAAATTCTAAATAGTCTCAATGCTAGAGATCATATTGATCTGTAAATCCCATGCATATTGCTATTTAGGTTCCTCAAAAGTTACTGAAGGTCACTTGGCTGCATGTTGGAATAAGGAAAATGTTTATTGTTGTCTTTCTCTGCCGCAGGAATTCATGCAAGGCTATTCCAGGATAAAAGGTCCACGCTCTGTAAATGATCGTATTGCTATTGTTGGAGCTGGACCAGCAGGGCTACACATGGCGTACGAACTCAAGGTATGAAGAGATATGGCTATACACGTTAGAATGCAATTGTGAAGATAGCATGAAGATAATATGAAGACATCAATATCTTTCTAGGATGATACTAGAAATAATGTATTGGTACATTGTTACAATTGGTACAATCGTAGCTTTTTTTCATTTTATTGTCTTTGTAGATTTTTTGACTGATTTATTACGATCGATTTTAATGTTATATGATTTTGAATGACAACATATCTGTATCTCTACCGAAAGAACAAATGAGTTTCAATAGACAAATAACAAATTCTTTTCAAACGGAATAATGTCATTTCAAGGATAATACGCATGGCGCATTTAACGTTATGGCTTTCTCTTTTTAACAGAAGCGTGGATTTCATAACATTGTTATCTTTGAAAGTCGAAATGAGGTAGGTGGTAAAACAACATCGAGACTCTACAGGAATGTGTGGCATGATCTCGGAACAGTCAACTTAGCAGTTAGCTATGACAAAACTCTAGCTCTGTTGGAAAACTTCAACGCAGGATTCGAGATCAGACCTAATCCTCCAAGTTCCATTTGGATCAATAGACACGGTAGGCAGTAATGATTTGGATCGATATATACGATAAACAGTCATTATTAGGCTTAATAGACACGATATGATGTAGTGGTGTGATAACATTGTGTTAAAGTTTTAAAGATATCTCTAAGCGTTGATGGAATGAAATTGATTGATCGTCCTCAAATGGGGAAAAAAGCAAAATGAGGTGCAATTAGTTCATTTTCCTGTGACCAACACTTTCTTTCATAAGTCGAATATGACGTTAACGCCACCGTAATTCAAACTGATGTAGCTTTAGAAATATCGTTAAAGAAATGTTTTATATGATACACTTCCAGTTGAAATAATTGATGCAGTGGACATACATATATTCCATTTTCTAATATTATCTAATTATTCAGATCTATGCTTTGTGTTCATGGCCTAACCAGTGAGGGTTCTTAAAAGTGCTCACGCCTTCTGCGACACTGACCTCTGTTGTTAATGCCATATCCGGAAGACCCTTGATTCTCACTTCTTTATGCAGAGCGTTTGGCGAAGGGGCAACCACTATTTATGGTAACATCTTGGGTCTGAGGAGACAATGACACTAGCAGGTCTCGAACGCACAATATGTAGTATATACATTTGATAATACACTGCAATTTTTGTTTCTATTCATTGATATAAATATGCTGAACTGTTTCCATCCTACAACGAATCTAAGGTTCAGATATCATGATCGACAGCAACTGAATCTCTACAATTGTCTGCACTCTATTCAAGTAGTTTATTTTAAATGATCACATATCTAGCTAACGTTTATGTGACTCCACAACATGGCCGAAAGAAATAACGACATTGAAAACAAACAAGGTAATCTCTGCAGCTGACAGAGAGATTTCGCCGGTTTTTTTTTTTTACATTATACAGTCGAGTTGTGTTTTGTAGAATTTCAATCTGCCGTTGAGGCTTTGCCAGTCTCTCTCCCGAGGTTATTAGAGGCATCTGAGCGCTACATTGCTTTGCATAGATGTTTTTTCGGCACATATGATGGAGAATTAATGCCTCGACCATCCCCAGATATTATGTACAGGGTAAGGGACGATTTCTTGCGAAAACAATGTGTAGTTTATCAACTTCATTTCTAGATTCATGTACAAAGCATTATGTTGATTTTTATGGAAAGGATAATGTAACTAACAATATCCAACTCGTAAATGCTATAGAAAATATAATTCAGAGAGACGAGTAAACACGAATCACTGGGTGGGATCAGGTGCCTAAAACGAGTACGCATCCCCTATCGTCCGAACACCCACACACCGAGAGCCCTAAATCCCGATCAGGTAATCGGGGAATCCTTAGTCGGTGTGTCAAGAACGGCGTAATAATAGGTATGAAACACATCAGGGTATGAAACACATCAGACAGCAGTTGACCTAATGGAAAGTATAGCATTATCTAATATAATGCGTTGTCGTTTATTTGAGACCTCCAGTCGCGGATTATGTCCATTATGGTTGATATGAACAGCTACTTAAAATAGGTTAATAACGTGTATGACCGTCATTTGCATAGATGCATTCATCACACCTATCACTAGTAATTCATTTATTGATAATCTCAGCGAACGTACATTCTGTACCAAAGCGTTTGATAACTTGATATGTAAAACATCTAACGTTATCTATGCTATTGATTTTAACCCTTGTAGATTAATTTATGTCAGGGAAACTAGGGTGTCACTCAGTAAACAAATATCCGCTCACAGGATTCAAATTAATAATGGTAGTACACAACGTCTCTACAAACAGTTTAATTTCACAGATCATCCCATCTTGTCCACGAGGGTCAGGATTTTGGGGGAAAAAAATACCATCATACAAACATTCTTTCTCTGCTTTTCCATATAGATGCAACGGTAATATATCCAGTGTAGAAAAAATGATAGTCGACTAGGAAATAACGTGAATGTGATGGGATTTATTCCTAATATACATAGACGTAAACACAGTCATGGACATTGTTCATATAAAAGATCTAGTATACACGATGTAAAACCTGACTCACTTTTACCTTACGTCAAAAGACAATTAGGTCCACATCATATTCGCACAAAATTTTACTCTGTTCCATTGAGAGTTTTGAATACATTATTTGAGAAAGCCAAATCTAGTCCACACTTGGATTTCCACACCAAAATATATTGCGATTACAAAGTGTCTCTGGGATATATGTTGAATGATTTGTTTCATACCGTTTGTTAGACTCATTTTTCATACTAACATTGACTACAGGTAATCCCGTATACCTATTTTCGATTAAGGGCTCACGGCGGGTGTGACCGGTCAGCAGGGGATACTTACTCCTCCATGGCATCTGATCCTAACTTCGCCTTGTCGGAGGTCCGTGTTGCCCTACACTCGAACTTGTATATGTCTTTGGGATTTATGGTTACGATTTACACATTGTTTACTTCGCCATTCGATATTATAGATGCTGTCCATCACAGCCTCTTTAAACAACCACGGGTTTCAGATGACATTACCTCGAATAAAGCCACCAGTTCCTTAAACTCAAATTTACCAGTCAATTGATGCCGAAAACATAAGCAACATTCTTCTTCATTAAAAGTTCAGTCTAGTATTCCAGGGTCAAGTCTACTTCCACTATTGTATCGAAACATTTTAACTACAAACGTTGCAGTGACTAGGAATATATCATCTTATACTCCATCCACCTACGTGTTCTTGTTCTTCGTCTTCTTTTAACGAGCTGGACATGTCATTACTGATAATGTTGATATAGTTAAAAATGAAGACCTAATATTGATTATTTTAAAAGATCCTAAATTCAGAGAGCCTCGGTCATCCAATTTGTGACAGAACGTCATCTCAATTATGAATTATGTCGAAGATTGTGCAAGACGATAGAATAAATCTGAAAAAAAAATGAACTTGATACCTTGTCAGAATGGATAAAAAACATAAGAGGAATATCAAAGCCCCTTATCAGATATTTCAAAGCAAAAATGCATACCATCTGCGTTTAGTACATCAGAAGTGATACAGGGGTTCGGTAGGTCACATGAGGAATATGTTTTGGTTCTAGCTGACAAAACTTGCAACATGATATTTGTTTGTAAGGCTCATTATTATAATTGCATTCTAAAAGAACTTGGCATTAATTTCACGTTTAGTAATTACACGTATACTCCAACGGTCCTTTCAAAAGATAATATTCTTCAAAATCATGCTTCAGTTTCAATTACATTCAATATACCAGTCAGTGAAGTGGATGAATATGCGTTACCGTAAGTTTTAATGTATCTCCGAACTTCACAAAAACCCTTAGAAAGAAAGATACATTGCTGGATCCAATAAATGTTCTACCAAGCCCCTATCTTTCCTCCTTACGAAAATATTAACTGGTGTGAAGGAGAAACGTCACTCGTACTGTCTCACTACATATGCAAGAGTGGTGTAACTCAAGTGTGGATTCTAAAATATTCTAAAGAACTTTCAGTGAATATGAAATCACTAAACTTATCTCGAATTCACAACATTAAAACATATGATTTTACAAGACTTTACACGACCAGACCTCACAATAAATTAAAAATTAGACTTTTTGACATCATAGATAGTTGCTTCGTAAAAAAAATGGTAAAAGAAAATATTTATATTTTGTGACTCGTGATACCAAAAATTATTTTGATAAACATCACTCTGACTCAACGCACAATTACTCTGAAGTAGATATTAAAAAGATGCATTCAATATTTCCGTAGTGCTTCGCGATCAGGTCTTCCAACAGTCTGTTGGAATTCCCATGGGCAAGAAATTGTGCTCCTTTATTAGCTGACTTATTTTTATAGTCTTATGAAGCAGAATTCATTCAAAAGCTTCTACATGAAAAGAAAAAAAAATCTTGTTATGGCCTTCAATTCGACATTTATATATATCGACGACGTTTCGTCTATTAACAATGATCTTTTTCATTCATATATCGATTCGATATATGCCAGTGAACTTCAAATTATTAACACCACAGAGTCTTCCACTTCTGTTTCGTACTTAGATATGTTACTGAAAATAGATGCCGGCGGCAAATTAACAACTCAACTATATGACAAACGGAATGATTTCAAGTTATTCGTCATTAACGTCCCTCATTTATGTGGCAATATTCCATCATTAGCTGCAATTGATTCAATACGCAAGAGCTTTATCTGCATATGATAAGTTTTTAAATCGATGTTGGCTATTGACAAAGACGTTGATGTTGGGTGTGTACATTTTTGTTTAAAGACAGCATTTGGTAAATTTTATGGTCGTTATAACGATCTACTTTGCCAGTACAACTTACCATTAAGTCAAATTCTGTCTGACGTGTTTCATACCAATTGTTAGGCTGTTCCTGACACACTGATTCTGACTACGGATTGCTCCGTTTACCTGATCTGAATATAGGGATCACGGTGGGTGTGACTGATCGATATGGGATGCTTACTCCTCCTGGGCACCTGATCCCACCTCTGGCATGACCAGGAGTCCGTGTCTGCCCATCTCTCTGATTTGTATTTTCTATAGGAATTACGAGACTGAATATTGTTAGTTATCGTGGCCTTTTCATGTTTCACTAATTAATCATCGATCTTACACATAGTAGGTACGAATGTTTCTCTAAATGTTGTAACCAGTATTATTGATCATACATCTACAAGTGGTTTAGGACTGTCATAAGTTCCTTGTCATGCGCGCAAACAAGCAATATAGTGCTGCCATACCAGTCCTGTCTGGGAACATTTTGTGTTAGCCTTGATTATTTACCTAAGTTTGTTGACACTGTGGAGGAGGAAAACAATGAGTTGCTGTCATAAATATTGTGCATTCCGAGTCCGATGTTCAAACTGATTTATCCAGAGTTCTCTTTCTTAGATACGCATAAGTACAAAAATATGTCATTCGTCCAAATAATAACAATGTAAAGCAAGTAAATTCAGGGTTTCACTATTAGATTTCCATTATGATTTATCACAGCAAGACAATTACGCAGTAGTGACCCTTCACTTAAAAGGATGAAAAGGGCCTGCGTGGCCGAGTGGCTAGAGCTTCGAGCTTAAAATCACAGTTCCTCTCACCTCTTTTCGGCGTGATTTCGATTCGCGCTCGCTCCGATATATGTCAGAAAGTTTGCTAGTTTACATTCGGAGATCGGTGTTTTCTTCCCGAGTACATTGTATCTGAGTTCTCTCTTTCATCAATAAAAACTGGACGCCATCAGATAAGTGAAAAATTGTTGATTGTGGCGGAAAACAACAAACAATCAATAATTAATGGAAGATTACTACTTAAGAAGAGGGTAGCCTAGCCAATTCATTGAAATTATAGCGAAACATGTTATATTGTCAAAACAAACAAACAAAAAAGAAAAAGAAAAACAAACAAACAAACAAAAAATAATGAAAGATAAAAAAAATGGGGATGGGGGAGTGCCATTGTAACTGCTGTAGACATTTTCAGAAATTAGTGATAGTTTAATAGAAATAACAGCTGCAGAGAAAGGAACAGGATTCAAATCTTATGTTAATCGATTAAGTGGGGCAATTATTTGTTGATGACGTATATTTTTATTATTGAAGACACTGTTTGAAGTCCCTTTAAGGAAATGAAAAGAAACGTAAGGTCCGATGAGACACCCTCTCTGTTCATTAGAATGATTTGATTTTGCTATTTCTTTTGGTCCTTACAAGAACTCTTAACACATGCATGTTTCTTTTGTAGGAAGTTTGTCTTCCATTCTCTTTGAACAAAAATATTGGGTGTTTAGTGAAATAATAAAATATTGCCTTTTTTACACTACAAGTTCTTTTCCTTTACGGTTTGATATATTTTTTTTTAAATACCCACAGTACTTTAATTTGTATTTTATTTCTCTTTAAGGCTCGGGGTACCATTGAAGAATTTCTTGTGAGATACAACCTCACAGACCTACGACCATTATTTTTCAACGCTATTGTACTCAACGGATTGGGTTCCCTGAATGAGACATCAGCACTATATGCATTGATAATTGTACCTCCAGCAGTGATGCAATCTTTTTTAAGACCTGACAGAGGGCTTTACCGTCTCAGTGGTGGTTGGCAAAATCTCTGTCGTGAAATGGCCAGACGAATAAAAGTTGAAATTAGATTAAATGTGAATATAAAACGCATTCACAGGCAAAATATGATACGAATTTTCTTCCAAGAAAAGCATTTCCCTTCACTGCATGTAGATAATTTCGATTTTCTCATTCTCTCTCCTTCAATGAATTCCTTATTCGGCGTTATGGATTTCAATCCACGTGAATTAGAAATATTTACACATTTGAGACATTCATATTTCTTGAAGTCGATTGTTAATTCCATCAGTCCCGGTAGAAGAGCTCTCTCTCCACTCGAAATTTTCCAATATGATTTACAACGTGAGCAATATTCTGTTTACATAACAGTGAATCCGCATCAAGTGGAAAATAATATTACTGGCGTTGACTATCAGTCAGGGCGAAGAGAAAACACCGATGTAGATGGAGGTACCTATGAAACTAGTCTGTATTATCAAATCGGGAAAGCTAATCCTTGGAAGAGAACCGTAAATGCTGATATTCAAAGGAAGCTTTTTCAGCATCTTAGAGATTTCAACAAAGGCAATCCGGAAGTCGTTGAGCAAGTGACATGGTCATATTACTTTCCACATTTTCCTCCGGAAGCTACTGCTGGAGGTGCATTGTGGGATGTTTTAGACATGCAAGGAATGTATAATACATGGTATATAGGAACATCTGTATCGTTTGAGTCAATAGAAAGTGTATTAGAGTATAATCACTTATTGATGAAATTGTTTGTCTGAATAAAAACACGTGCAAAAGATTTTTTTTGCTTTTGTTTTTGCTTTTTAATTTTTGTTGTTTTTTGTTTTTGTTTTTGATGTTGATGTTATTCAGTCAGCGATTGCAGCCGGGAATCTCCGCGTTGGTAGTGTGCATTATACTCATTGATCGGTCGCTAGTGATCTTCTCGAACAAGAAAAAACAAAAAAAAAAATCTCTGTAAGAGAGATTATAGTTCTAACCTTTGGTTTGATTCCAATGTATTTTCACTCATTCACATACAGGAGGAATAAGGGAAGGAGTTTAAACATGTCGCAATTTTTCGCTATGAGAATATTAAAAATTTAATCTTTACGTTTCTCAAAGATTAGGCTTCTCTACAATAATGGTATTGAACGGAATTGAAGCAATGCTGCATGAGGATTATTTATTTAAAATTTAAGAAAATCACCTCACTGCCAAATATTTCAAGATCGTCATCACACTGCAATTTTAGTAAACATTATAAATAGAGCAGACATACACACACACACACACACATGTGTGTATGTGTATGTGTGTTTGTATCTGTGTATATGTGTTTGTATGTGTGTGCGTCTGTTTGTGTATGTGTCTGTGTGTGTATGTGTATGTATGTGTGTGTGTATGTGTCTGTCTGTGCGTGTGTTGGTGTTACACAGTTGTACACATATATTCATTTCATATTATCTCCGTTTATATATATAAAAAGCTTCGAGATTTACTACATATGACTCTGCAAATATTCAATTAAATTGAACTGACAATAATGTAACTGACTGAAAAATAGTTTTAACTATTTTAACTATGTTTGATAAAATTGGAAAATACTTTGCTTCGATCTAAAATGAATAAATATACACTGCTTGCAATTGAATGTTACACGAATTTCTTTGAGGAGTGATATCAACAAATCGTTTACTGAAATTTTATTGAATATTCATCATGGCCTTTTCATGAATGCTTAGGTAGTGTGTATGACTGAACATTGAATGTTACACGAATGTGGAGTCTTTCAAGAGGGGCATTGAAGTGTCAACAGTTCTAAATGACTCTAACATCTGTGGACATCGAGGAGCTTGTTGCCGCATACAACACTGACCTTCCATTAATTGTTAATAAAAGCATGCTCCTCCACTGCGTACTAAAACAATTATAATTAGACCTACCTGTCCCTGGTACACTGAAGAACGCCATGAGGCAAAACATCTTAGGTGTAAATTGGAACGCAAATGGCGCACGACAAGACTCGCAATTCATCATGACATTTATAGACACCAATGTAGCACTGTGAACAAATTGCTCATACAGGCAGGACTAAATTACTACACAGAAAAATCATCATCTGGCCAGCAAGAACCAAAGACTATTAAAAGTGACAAAGCATTTGTTGGAAGATCCCAGTGAGGTTGTATTACCATCTGGCAAAGCATCATGTGAGCTAGCCCAAGACTTCAGTAACCTTTTCATCAATAAAATAGAGTATATAAGAGATGGTATCAATTGAAAGTCTCAGTGTGAAGTATGTACGGACAATCTCTAGGCAGATGTTGACACGACCAAGACTCTCCTGGAGGAGTTCACTTCTGTTACAGATGAGGAGGTAACGAGAATAATCAAGAACTCACCCAGTAAATCATACGAACTAGATACAATACGAACATGGCTTTTAAAATCCTGTTTGCAAGAACTTCTTCCAATTCTTACAAAAATTATCAACCTATCCCTTACAACAGCAACTGTACCTGCAGAAATCAAAAAGGCACATGTAAGACCTCTATTGAAAAAAAAAATCTGGATCCAAATACTCTTAAGAACTACAGACCTGTGTCCAATTAGCCTTTTATTTCAAAAGTTCTTGAAAAGGTAGTGAACTCCCGTATTGAAGATCATTTAACAGTAAATGACCTTCATGAAGAACATCAGTCAGCATATAGGCAGTTCCATTCCACGGAACCTGCACTACGAAGGTACAAAAAGGTGTATTACAATCTTTAGACCAAAATGATGTGACTATCCTTGTGATGCTGGATCTCTCCGCTGCTTTTGACACTCTCGAACACTCTATCCTGGTGCACCGACTAGAACATCTTTTCGGGATAACAGACAAATCACTAGGCTGGATATCATCTTATCTCAATGACCGTCACCAAACGGTCTGCATAGATGGTGCCAAGTCAAAGCCAGCGGAAATGACTTCTAGTGTGCCTCAAGGATCAGTGCTGGGTCCCAAAGTCTACACAATGTACACAAAACCAATTGGTTCCATCTGTAGATATCATGAACTTGATCACCATTTTTATGCGGATGACTCTCAACTTTACCTGTCTTTTAAGCCTACGGGCATAACTACACAGGCAGAGACATTGACTCTTCATATTGAGCGTTGTCTATACGATATCGTGTCTTGGATGCATGGAAATATGTTGAAACGCAACACGGATAAGACCAAGGTCATTGTGTTCGCATCCGGTCGTAATGCAAACCTCATTAAAAACATTTCAGTCACAGTGGGTGACTCACAAATTAATCCTTCAACCTGCGTTAGAAATCTTGGTGTCCATGATGGGTATGGAGCTACAAGGGAACTATGTTAGTAGATCTTGCTATGCACAGTTGCGGCAAATAGGCCACATCAGAAAATAATTAACAACAGAAGCAGCGAAATCACTTGTGAACTCCCGAGTTACATCAAGGTTAGATTACTGTAACGCTCTCCTGGTTGGTATACGAAAGACAGTTCTGAGCAAGCTCCAATAAGTTCAGAACACTGCCGCACGTCTCATATCCAGGACCTCTCGTTACAACCACATCACTCCAATACTGCGAGCACTACACTGGTTGCTAAAAGTCGAACTGTTACGTACGGGGATCGGTGCTTCATGTGAACAGCTCTGAAACTGGAATGCTCTTCCAGAACATCTGAAGGATTGCAAATCACTATGCGCCTTCAAGAAGTCATTGAAAACACATTTTTCCCATCAGGTTTTCAGTAACTAGCCTCCATCAAGTTGCTATGTTTTTTTTATATAGTTTAAATTTATCCACACACACACACACACACATACACACACACACACACACACACACACATAAAAAAAATCTCATCGATGTTATCGCATCATCTTTAAATTAATATGCCCTGAAACTGATGTTTTATACTTATTTATTATTATTATGTAGGTAAACAATTATCGATTGTCATTTTATGGAACAACAAACTGCTTGGTGAATTAGACCATATATCAGTGAAACACAACTGAACAATTAGTGACAAGAATTAGTTCGGAAATATCAACATAATATAAGTAAACAATTGCAGAAAGATTTCTGGCTTAATATACAGCACACACATCGAGAATTCCGCGAAAAAAGAAACACGGACAAAAGTTCACTTCAAAGCGTGGGCCAGGCAAAAAGTCAGTGTCTTTAGGCTTTCTGCAAGTGTAATTACTTCCACTATGGGTGTAAGTGCTGAAGGGTTTGTGTTGCTTTATCTCCGTAAGGAATGGGTGCATACAGTCGGCTCTGTGCAGTGCTGATAAACGCTGTAGCGGTTTGCATCGTGTTCCTTGTAAAAAGCTTCAAAATGGACCAAATATAAAATCAATTCCCGACAAAACTTCATTTCTATTTTGAATTCTTTCGAAGATCATGCCAGACGATGGAATAAATCTGATAAATTGAAGAACCTGGCACCTTGTCACAATTGATAAAAAGTATAAGAGGAATATTAAAATTCTGTATTAGACATGCAAAACCAAAATGCGTACTATTTATCCTTCTGTGTTTAGTAAACCAGAAGTGATAAAAGAGTTAGATAGGTTACATGACGAATATGTTTTGGTTCCAGCCGACAAAGCTTGCAACAATATTGTATTCCTTTGTAAAGCTCATTATTACAGCTGCATTCTAAACGAAGTTTACATTGATTCCACATTTAGTAATCGCAACTATACTCCAACGATCCTTTCAAAAAATAAAAGTTTTCAAAATATCGAATAGTGAAGTTAACAATATATTAATCATTATCATAAATCCCAAAGACATATACAAGTTCGAGTGTAGGGCAACACGGACTTCCGACAAAGCGAAGGTGCTATGGAGGAGTAGGCATCCTCTGCTGACCGTCACACCCGCCGTTAGCCCTTAGTCGAAATTACATGTAGGTATACTGGATTACCCGTAGTCAAAATTAGTATGAAAAATGACAGTTTAACAAACGGTATGAAACAAATCATTCAACATGTGTCCCAGAGACACTTTGTAATCGGAAAAGATGCCATTATAGTGACGGCAAAATTTGCGAAATGATGACTTCAAACGAAATTCGTTATAACCCTGCATCATGCTTCAGTTTCAAATACATTTGATATCCCAGTCAATGGAGCAGATGATTATGAGTTATCGTATCTATACTGGATCCCAACCTCCACAAACCCTTACAAAAAAGATACAATGCAGGATCTAGAAAATGTTCTATCAAACTCCTATCTCTGATCCTCACGAAAATATTAACTGCTGTGAAGGTGAAACTTCACAGGTACTGTGTCATTACATATGCCAGAAGTAGTGTAAATCAAATGTGATTTCTTAAAACTTCTAAGGAACTTTTAATGAATTTGAAATTACAATGAATTAAAGACTAGACATTTTGACACAGACAGTTTTTATTGGAATATCGATGGGCACAAATTGTGCTCCTTTGTTAGCTGACCTGTTGTAGTCTTATGAAGCAGAATTCATTCGAAAGCTACATGAGAAGAACAAAGGTTTTGCTGGGGCCTTCCGTTCGACATTTAGATATATCGACGACGTTGTATCTATCAATAATGATCATTTTCATTCATATATCGATTCGATATATCCCAGTGAACTTGAAATAAAAGACACCTTAGAGTTCTCCATATCTACTTCGTACTTAGATATTCTACTGAAAATACATACCGGTGGCAAACTAGCAACACAACTTTATGACAAGCAGGATGATTTCAATTGCGCTATCGTCAACTTCCTTTATCTATATGGCAATATTCCATCAACACCTGCCTATGGTGTTTATATCTCCCAACTGATTCGATACGCAGAAGCTTGTTCTGCATATGATCAGTTTTGCAATTGAGGTAGACTGACGAAGACTTTGTTACAGGAGTTTGTACAGTATCGTCTACGGTCAGCAAATTATATCGTTATTATAACGATCTAGTTTGCCAGTAAAACTTACCATTAGGTCATGTGCTGTCTAATGTGTTTGATACCAATTGATAGGCCATTCTTCGTGCACTGATTCTGTCTAAGGATTATTCTGCTTACCTGATCTGAATGTGGGTGTGAACGGTCCACAGGGTATGCTTACCTTCCCGATCCCACCTCTGGTATGAACAGCGATTGAATAATGTTAGTCATCTTGGCCTTCTCATTAACACAGACATTTCATCACCAAATACACGGTACAGCTTTGTGACGTCAGTAAACATTTGTTCAAGTGTGAAGCTTGACACATAAAGTACATGGTATTAGTACAAACACTTCATCTTCAAATATATGATACCACTTTGTGAGCATTTTGCATAAACTGTTCATCTTTATAATCATGTTCGTTATTAGCACACTTTTTTAATTGTTTGCAAATTACGTGTCATAATTATATTCATTATTGGTACACAGTTTTTTTTATGTTTGTTAATTTTTCATGCATTGAACTTTTTTTGATATTAGACCCTTTAAAGCTACAACTTATATATATTTCTATTTTTTAGAAAACGTACTTCACGTGGGTTTTGAATAATCCATATTCAAACTTAGTATGTTCAAAATATGATGCTAATATTGGAATTGTTATAAAAACATGAAATAATCTTTCTTATGTTGTTTCACCATTTTAAATTCTGTTTTGTTGAATTTATATATACTGACGGACTTTAAAAACGCAACACTTGATAATTTTAAGCATTATCAAAATGTTCATATATCTAATAAACAAATTCATAGTGGTATATTATAAACCATGTTAACTGAACATTATTCTTTGATTTTGAACACCATTTTATTGACAAAGAGACTACAGTTGAAATTAATGTCAATGAGGGGTGCGTCAAAAATGTGGTTTTGTTCATTAGTACCGGGTATGACCTCCATTAGGAGTGATGACGGCGCGAAGGCGACGTGACATTGATTGACAAACATTTCGGATGATCCTCTGGGGGAATGTTCTGCCATTCCTCCAACAAGGCTCTTCCTTATTACTGCAGATTCGGAGGCTGAGGCTGGCGGCTGTGCACAAGTCTCCCCAGTTCGTCCCACAAATGTTTGATTGGGTTTTAGTCTGGGGACATAGCATGCCAATGAAGGACGTCAATGACGTTCGTTTCATAAATGTGTTGTGTCAATCTTGCCGTATGTTCGCGCACATTGTCCTGTTGGAAAATTAACCCATTTCCTTAACTATACTCTGCATCAATGGTGCTAAAACAGGCTGTAGAATTTCGTCCACATACATCCTAGCAATGAGGGTTCCATCTAAAATGACCAGTTGTGATCGACAATGGTGGTTAATCGCACCCCAGACCATGACGCCTTCCCCTGCAAACCTGACGCGCTCCAGGACACAATTGTCTGCAAAACGTGCATGTAAACGACGGTAAACTCGACATCTGCCGTCTGCATTTATGACGTTAAATCTGGCCTCATCTGAGAATAAAACATCTGATCAATTTTGACGTCGAGTCTGATGCTGCCTTGCCCATTGCAATCTGTACTGTCCGTGATGCGGTTTTATCTCTTGCCCATTATAAAGTCTTCTGCAGCGGATCCCATGGCGCTTCAAAATTCTGGAAACGGTTCTGATATGAATAGGCCTTCCATGCCATCCGATGATTTCTCTCGCCGTGGTCGCAGCGGCCGTAAACCTATTGCGCAGAATATGTTGCCATATGATCGCTTGTTGCCGTGGCGTTGTCACAAACGGTTGACCAGGTCTTGGGCGATTATTTAGGGATCCTGTCTGATGGAATCGTGACAACAGCCGGTTAACTGTACAAGGATGGACATTAAATCGCCTAGCAACCTCACGCTGAATAACGCCTGCTCGCAGTATACCAAGTGCCTGGTTTCATTGCTTAAGCGCGGCATAATCTTGATTTTGAATTTTGTTCTGTTATTGGTGTATATGCTTCAGCAACAAAGTTATTTTATCGCGAAAAAACTCCTCTATTACTTTTCTACGTGTTTGTTAAACCCCCCTGAAATTTCGCGATGCTACTCACAACGCGCAGACAATGAACACAGGTAAATCGAGAGATTTGCTTTAAAAATCAATACGATGTATGTTGGGTAAATTTTGCAATAAAAGCTTTATATGTAATGTTTTCATTGAACAAATTAAAATAACGTTTGTGCTGCGTTTTTAAAGTCCGTTAGTATACTAAGTAAATATACATGTTCAAATAATAGACATGAAATCGATGTGTGCATTATGTGTTCACTTTAGAAATATTAACTGAATTTAAGATGCACAGATAAATTATAATACTGGTATATCAGAAATCAAAATAGATAGATAGGTTGAAATATGAAAGTAATGTTGTCTGTGTAAACATGGTTTGCAATCTAGTTCATTATCATTCTCTTACAATTCTTTGTGACTTGTGAGAACAGACGTAGTGTGTGTGGGTGATGAGTGACACTGAGGCTGTAGACATTGCAGGCCAAATATTTTGTTCGATTCATTTGATACTTCTGATGTACCTTTGTCATCAAGAATGGAATAACCCTATTGATTATGTGGTCGAAAATCAATGTCATTATGGGACTTAAAGAAAATACTTGTAGACACTACAGGCCACACTTTTTTGCTCAATTGAATTGATAATTCAATTAACAAGAGAGAAAGAACCCTGATCATTTTGGGTTGAAGATGTCAATGTTACTGTAGAACTTCATAGCAAAATCCTGTTGACACTTCAATCTAATTAGAATCAGATTTGTAGATAAGCATGATAACGATTCGATCCCGAAAAGGTGGAAGACTGTATCCTGCGTTTTTTTCTCTCTCTCGCTTTCTTTCTGTCTGTCTGTCTTTCTCTCCCTCTCTCTCTCTCCCTCCCTCTCCCCTATATCTCTCTTTCTCTTTCTTTCTCTCTCTCTATCTTTCTCTCTCTCTCTTGTTTAAGCTAATGTTAAATTAACTATGTTATGTTCAATTCCATCTCAATGTTTTGTGATAAGTATTCCTTATTGTACTTTTCAAATCTAATTAAATCCCGTAGTATCAATTTTTCCTCCCTCCCCTTCCGGTATCCCTATAAGTTCTTTTAAAATCAATCCGTAAAGTGAACAACTGCAACAACAACCCATGTATCCATATTTCATATTCAATAACTATCACATACGTAGAATATAAACTCACAAAATTCGCTTTGGATGGACATTATAAGAAACATTATAAGAGCAAAATCATGATATACATGTAATTCATTTGATATTTATGTAGTTTCTTTAATGACACACACAAGTCCATATTGTGTTTATTTCACTGTGTAGATGAGGTGAAGCGGAATTTTACTTATTTGCCAAAATATTTCTTTACCTATGTGAGGTGAAGTGTTCGTTTAGCTAGTAGGACTCCTTGTTTGTTTATTTCATTTAACCCCAATGCCTCGTGGAAATGTATAATTAAATGACTATCATCCCTCCACTCCAATCTTTAATTACACTTGTGTCATGTCCGATCCCCACCTCCACTTCACTCCCGATGTCAATATAATCTATTACATCATTAAAACATTCAGCACCAGTACGGCCAGTTTCGATATGGGCGATAATACAGCACAATTATGAATTTGAATTCCAAACTGCTCAAAAGTTATACATAAATAAGCTGCTCTGATTTTTGCTTGTTTTTTTTTACAATGTAATCGTCCCTTGGATTTTACAAACGTCCCATCACCTAGTCTCTACACTACACATTGATGTCGACTATATAACTTTGTACCCCAGACCTTCCACTTACACTCGAAAGACCTCTCGTAATAGGCTATCATATGTATTATTTGTTGCTACAGACGCTTGACTAAAGCGCTTTAAAACGTTGTAGGGTAAACGCGAGATTTTCGTATACTTTTGCCTACTACATCAATGTTATATATCTCTCACAGTTTAACTTGATCTATGTTCAACTGCTTTTTAGGAAAGTACATAACTTTTATAAGGCAAAGTCCCTGTGCCGACAAAAAATAACCACGGCTTTTCTCCACACATTCTTGTACTACGTCCTTTCTTTTGACAGCTAATACACCTATAAATGATACAGTATTATCCACAAGATTTAACGTGATAAATAACTTTTTGTCGATTAAATCTAATATGTATATAAAATGGCTAATAATTGTTATAAAAAAAATTCTCGCTCGAGGTCGCGTATGACGTCACACATAATGGCGCGTAAAATATCGAAAGTAAATATGCCTGATTTTAATTTCAAAGCCAACAAATACGCAAAACATTTCATTGATAACATAGTTTAAGTCTTATATCTTTTAAGGCATTGGCAGTTAAAAGAAACGCAAGGTTTGTGTAAATCACACTCTCTGTTCATTATTTTATCTATTTATATATTAATTTATTTATTCTCCCTTATACATCATCTCATGAATTGTTTGACTCATAAATATTTCTGCTGTATGATTGTTTATTCATCTTTCTTCCAAATAACGATTCGTTAGTGACAAATGTCACGAAAGCAATACAACATTACAGACTCATATTCAAAATCCTTGCTCCAAAGTCATATTCATACTCAAACGTTATACATAGATCAGGCGGAATTTTAAGGATGGTTATGGTTTGGAGTACTGGATATGATTTGAGTACGGAGTACATACTTAAATTTTTTTTTATAATCTCCAGGCCTGGTCTTCTTTCTAGTCCGTTTCTTTAAATATGTGGGTTTCTTTCAATACTCGCAGTATTTTGATTTGTATGCCGTTTTTCCTTTAGGTTTAGGGTACCATCCATGGATATCCTGTGAGATAAAATCTCACAGATCTACGACCCCTCTTTTCATCGTTTTTGTAGAGAGTGCACACGGTTCCCCGGAGGAGACATCAGCGTTATGCGCATTGACATTTGTACTTTTAGCAATGAGCCGATCTACAACCTCACAAGGGATTTTACCGTCTCAGCGGTTGTTGGGTATCTCTTTAGTGAATAGACAAATAAACTTTGAAATTAGATTGAATGTGAATATAAAACGCATATACGGGGATAATGGAATTCGAATTTTCTTCCAAGAAATGCTTTCCACTTTGTTGCATGTGGCTAGGTTTGATTTTCTCATTCTCTCTCCATCAATGATTTCCTCATTCTGTATCGTGGATTTCAATCTTTGTGAATATTTACACACTTGAGAATTTTACATTTCTTGAAGTCGATTGTTAATTCTTTCAATCCCGACACTCGAAGTTTCCCCTTATGATTTATATTGTGTGCAATGAAAAGACCAAGATAACTAACAGTATTCAATCTCGTAAATACCTATAGCAAATACAAATCAGTGAGATGGGCAAACACAGACCCCTGGTCATATCAGAGGTGGGATCAGGAGCCCAGGAGGAGTAAGCATCCCCTGTCGAACAGTTACACTCGCTGTGAGTCCTATATTCCGATCAGGAAACCCCGTGGGGATGCAGGTTGTTAGAATAGATATTCAGTGCCCCTTGTTTGTCGTAAAAGGCGCCTAAATGTGGCGGTCCTTCGGATGAGACCGCAAAAACCGAGGTCCCGTGTCACAGCAGGTGTGGCACGTAAAGGATCCCTCCTTGCTCAAAGGCCATTGGCGCCGAGCATAGGCTTAAATTTGCAGCCCTTTACCGGCAATGGTGACGTTTCCATATGACTGAAAGACTCTCGAGCGGGACGTTAAACAATATTTAATCAATCAATCAACCGATCAGGTAAACGGAGCAATCGGTAGTCAGAATCAGTGTGTGTCAAGAATATCCTAACAATTGTTATGAAACACATTATATAGCATTTAACCTAATGGTAAGTTGTGCTGACAAACTAGATCGTTATAACGACCATGGAATTTGCGAAATGCCGACTTTCGACAAGACTGTACAAATTACTGTAATATCAACTCCTTTGTCAGTAACCAACGCTTGTGTATCGAATCAGTTTTTGAGTGTTATTGGGATATGACATGAAATTGGTACGTGATCAAGTCTACTACAAGCACACAATATGATCGATAATTCTGAGTAAACATAAATACTTTTTAAAGACAATAAAAACGATTTAATTGCATAGACTCTTTAGATAATTCATGCAGTCAACAAAACCTACAAATGAATAATATTCCATATTACTATGAATATCTACCACGTGGTTCTTAACAAAAATCATTAAGTACTCTTGTATTGTATGTATTATATACATGCTGTGTACATTTCACCGATAATTTAGTTTGAAATATAACAGGAACATCTCTGTTTCAGCGTGACGTCCATGCCCCATTATCCAATAAAACGATGAAATATTGTAATATGTGGTCATTATTCTCCTATCGCCTTGTGGAAGGAATCATTAGTTTACCCTCCGTCTCTTTGTGGAAGGAATCATTAGTTTACCCTCCGTCTCTTTGTGGAAGAAATCATTAGTTTACCCTCCGTCTCTTTGTGGAAGGAATCATTAGTTTACCCTCCGTCTCTTTGTGGAAGGAATCATTAGTTTACCCTCCGTCTCTTTGTGGAAGGAATCATTAGTTTACCCTCCGTCTCTTTGTGGAAGGAATCATTAGTTTACCCTCGGTCTCTTTGTCTATTTGTCTGTCTATCTGTCTGTCTGCCTGCCTAATGTCATTCCTCGTGATGTCTCTTCATCTTTCTCCGCATTGGATGAAGAGCGCAACTTAGAAATTTGTTTTTTAAATAAATCTGGATTGGGTTGTTGAAAAGGAATTAAACGCTAACATACGAAATATATGGACGGTAAAATATTCTTAAAGATGATGAGTTATACAGTCTAGATCCAGGTAGAAAAGAAAGGGTCAGCCTTGGTCAAATTCGTAATTTCTTTATACAATGAGTGTGATGTTATACAAAATGTTATGAAGAAACACGGTTAGGTTTATATCATTGACATTATTGCCATGAATAGCATTTAAATATTGCTGTCTATGAAGCACAATAGATTGTGACTTCTCTAATTTCTTCATGAACTGCATGCACGCTAATTGTATGTGATATTGACAATGATTGAACATGTATACAAAACCCCGCAAGACACAATCAAGATATTGATTGTCATATAGACGTTGTTATACTTATATCCTCTCAGACCTTTTTCTACCGGACATATAATTTGGACGAAACGTCAATCACTCATTACAGACGGACATATAGTACAGCATTTGAATGACCAGGAAAACGCTTCATCATTTAGTACTGATATTCTGACCACACTAAGAAAACTTCTAATCAAACCCTTGAACAGTCATGTTTTCTGCTTTTGCCTTTATTTTCGTATACATGTTTTTATTCGATTTTTGTTCAGGATATGTCAGAAATGCATATATGAGTGACAGCGACCCTTTAACGTGTGTGAATAAGGTAAGACGTTTTCATTAGTGCATTATATTTTGCGTACTTTTTTTCATGATGATTACTCCGCGGGTGTGGCACGTAAAAGATTCCTCCCTGCTCAAAGGCCATCAGTGCCGAGCATAGGCCTAGATTTACAGCCCTTCACCGGCAATGATGACGTTTCCATATGAGTGAAAGATTCTCAAGCGGGACGTTAAACAATATTTAATCAATCCATCTTTTCGTGATTGGTGCATTGTATTTAATTTTGTCGTTTTGAACGTTTTAAAGTGAAAGTAAGATTGAATATGAAATAAAAAAAATGTATTCTTTAAAATGATTAGCACAGAAAATAATCAGTCGATGATTCTGATATAGAATACTGTGATAAATAAATCAACAAATCATTGAAACTACTTTAGAAAATTAAGAAAATGAAACAAATTTAGCACAATTAATGAAAAAAAAACTATGGTTTCATATCTAGCACGGTTATTATAAAGATTGAAAGATTGCCGCATCTATGATTTTCAGATACAACTACATTATCAGAATCTTGACATTCATTAAAATTTTACAACAAAAATAGAGGAATTTGAAATATATGAAACGCATTATATGTGTCAAACATTTCGTACCATATTTGACATAAATATAATGGAATTAAACATTCTTTCAAAGAATATGTTGGTGTGAAAACTCTTGACATTTTACACACAGAATGCTGAACGTTTGAGAAAAAAATGACTAGAATTTAGGGTTCGGTCAATCTTCATCACCGGGATTAGTCCAGTCCATAAGTATCCATCTTAAAATGCTTTCCAATAAATTCATTTGTCTTTTGAATCTATAAATCACAAGCATATCTATCTATCTAGTGATGTATTTATATATATATATATATATATATATATATATATATATATATTTATATATATATATATATATATATGTGTGTGTGTGTGTGTGTGTGTGTGTGTGTGTGTGTGTGGTGTCATACTTGTGTATTTACACACGTTGCAATCGGGGACATCCTTCCAACCGTGGACGTCCCTTGTTGGCGACGTCTCCTACAAATACTAAATTCGGGATCAGCATTCTAAAATTACGAGCCTAAGTCGATAAAAAAAAATACCGATGACGAAATCTCCCCAGTTTGGTAAGATAAATCGCCTATGTGTGTGAAAAGCCCAAGATAACTAACACTATTCAATCTCGTAATTCCTATAGAAAAAAAAAACAAATCAAAAAGACGGGCAAACACGAACCCCTGGTCATACCAGTAGTGGGGGTCAGGTGTCTAGGAGGAGTAAGCGTCCCCGTATTGCAAAATACTGACTTTAGACAAGACTGTACAAACCACTGCAACATCAACTTTTTTGTCAGTAGTCCGCCTCGATTTAAAAACTGATCATATACAGAACAAGCTCTTGCGTATTGAATCGGTTGGGAGATATAAACACCATCTACAGTGTGAACTTGTTTTCCATCCTCTGTAATCCGTATATTGGCTTTACACACGTGTACCAGTTTGTACAATGAAAAGTCGTATCACGTGATTTTAAAGACACGATATATCATTGAATTTATTTTCAAGTTGTTGACATAACAATTCTAATTTAATCGACACCAACCGTAATTTTTAACTTAAATAGTGTAATTCTAACACCCCCCCCCCCCGACGAAGTTGTTGGGAGTATACTGGAATAAGGTTGTCTCTGTCGGTCAGTGTGCCTAGTCAAAAAAGTGCTTTTCGGCTCTGTTTTTATTTATCTATTTATAACAATATGATAATGTTTTTTATACCAAAAATTTTGGTGACATCTCAATGAGACGAACAATAACACCCATTATGAAGGTCTAGGTAGAAAATATTTTTTTTTACCCCCAAATCAATGTTATTAAGTCTACAGTCAGATTTTCAGGGTTTAGAAATCTTTATTAGTAATACTACAAGGAATCTGATTATATATCTTTCCTTGTCTCTGACAACACAACGAAATTGTTATATTTAGTAATATATAAAGATTTCAGACTCGATTTTGTGATTTCTATGTATCCGCCTAGGAAATGAAAAGCTTTCATGCAATGAATTTTTTATTCATTGAGCTTTGCTAATGCGCTTTATAACATTAGATTTGTATTGAAGAAACCAAGTTGCAGTTGGATTTTATCTAGGATGAAAAAAAATTCCAAATATATATATATATATATATATATATATATATATATATATATATATATAAAAGAGAAACAAAACAAGGGAAATGATGCATTTAGGATTTTTTCTAGGATAAAAAATAAAACAACTCCTTTCCAAAGAAACTGTTAATACGTGATCTTTGGCATTTTTTCACCGAGTAATAAAAATAATATATGCGTTATAGCTGTTTTTACTTATGGTAAGGGATTGTTGCTTTCAAAACAAAATTTGTCTCGCAATGAAACAATTTAAACGATACCATGACCAAAACATTAAGTAGAACAATAATTTTTTTACACCTGAAAAACAGATTTCATGGCTCGCTTTAAAATGACAAAGTCCAAAATCATATTTTCAAGGGAGAAATATTATATCCAATGGCGAAGTAAACAATGTGTTAATCGTAATTATAAATCCCCAAGACATATACAAGATCGAGTGTAGGGCAACACGGACCTCTGACAAAGTGAAGGTAGGATCAGGTGCCATGGAGGAGTAAGCATCCTCTGCTGACCGGCCACACCGGCCGTGAGCCATTAATCAAAAATAGTTATACATGATTGCCCGTAGCCAAAGTTAGTATGAAAAATGACAGTCTAACAAAGAGTATGAAACAAATAATTCAACATATATCCCAGAAACACTTTGTAATCGCAAAAAAGGTCATTATAGCGACCGTAAAATTTGCGAAATGATGACTTCAAACGAGATTCATTATAACCCAGGAAAGTCAACTTTTTTGTCGGTAGTTGAACTCGCTTTAAATAATTCTCATACGCATGGCATGCTCTCGCGTATCGAATCAACTGGGAGATATACACACCATAAGCAGGCGAAAGTGGTATATTACTACATAGATATGGAAAGTTGATGATTGCAAAGTTGAAGTCATCACGTTTGTCATATAATGCAGTTGTTAGTCTGCCATTAGAGTCAATATTAAGTAAAATATCCAAATATGAAGCAGACACGTCAGATTCTGTAGTGTCCTTTATTTCGAATTCATCGGGATATATCAAATGGACATAATTATGAAAATTATGATTGTTGATTGATAAGACGTCACCGATATATCTATATGTATGGTTGAAGGACACAGCAAGATTTTCGTTTTTATCCTATAACAGTTTCTGAACAAATTCCGCTTCATAAGAATAAAAAACTAAGTCTGCCAATGAGGGAGCACAATTAGTTCCCATGGGAATGGCAATGGATTGTTGGAAGGTTTCGTTTCCAAACACTACGTACATGTTATTTACAAAAAGCCAAGCATAAAAAGTCTAGATTTTAATTCATCGTGAGGAATTGTTGTATAAAGTGTGGAGAAATCATATGTTTTGATGCTGTCAATTGTAAAAAAAAATCCTGAGACTTTAGATTTTCCAAAAGTTCTTTAATGGTTTTTGAGAATCCACATCTGATTGACACCACTGGAATATGTAGTGGAACAGTATCTCTGAAGTGACTCTTTAATAGCTGTTAGCAGTTTAGTTAGTAATAAAGATAAAGGCTTGGTAGAGCACTTACTGGAACCAGCAATGTATCTTTGTAAGGATTTTTATGTAATTTCGGAATCCAATAAAGATATAGTAATTCAAACTGATTCTGATTCTTAGAAATGTCAAAGTATTTAAAACTGAAAAATGATTATGAAGAATTTCATCCTTTAAAAGATTGCTTCGAGTATAAGTAGGATTCCAAGATGTTCAAGTAAATCCAAGTTCATTTAACAGACATTTATAATAATAACTTTTACTAACAAAGACAATGCTGTTACTTGCTTTATCCGCTAGTAGTAGCACAAAGTTTTCATGTAGTCTACGTAACTCATTCGTTACTTCAGCTTTCTTAAAAAAAAAGTGCGCATTTTCCCCATCAAATGGTGAATGCGGGATTTTAACAATTTTCGAATACTTTTGATCCACTCAGAGAAAGTGTCAAGTTCCTCTCCTTCAGATATCATACATGCTAAAAGAAATCTTATTATTTGTTTTTTTTTTCATGTTTCAACAAGACAAAGAGATCGATATAATCATCTTGTAAATATATGATAACTACAATTTTCAGAGTTGATTTAGTTTCTATTTACCTGTCTTGGAAATAAATAGCTTTTAAGCCATGAACTTTTAATGGATTGGGCTATGCTAATGTGCTTGATATCATGTTTTTGGTCTCACTCCGACAAGGCAAATACTGCATTTGGATGTGTAATAAAGAAAGATTTCATAGTTGATGTAGTTAAATGATATTTACCTGCCTAAGTAAAAGCATGCACAAAAGCTCAGATGCAGGCACATTGAGAGGGGATACCGTTTTATAAAGAAACATTATCCGTTATTTTGATAAGCAAATAAAGATATATCGAGTGCCCCCTCCCACTATTTTTGTAGTAATAGTGAACGAAAAAATTACAATTTAAGCGCTTGGTCTCCGAAATAGAAACGAGCTTTAACAGCATATTCAATAATTTTGAATTTCCTCCTGAATTATTTTTGTGCAGGGTTGATTAAAATATTCATGCTTAGACATTTACAAGGATCACTTCATTTTTAAAGCAATTGTATTGTGTCCCCGTTTGGACACGATGATTCACTAACATGTGTGACTATTTATGAACTAATATGTTCCGTTTGAAATATAGAATGTGTGTGACTTAAGACTAGAACAATTGATATATATATATTTTACTAAATTTGATGAGACGAAACTGTTCGGAAATGCATTTTTGAACTGTGCTGTAGGATAATATACATTTACAACAGCCAACATTGTAATTTTTAATAGAAATTACATTGTGTCCCCTTTTGGACAAGATTTATTTTCAAAATTGTGTGAATATTAATGAGTGTAAATCATGTCCTTGTTTGTATTGTAAAATGTTTGTCACATACAATGAAGACAATCACCATATTCTACTAAAATTGGTGATAAAAACCTTTTGAAAAGGCGTTTTTAAACTCCGCTGTAGCATAAAATAACGTATAAAGAAGTCCCCGATTAAATCATTCCCAAAGCCCGTCCTCGTTTGACACGGTACAAATGAATGTGTGTGTGTGAGTGAGTGTGTGTGTGTATGTCTCTCTCTCTCTCTCTCTCTCTCTCTCTCTCTCTCTCTCTGTGTGTGTGTGTGTGATATGAAGATGAATATCATTCAGTTACACATGCACAAAGTAATTGTAAAGTGACATAAAAAGCGCGAATACCTTGTTACGCTTTAATAATTCCAGTCCTATTCACTACAATAGTTTCAACAGGTCAAAAATGAAGCTGTACGTGAAGTTACACATTAATAAATCTGACAACGCAATATATTCATTGGGCAGTCTCTCAGAGGTCTGAACCCTATGAATAGTCACTTTAAATAAAAACAAAACAAAACAAGTAATCATACATATGTATACACATATACATGCATGTTATTACAACATAATTATGTTGTTTTATGTCAACATATTTAGTAATTAGAAAGAATGTACTAAATTTTCAAAAAGTCTATAATCAAGTGGACTGATGCTTCTCAAAATATGAGCATATTTCATAACCGGAATTTTGACATGGTGAGAGATATTATAACAAGTTTCGTCGAGTGAGTTCAATCTACAATACATTTTATACTTGTATATTCTGTATGCTACATAGGAAATTGAAACATTTAATGACGTAGTCTTTCTGTTGCGTTCATGAAAGAATCCTATCATGACGTGTTTCCATTTAATATTTATATTCCTATAGGCACTTAAAGTATTCTATACTTGAATAACATTTTCACATTCAAAAATAAGATGTTTTGTAATTTCTTTTATGTGACAGGTTTTACAGTGACTGTGTGTTTCTCTTTTCCATTTACTGAGGTATGCGTTGTTACAGAGGATATTATTTAGAAGCTTATAGTTAAATTCAGATAAGTGTTTATCAGGAATATCCAATAATTTACATTGATATATATCTTTCCATGAAACAGATTCAATCCTAAATTCATCATTTAATATCTTTTGACAGTAAGGTTTACAAAACTTTTTATGGACATGGTTTACGTAGAAAACCTCACATCTTTGTTGTCTAACATTTACAAATCCCGTATAGAAAAGAAAGTTATTTCGATGCTGTATGTGTATGAAATTGCAATGACAAAAATCATATTTTTTACACAATCGTTTCAAAACAGTAGAAAAAAAAAATAAATTCACATAACCAGTTTGACTTATTTCTAATGCAATTTGAAAAATCTGTTTGAAATTGCCCCCCCCCCCCCCCCCCCTCTATCCTTATCATGTAAATATTTCACATAAAAATTCAACATTATATCCAATTCTTAAAAAAATATAATCTTTTAGGTTTATATATAAATTACAGTTGATCCATATCAGTTGTTGCAAAATACCAATTGCTGGAACTTTATCTAAGGTACACATTTTGCACTCATTAATAGAACATAACATTTGCCAAGAAAATAGTGGTAATTTTTCCAATGTCATATTTTCTATTTTTTCATCGGAAAAACACAATACATACGGAATATTTATATTCAACTGTTTACAATAGCTTTCAAAACTGTGATATAAAACAAATTTAGTTTTAAAAAAAAAAACAATCTACAAATCCTTGCAGCGTTTAACGCTTTTAATTTGCATTCAATATCAACAATTGATAACCCATCTTTTAAAACACCACTAATTAAAACATTCCGCTAAATTCTGTCAGTCTTATCCCAAATAAAGTTGTGTATAAGACGCTGAAGTTTCTTAATGTACGCATAATCTGGCAAAGTTAGTATTGAATCAACATACACTAGTTTAGATATAACTAACGCCTTTACTATACATGATTTACCAAATAAAGTGAGTTTTCTTCTTTTCCATGATTCAATGAGTTTCGTGATTAATTTTCATCCAAGTTTCATTGTAACATTCTTCTTTATCATATCTAATATAAACTCCCAAACACCTTACTGCTTTAACTGTTGTCTTAATATTATTTTTAAAGAAGTTTTCAAGTAAATTTTATCTTCCATAGCTAAAGTTAAATCACCCGCGTGTTGTATATCTTTTACGTCGAAGTTGTTTATCTTAATACCTCTTATATGTGGGTTATATTTTATCTTATTAGCACATATCGCTGCTACAAAATGATACATTTGACAGCCGTGCCTAATGCCGCTTGTCATTTCACACGTGTTAGATAACCAGCCATTATTTTTCATCTTAAACATAGGATTAGTATATAGAATTTTCACCCATTTTATAAAAAGTGTTGCCTATGTTAATTTTTTAAGACTTGTAAAAAGAAAATTCCATTCAACGGGATCGGAAGCTTTTTCGAAATCTAAGAAAAGTAGTACACCATTTGAGGTTTCTGTTTCACAGTAGTCAAAAACGTCAAGTTTTAGTCTAGCATTTTCTCCTATATGTCGTCATTGATTAATTTAGACAGTATATTCTGAAGCCTTTTTGCAAAAATGAAAGCAATAATTTTGTAATCTGTGTTGATCAAACTTATTGGTCTGTAATTTATTAAATTATCTTTTTCACCCTTTTTATAGATAAGTGATATAACAGAAAGACGTTGTGTGTATGAACTTTTTTTCTGTGTCAAAAGTATCCTTATGGGCTTTGTAAAAAAAGGTCCAAGCTGTTCTCAAAAACAATTATGAAATTCACCTGGAAGATCATTTAATCCAGGCGATTTTTCTTTTTCCATGTTACTGACAGCATCTTTACATTCTTGATATGTAGGAAATGTGTCTGATATTTTTTTTATCTTCGTTATCTAGTTTTGGAAGATTATCTATTGTAGATCTATGTTGTTCTATTTTCTCGTCTGAAATATTTTTGCTTGAATATAGTTCATCATAAAAGAAATACAGTTCACCCACTCTATAACATTTGTTTTGTTTAATTTCCTCTCGTCTTGCGATTTCAGCTCTGTAATGATGTTTGATGATTGATTGTGTTTTTCAAGGCTTAAAAAGTATTTAGAATTTGTTTCCCCCCTTTCAAATCCATTTTACCTTTGATCTTATTGGAGAACGTTTAGATTTTTTATCAGATCTTTTATCATCAAACGGTGTTTTAAAGGGGCATAGACATGATTGGAACTTAAAGTGTTTAAGATTTCATATCCCCATCTTCAATGTCTACAATCCGTATCTATTTTAGTTTTAATCGTCAGCAAACATTTGTCAGTAGTTCAGCTACAACAGAGATACAGCACTAACAACCATGTTATGCCAACAAAAGCCTCATGCTATATGTTTGCTTACATATTTATGCTTAGTAGAAAATAATCACGTTTAAAACAAATGTTGCAAACACTAGAAACTGTTTAATTAACTTGTACATTGAAAACAGTCTGCTGTGAGGGAAACGTTAGTAGTATATTAAACCACTGTGAACAAAACATCTGACACGAACCTTGTTTACAGAACAAACAAATTTGAGCTCGCTATCTCGCTTGTAACTCGACAACTGACATTCAAATTTTGCTGTCCATTAGACATACCTCATTTAAGCATTGTAAACATAAGAAATGGAAAAAATGAAATTTGAAAATTTTCAGGTCAAATCGTGTCCATGTCCCTTTAACGTGTTGTCTTGGCGATGTATTTCTCACCACATCTTCATATTAGATAATTTACTGAACATAGATCTTTAAGCTAACAACTCAACTTTATGACAAACAGCGGCCGTTAACGTCCCTTATCTATGGCTCTTTATTGTATTATCACCTACGGATTACCACATTGGCCTGGTAGTGATGTGCGGCTTGCAGCATGTTTGGTCAGTCAACAGGGGGCGTTTGTTCCTCAAGGACACCTGAACCCATCTCCGACCTGTCCAAGAATCAGTGTTTGCCCTACGTTTATTTTTGATAGGAATTTGTGAGACTAATAAATGTTCGTTATTTTCACTTTTACATTATACTCAATGTTGGTTTACATACATCTGTCGATTCTTGAAAACAAAATCAGAAAGGAGGTATTGTATGTCGGGTGTTTTCATTAAAATTATGTCGGCTGTGTGGCACTATATTTGATACTGACATTGACCATACGTTTCAAAGACCTTTGTATGAGGTACCTGCGAGTGCGTGTTTTCATCACACAGTGGTAAAGGGTTGTGGACAGTTAGGTCGCCTGTTTTACATGCAAATAAAACGAATGAGATTGTATAATCAGTAGGTCACATGACAAAATGTAAAACGCACTACAGTGACCATTGATTGACACGAATTGTTTGTTGACCGCAAATACATATGTCTTGACCACAGTGATCAAAGATTATCTTACGATGTAAATAGTCATGACAGTTCTTTTTATTTCATTCCATTAGAGTTTCATCTAATTTTATTTTGGATATGTTATAAAAGAGATTTTGAGGGTCAGCGACCCTTTAACTTATGTAAACAAGGTAACATAATTATAAAACTTTTTATTATTGTGAATAACTAATATTAATTAACTTTATTAATGTTAAAATCCTCTGCTTTGAATTATTACGTTGCTTTTTTATTTGACTTTTACAAACAATGAGATAGCAAACAGACAAGAATCAATTGTAATGATCATTGAACTCATAAGGAATAACTCGCTCAAGCTATAATATAACTAGTTAGAATTTGTTGTAATGAACAATGAAATCATAAATGATAACTCTCTCAAGCTTTAATCTGGTTATTTAGAATCAGTTGTAATGACCAGTGAATTCATTGATACTAACTCTCTAAAACTTTAATCTGGCTAGTTAAAATTCGCTCAAAGTCCAGCTATATATATCATTCAATAATTACACTGTAATATATCCCAGTGAACTTAAGATACCACAAAGTCTTCCACTTCGTGCTTGGATATTTAACAGAAAATAGATGAGGCAAACTAACAACTCAACTTTATGATAAACGGAATGAGTTCTTCATCGTCAACTTCCCTTATTCATGTGGCAATAATCCGTCATCACCTGCATATTGTGTTTATATCTCCCAACTGATTCGATACGCAATAGCTTGTTTTGCATATGATAAGTTTTTAAATCGAGGCGGGCTACTGACAAAGACGTTGAGGTTACAGGGGTTTATACAGTATTGTCTAAAGTCAGCATTTCGCAACTTTCATGGCCGTTATAACGATCTAGTTTGCCAGTATAACTTACCATTGAGTCAAATGCTGTCTGACGTGTTTCAATACCAATTGTTAGGCCGTTTTTGACACACTGATGCTGGATACGAATTGTTCCGTTTACCTGATCGGGATATAGGCCTCACGGCCATGTGCCCGGTCGACAGGGGATGTTTACTCCTCCTAGGCACCTGATCCCACCTCTGGTATGACCAGGGGACCGTGTTTGCCCATCTCTCTGATTTCTATTTTCAATAGGAATTACAAGATTGAATACTGTTAGTTATCTTGGCCTTTTCATTAATTACTATTTCAAAATTAAATTTAGAAGAATGGATCCACTAGTACCAATAGTCTAATAATCTAAACTTTACATTCTACTTGTCATAAATGTGGACAATCCAATACTATTTGTAACAGCAATGCCTGTTTATATCTTCTGTATTTTGATTTACGTCCCATTTTATAATTCTCTGTTCTTATAGTGACACCATCATCTTAACGCGATGTGTGACAAGTGTTGACTTTTAGATGATATTCAGAGATTTATAATCAGCTACTTTAATCAGTAGATAGTCTATATTCGTTAAAAGGAGATGTATGTTCCTCTCTCATTTTTTTTAAATTCACTATGGACACATGTGTTGGTCTTACTATAAAAAATTTTGATAAGGAATACTATTATACTTTCAAAAATTTTGGTAAATGTTTTCAATATAAAAATAATTCATCCCCGTCAGCTTTATATCCCCCCTTGATAAGAAATAAAAGACACCATAGAGTATTCCACATGTGCTTCCTACTTAGATATTTTATTGAATTCCGATGTTAACGACAATCTAACAACTCAACTTCATGACAAACTGGGTGATTTCAATCTGTCCATCGTCACCTTCCCACATTTATTTAGCAATATTCCTTTATCACATGTATATGGTGTTTATGTTTTTCCACTGACGAGATATATAAGAGCTTATTTTGCGTATGATGAGTTTTTAAATGGAGATGGGCTACTGAGAAACAAGATATTATAAAAGGAGTTTTAAGAATCTTGTTTAAAGTCATCATTAAGCAAATTTTGAGAGTTATAACGATTTAGTTTGCCACTTATCACTGGATGGAATGCCGTGTTTCATACCAATTATTAGGCTGTTCTTTAAACATTGATTTTGACTACGTACTACTCCATTTACCTAACATATAAGGCTCCCGGTGGGTGTGACCGCTCGACGAATTCTAAATAAAAGGCACAATAGAGTATTCCACATCTGATTCCTATTTAGAATTTTTAATGAACTTCGATGTTAAGGGCAAACTGACTACTCAACCTTATGACGAGAAGAATGATTTCAATTTGTTTGTCGTCAGCCGTCCATATTTATGTAGTAATATTCCTTTATTACATGCAGATGATGTTTATATCCAATTGGTAGGATCCGTCGTAAAATGGCTGAAATATTTCCAGCTCGGCGTAAAGCCCAAATCAATCAACAAATTGTTAGGCTGTTCTTTACACAATGATTTGGACTACGGATTATTCCATTTACACAATGAAGACATAAGGCTCATGCTGGGTGTGACCGTTCTACAGGGAATGCTTATTCCTTACTTAGGCACCTGATCTGGTATATCCAGGAGGCTGTATTGGCCAAAATGTTATTTTTGTATTTCTTATAGGAGTTATGAGATTGATCACTGTTCTCAGATTTATTTTTGGAAAGGCATTGGGTGTCGTGCAATAGAGATTACAAAGGCAGTTATGCTCAAGTATAATGTGGAGATTGTATCATACAAAAGATTCCAGATCGACCTAAAGTCATGATTAGCTTTTATTCGAAACCAAAAACTCAACCAGCTTCCTAATATTATATTTTCAAGAGTTTGACAAACTTCCAAAATAAGTTCCCACTTTACTTCTATCTACAACGAATCCCGCCTTCTAAATCCCACTTTACGATTAGCTTACAAAACATCCTAAATCAGAAATAAATGCATTCCTTAACATTTTTTTTGAAAGTTTAAACGTTTGCTAAATGAGCTCCAGAAAACCCACTTAGAAACTCTCCTGGAAAGCTGAAAACCTATTTGGAAATTTGGCTTGAAGGCAGAACACCCACTTCGAAATTCTTCTTGAAGTGTTTTGCTTAAAACACACATACAATCTGATTTATTGCAAGAGGAACGATCCGTAAATTAGGTCAACCTTTATTTGTAGAAGACGACTAATGCTTAATAACTCATCAAGTGAATGTCAGAATGTTTGTCATCTTGTTTTCCTCATTACTAGCTGAACTAGTGCAGGGTGGTTACGATATAGTAGGGCGCATGAGAGACGTATGGCTAATTATAATGTGGGATCGTGCGCCTTTAATGATAATTTGATAATAATCTTAAATGGTTATGAGTGTTAGAAGGCCTTTACGGACCACCGTTGAATACAAACCTCGCTGTATAGTAGAGATCCAAGGCTAATTAAAATAACTTAATTGACAGAACGGAGTCCAATATAGACCTGAGGTTCAAGTTTTAAAAAGAAATATATAGGATATTTTCGACATCGTATTCTAAGAACCACATGAGAACAATGTGCCAGGAACTAAATAATATCCTTAAGTAGTGTATAGTCATGATTGGTCAAATTATGGCGTCCAAGGGTTGGGCGATATACGAGGGCTGAATTGCTGTGTCACGAAGTAGCACTGTATGGTAAACAAGGCAAATTACTTTTCCAAAGTGGACAAAATCGGTGAAAGAGTAGCGATCCAATATTTGTATAAGAAAGGTTTAACACCAAAGGATATCCATACTGATATGGTAGCAACACTAGCGAAATATTTCCCGTCATATGCGTCAGTAAAAGGATGGGTGGGGGAATTTAAACGCAGTAGACAGACCTCCAGGATGCCCCAGTTCTAGAAGGCCTTTCATTGTTGCAACCTCAGAAATGGTCAATAAATTCATGATATATTATGACTGACAGACTAGTTACAAAGATGTATAGCAAGTACAGTTGATATTTCATGAAACTGACGCTCTTTGACTTCGCTGGCAAAAGTGTATAGATACCGAAAGGGATTATGTTGAAAAAATAATACAATATTTCCGCCAAACGTCAAACCCCTGACATACGAGCCTCTTAACATATCAATCTGCCTTGGTAGTTCGCACGTAAGTAGATTATAGACCGTTATATCCCGAGTGGGGTACACTAGGGGGTTAAATTTACACTCTAAAGTTTCCTACATTGATAGTCTTTACTTTGTTTTGATCAAGCGATATAAATCAACATTAACTCCGCGGATTTATTGATCGTAAACCATGTTATCACATGTAGAATGCCGACACCTGTATTTTGATTTATTTTATTGTATTCCTTAATTATTATAAAACTTTGCACACAGTGATGTATAACTGATAAGAAACAACAGCGCATTTCTAAAGGCATTTGTTTTTAAGTCATTGTTTTATCTCTATGATTGACATTTAAATATTATGAATAGTTTGAAGTAAAAGAGATGATATCAAGCAACACTTGATCAATATTTCGAGTCTCATAAAGAAAACGAAATGAAAGCAGGGCAAACACGGACCCCTGGATAACTAGCGGAAGGATCAGATGTCTAAAATAGAGCAGAACAAAGACAGGTCCCTGGAAAACTAAGGGAGAGCCAAGGTGTTTAAAATGAGAGAGTATCCCTCTTGACCGGTTACACCTGCCTTGTGTCTGTTGTCTTGATCAGATAAACGGTGTAATCTGTAATCAAAACCAGAGTGTATCCAACGGCATAACATGTGATATAATACATGATAGACATCATGCTACTTAACGACAGCTTATATTTCAAATAAGACCATTACAACGGCCGTGCACTTTGAAAAATGTCAACTTCAAATAAGACTGTTAAAACCCATATAAAATTGACTTATTTGTCAGTAACTTTACCATATGCAGAATAAAGCTTCGCATATCGGATAAGTTGAGACAAACACTATTCCCGGTGGTAATGGAATGCTGATATATAAATATGGGAAGTTAGTGATGGAAGAGTTGAAGTCATCCCGTTTGTCATGACGTTGAGCTGTCAATTTGCCGTTAACATCTGTGTTCAATAAATATCCAAATATGAAGCAGATGTGGTGGACTCTTTTTCGTCTTTTATTTCAAGTTCACTGTCATAAACATGTCATATGATTGGCAATGAAAATTGTATAAAAATAATACGTCGTCGATATATTTCATGTTCAAATATTCAATAGAAGGCCATATCAAGGGATATTTTCTTCCCATGGAGAAGCTTTACCTTATGAAAATAAAAAAGGGTCTGGTAATAAAACTGTACAATTTGTTCCTACGGAGATTGAAACAGAATATTGAGGAATTGATCACCAAATGCCACATATATATTAGGGTAGCTGGGTACAGTAGTGGTTAACGCACTCGCTTCTCGTCGCTGAGACCCGAGTTTGATTCTCCGAATCGACAGTGGTCATATGTGAGAGGGTATTGTTGTCGCCCGCTTGGACACGTGGGTTTCCTCCGGGTACTCCGGTTTCCTCCCACATCAATGACCCCTTCACGCAAAAAGTCTGAGCCGACGAGAAGCATTAATATAATTTGTAGAACTTGTTTGTTAATCGTGGTAAAATAAATAAAGTTTATTTTTTTTAGAAATATATATTGTCAAAGAAGAATTCTACCATTTTTTAAAAATCAACTTTCAATTGCTTTATTTCCATATCAAGATAAATACTTTTAAACACTTGTTGACGATATTTTACGTTCTATATTTTACTCTACAGGATCAGCCATGATATAAAAAAGCGCAACGGACAAAATGGTCCACATATATCTCTATTATCAGTTTTAGCGTATAGTGTTTCAAATCTTCTGCCATCGTGGTCTTAATTTTTTTTTTCAGAAATGAGAGAGAGAGAGAGAGAGAGAGAGAGAGAGAGAGAGAGATTATTACTGTTTACATACATGCTATTTGATATGAAGGGTAATCGTGTTCAAAAAAAAAGTTTGTAAGATTGGTACTTTACACAAACGACCGTGTTAAATTTCCATTTTTAGCTATGTATACGTGTAATGCAGGGGTTGTAAGTTATGATTTTCAGACATATGTACCTCAGTGTGGTACTCTTCATTTGGTAACCGTTCAATTTCTTATTTTAAGTGTCTCTTTATGAAATGTATCATATTTTAAAGTTACTGGAAGCATAGGAAATATTTCCAGCTCACAGTGTAACAATGTAAATGTGATGGGACTTTTTAACAATACAACAAGATGTAAACGTAGTCATGGACGTCGTTCGTACAACAAACCCATAATACATGATGTTTCTTTTGACTCCCATTTACCTTTTCTGAATAGACCATTGGGTCCGCATCACATTTGCACCAAACTCTACTCTGTCTCTTTGAAAATTTTGTATGAATTACAGGAAAAAGCTAACGCTTATTCCTGCTTGGATTCCTCTAAACCGGAATACAGACTTCAATATGTGCTTTGGGATGCTGCCCATCACAGACTCTTTGGTCCTCCACGTATTATTGATGAGAGTAAACTCAAGAAACCTCGCCAATTCCTTTATCTTAAATTTGACAACAAAGGAATTGATGCTGTCAACATTATCAACATCCTTAACCATAAAAAACTACAGTCATGTATTCCGCCTTACTTTAAGATGAAATCCACACCTTGTGTTTCATATAGATATACTTTCACTATTGCATCCAAGTTATTTAATTATAAACAGACGTTGTAGTGCCTTGGTATTAAGCAATTACAACGAAGTCCTCCAAAGTGTTCATGTTCTTCTTCCTCGTTTAATTACAATCCCACTGGTCATATCATTACAGGAGACATAAATATTACACAAAATGAAGATATTAAGTCCCTGATTTTAAAAGGTCCTAAATTCCGAGAACCTCGCTCATTTAGATGGCGACATAATTTTCATGGCTATCATGAATTCTGTTGAAGATTATGCCAGACGTTGTACGAAATCGGAAGGAGAGGAACTTGACACTTTGTCTGAGTGGATCAAAAGTATTCGAAAATTGTTAGAATCCCGCATTCACCATTTGATGGGGAAAATGTGCACTTTTTTTCCTTCTGTTTTTAAGAAAGCAGAAGTAACGAATGAATTACGTAGACTACATGAAAACTTTGTGCTAGTACCAGCGGATAAAGCAAGTAACAACATTGTCTTTGCTTGTAAAAGTTATTATTATAAATGTCTTTACTATTATAAATATCTTTTAAATGAACTGGGATTTACATCTGGGAATCCTACTTATACTGTAAGCAATCTTACAATGGATGACATTCTTCATAATCATCTTTCAGTTTTAAATACTTTTGACATTCCTAAGAATCAGGATCTGTTTGAATTACCATACCTTTATTGGATTCCGAAATTACATAAAAATCCTTACAAACAAAGATACATTGCTGGTTCCAGTAAGTGCTCTACCAAGCCTTTACCTTTATAACTAAACTGCTAATGACTATTAAAGAGTCACTTCAGAGATACTGTTCCACTACATATTCCAGAAGTGGTGTCAATCAGATGTGGATTCTCAAAAACTCTAAAGAACTTTTGGAAAATCTAGTCTCAGAATTTTTCGAAAATTGACAGCATTAAAACGTATGATTTCTCCACACTTTTTACAACAATTTCTCACAATGAATTAAAATTTAGACTTTTTTAAGATAATAGATAATTGCTTTTTGAACAGAAATTGCACTCGAAAATATTTTAATATATAGTGATTGGAAAACAAGGTACATATTTTGTTAGACACCACTCCGATAGCTCGCACAAGTATTCTTAAGCAGACATTAAGAGTATGCTTGGTTTCTTGTAGATAACATTTAGGTAGTTTTTGGAAACCAAGTCTTCTAACAATCCATTGCCATTCCCATGGGCACTAATTGTGCTCCCTTATTGGCAGACTTATTATTATATTCTTATGAAGCGAAATTTATTCAGAAACTGTTACAGGATAAAATCAAAAATCTTGCCTTGTCCTTCAACCATACATATAGGTATATCGATGACGTCTTATCAATCAACAATCATAATTTTCATAATTATGTCCATTTGATATATCCCGATGAACTTGAAATAAAGGACACTATAGAATCTGACGTGTCTGCTTCATATTTGGATATTTTTCTTAATATTGACTCTAATGGCAGACTGACAACTGCATTATATGACAAGAGTGATGACTTCAACTCTGCAATCATAAACTTTTTCTATAATGCCATTAAAGATTGGAATGCATTGCCATTAGAGGTCAAGGAGGTCGACAGAAAACAAAGGTGTAAAAAAGCTGTTCAATCACTTTTAGCTACCCATGCAAGAAACACTTTGTAAATGCTTGTACAATTTATTATTATCAAATTGTAGTGATTTTTAGTATATAAAATGTAAACAGTTATACTATATCATTTCTTCAAGCATTATGCAATTTTCATCAATATACCTTGCCTAAATTCCTTGTTGAAATAATCTTTTTTTCTGTTAAAACTTTTTTGTTAATAATTAAGGACCCCATTGGAAATAAACTTTTTGTAGCTTTTATGGGCTATCCTTAGGTATTAATTATCAACTGTATGTCATGCTTCATGTTAAAATATATATTTACATGTACACATTTCAATATTGCATAATGCTGAGATAATGTGTTTTTAAAATTGTATTGTTTTATAATCATAACATTCTGTGATACTTTTACCTGAATAAAATGAAATGAAATACGGATAATACTAATTTTGACTAAGGGCTCACGGCGGGTGTGACCGGTCAGTAGAGGATGCTTTCTCCTCCAGTCATCTGATCCTACATTCGCTTTGTTGGAGGGCCGTGTTGACCTACACTCGAACTTGTGTATGTCTTGGGGATTTATGATTATGATTTACACATTGTTTACTTCGTCATTCGATATATTATACGAGGCCATCCCTACAGTATTTTCATTTGTAGACTTTTGTAGAAAATTACCCTCCATAATTTGACTGATTGGTTTTATATTATTTAACGTCCCTCTGAACAATCTCTCACTCACATGTCAACTTTTCTGACTGCTGATACCTGTTGACCTGAATTCTACTGTGGAATCATTATCGTTCGTAGGGGCTCAATGTTTGCGGATTTCGTGGATACCTTTTACCAACCAATTTATGTCCCTACGAACAAGTTATTTTTTGCAAAAACATATTTCATATAATGTTGTATATCTTCAAAATGACTTTAAACTTTGAAATCCCATCCCCACGAACTAGTAAAAATTTGGCTACCCACGAACATTGACCCCTACGAACATTAATGATTCCACAGTATTTGAGGGCCGATACATGTGGAGTTGACTGATATACGTTTATGACCATCACACCGACGTTTATGATGCGTTTCTGGTGATTGTTATCATTCGCTGACTTCGCGTGGAATGAATTATCTATAGTGATGACAAAATGCAGTAAATTTTGTATGACTGGTCTGATCAACTTGACAATTTGGGTCACACAATATTGGACAAGCATTGATACACTTGTGTATCGTTCATTATTATTATTATTATTGAATTCCATTTGTATTATTTTTTGCGAAATTCAGCAGTATAAAGGTAAATGATGAGTGCTTTTGCAGGACTCATCTAACTTTGTAAGGGCGGAAAAATTATCAATTCTTTAATCAAATATTTTGCTCACTTATTTGATAGCGTGTGTAGAAAATATAAAGACATCTCTCAGTTGAATACTTCAATCAGTGTATCATCTATTGCTAGTTGAACAATCGTATTAGGGAATTTATCAAAAACCAAATATTTCCAATGGATAAGACAAGATAATTTTGAAGCAAGGCATCAAATTGGCTAATAAATTTCAAGTATTCTAAAGTATTTCATAGGAAACGTACATAAATTATAATATGACATATTTGGTTTTAAAAATGGAAACAGAGATACATTTTTAAATAGTTAATAGAAACCAATCCACGTTATCATTTATGTGAGGACCCTGGGGAGTTTGTTTTCTCCCCCAAAAATTATTAATGTATAATATATCACTCAAAATAAACAGTACACAAATGCAATGCGAAAGTTTTAGATACATTATAATAAATACAATGTGTGAAAAATAAATGATATTTTAAATTCCAGGTTTCGGAAATCCAAGTGCTATTAACATATCTGCCAAATGACTGAAAAAAATACACATTTACATCCATTTATCAATGTGTAAAATTTATAATTCAGAAGTGGGATAGGTTTCTAGGAAGAGTAAACATCTCCTGTCGACCGGCCGTAAAAGCTATCTAGTTTGCCAGTACAAACTTCCATTAAGTCGAATGATGTCTGATGTATACTCTGCAAAAAAAGAAACGCATAATGGATTTTTTAAGATTTTAGTACATGTATTTTGGATTATGATTTTACAATAAAAAATGTAGATATTCACTAAAATTGTTTCAATTGAAAAAAATTACAGTCCAAACCTTAGATATTGGTGAAAAAAAAGTCAGATCATCACAGTTAAGAACACTTCCTGTCACGTTTAAGTTAGTACCGTGTATGACCACCTCGAGCTGCCAACACAGTTCTGCATCTCCTTGGCATAGAGTCAATCAATGTTCTTCCGTTATTGCGTGGAATTGTTCGCCATTCCTGTTGTAACATTTGACGGAGTTGATCGAGGGTCTGAGGCGGAGGTTGGCGCAGGCGCACACGTTTATCCAGTTGGTCCCATAAGTGTTCAATCGGATTCAAATCCGGTGATTTGGAAGGCCATGGTAGCACATTAATGTTGTTCTGCTGAAGGTAGTCAATTGTTAAGCGGGCTGTGTGAGGCCTAGCATTGTCATGTTGGAATAACTCCCTCTGTCGGTCAATTACGCGCATAAGGTGAGGTTGGAGAATTTCATCTCTGTACCTTTGAGCCGATAAATTGCCCGGGACATGTACCAGTTCTGTTTTACGGTCATTAGAGATCGCCGCCCACATCATGACGCTACCTCCACCGAAGCTATCCACTTCTTGGACACACGAGGAAGAGAAACGTTCATTCCTGCGCCGGTATACACGGATTCTTCCATCACGTTTCTGTAGCAGAAAACGGGACTCATCGCTGAACCAGATTCTACGCCAGTTGCGGAATGTCCAGCCCCTCAATCTGTTGCACCATCGGACTCTTTCTCGTCTGTGTAACGGTGTCAAAACTGCTCCAAAATACGGTCTTCTGGGTCTAATGCCATATTGTCGAAGTCGGTTGCGGACTGTATGCGAGCTGATTCTTCTCAATCCAGGTATTCCGACTGCAGTAGCTGTTGTAGCAACGGTTCGATTCCGTAGATGAAAGACCCGGATGTAGCGATCTTGTCCAGGAGTCGTAATGCGAGGTCGCCCATTCCTCGGTCGGTCATTAGTAGAGCCAGTCTGCTGGAATCTGTTCCACAGCCGAGAAATTGTGCTCTGATTTACGTTTTCAGTTCGTGCAATCTCACTTTGGGATACTCCGGCCTGGAGACGGCCAATGACGATATTTCGAGTAGCAGGGTCCAACCTTGGCATGGCAGCATTTTAACGTTATGATGAATTCAAGCTTCAAACTTCGTCCTTTTATACGCTTTAATGTAGTGGTTGAATTAAGCACAAAGTTCTCGTGAAAAACGTAAGCCAAATTCCATGGCGATAGAGGTGATGTGCAATTTTAGAGAGTCGCCGAGCTAATTTGGCAGAGAGCCAAATCAAATGAACAGACCTTTAAAGTTTCATACTTACCTGTAAAAAATCAATTACTCAATTGACCATTTCAGTTTACCTGGTAAAATACATAATTTGCATTTTTAAAATTTCAAAAGGGCTATGCGTTTCTTTTTTTGCAGAGTATATTTCATATTTAGGTCGTTCTTGATACACCGACTCTGACCCCGTTTATCCTGTCAAGATAAAGTGTTCAAGGTTGATGTGATTCTTTACGTATGAAGCAGATATGGAAGCTCTGCGCTGTCTATTATATTACGTTCAGTGGGACATATCGAATAAACATATGTATGAAAATGAGCATTGCTAATAGACGAACCATCTTCAATATATCTAAATGTCAAATTGAAGGCCAGGTGAAGAGATTTTTTTTCCATGTACATGCTTTTGAATGAATTCTGTGTAATACGAATATACAAACAGTTCAGCTAACAAACGACCACAATTCGTGCTCTTGGAAAATTACAACAGATTGTTAGAAAAACTGACCACCAAAGACTTCGAAAATATTGTAAATGAGAAATGTTAGGATATTTTTAATATAAACCTTGGACTTCTTGTGCTTAAAATCAGTGTGGTGTTCAACAAGATAATTTCTTGTATGACTGATCAATAAATATGAATATTTCTTCACTATTCTGTTGAAGAAACAGCTGTCTCTGATGCAAAAAAGTCTTTAATTTATTGTGAGGTATGGTCATGTAAAGTCTTGTAAAGTCGTAGGTTTTACTGATGTTCATTGGAGAAACGTTTTGTGATTTCAAATGTACTAAACGTTTTGTAGGACGTTTTAGAATCCACATTTGATTTGCATCTGGCGCATCAAAATTGGTGCAGTAATGTTTTATATTGCAACCACTGAGTCAATGCCTCTGCTGGTGGACTGTTAGTCCCCGAGGGTATTCACCAGCCCAGTTGCTAAGTACGTCTGTACTTCCATGAATTACGGATAAAAATTTGCTGTCATGAAATTACGAAATTCATTTCAAAATTAAGGATTATCTCTCTCATGCATAGCTCATATCTTTTGTCGGAATTGGCTCCACTATTTGAGATTTTGGTTCTTTCAGTTCTTCTAACTTCGTTCTTATTTCCAATTACCAATATTTGTGACTTGGGCATCATTAAAGAGACATTATTTGTCGAAATGCGCATCTGGTGCATCAAAATTGGTACCGTTTGTGTTTTATATTACAGCACTTCTGGCATTTGTAGTGGCATAGTGCGGTTTGAAGTTTCTCTTTCACAGCAGTTAATATTTTCTTGAGAAATAAGGATACGGGCTAGTTAGAACATTTACTCGATCCAGCAATGTATCTTTCTTTGTAAGAATGTTGTGACATTTGGGAATCAAATATATGTACGGCAACTCATATTCATCAACTTCAATGACTGGGATACCGTAAACCAACATTTATTCGCGTGCGAGAAAATTTCACGAGGTTCGCAAAAACCTAATCGTCGCGGATATTTCTCGTCGTGAAACAGTCCTTGAACGTCTGTCATGCATGTTGGAAACATGTTGTCTTGCGTTGTAATTAGAATTACTGTCCTTAATGATTACCGAACTCGATCATATAAGGATTGATTGATTAATTATATATTTTTAACATCCCATTCACGGGGCTGTTAATAAGGATGAAATGTATGCACATTTATCACAATCTGCAAATTTCATTCAAATACATCTAAAAAATAAAATCTTATTCGCAGTTTCTACATATGCATTTAGAATGTGATACCAGCAATTTTAAAGGCACTCGGGATAAAATAGATAACACAAGACCATGCTGATAAAAGCGAATAAATATCGATCACCGATCTAAAGAGTTAAGTGTTAAAAAATCCCATAAAAGGACGGACCCTTTAATCTTCCAACATTCCCCATCAATACACGCATTTCTTATTATTTTCGCTGACTCTCAAGTTCTGTGAATGCATGAATGACCCAGTGTGCATGTAGAATTTTCACCGATGACACTTGCAAATCGACCTTTATGTCCTCGACGTTTCTTACTGCTTTCAGATCTTTCTTTATTTCGGTGCTGATCAAGCAACGAAGCAACCAACCAACCCAATCCCCTCTGTCTTTCCCTCGGTAAGAAATGTATTTCAAATAAAAAGATGCAAAAAGTTAATTCTACCATTCAGTAAAACGTGTATAAACGATTGTAACAAGATCCCTCTTATCGGTCACCTGAGTATTAGTCAAAAGTATCACTATTGCCAAGTACTATAGAATCTGTTATGGGTTAGACTCACGCTTAGTAACACATCCGAAATCACTCACAAAGATACTTAAAAGAAATAAATGCGATTTGTTTACAATTAAACGATAGTAATAATAAGATCCTTTATTTATACAGGATTGCACAAATATGTATACCAACTAGTTTACATTGTGGTCCTGTCTTTAACATATATACATATCAAAAACACTATCATAAAACAAATATATCACAAATAATTGATACACAGATAAGAACCATCTCAGAAGAGACCGCAGATACATGAGTGTTATTGAGAGTCAAAGTAGTGTTTACGATAGGCTGAACTGAAGATGTCAAAGTTTTGCATTTTAATAACAAGACTGTTGAATGGAAAATATAACAGTAACAGCATATTAACCTATATAGCTTGATATCACAAAACTGTCTATGTATTTATACTAAAAATCAATTTTCTGGTACATTCGTGAACGACACAGTTATATAATCTTGGCAGAAAATAAATGTTATGTCATCTTACTATTGAAGCGTCAAAAATCGAACATCAAGATAAATCTAGGTCAAACGTATCACTTTAATACCAGTATTATAAAACAACTCTTCATTCAAACGTTTGACAATGGATACATAAATTCTGCACAATTCCCCAAAATACATATGCATATATGTCCAGAGGTCTGTGGTTATGCATTTCGACGATTTCTATTTTCTATCGGATTACGAGATTGAATATTGTTAACTTAGCACTTTCATGCATATGTATATCAATCAAAGCAAAAACAGAGATTACTCACATGACTTCTTTGATGAGGCATGTGCAATAACATTGTTTTTGCCTTTAATGTGTTTAATAGCAACACCATAGTCTTGTAATAATAGATTCCCTCTTGTGATTGTTTGATTTCTGTTTGATATTGTATAGAAAGATGTGAGAGGGTTGTCATCCGTTAACACAAGAATTGGATGCACAACCACATTCAAATAGATCTAGACATTAAAATGTTGTAAAGCTAACGACAAAGCAAGTTTGTTTGATTGAGTATTCATTGTTTTCCGCCACACCCAACAAATTATCAGTTATGTGATGGTGTCCAGTTTTTATTGGTGGAAGACAGAACCCATATACAGTATACTTGGGAAGAGACCACCGACCTTCGGAAAGTAAACTGGCAAATGTTCTCACATATATCGGCGCGAGCGACATTCGAACCCACGCCGACAGAGGTGAGAGGCTTTGTGATTTTGAGATTGATGCTCTAAACACACGGTCATGGAAACCCCCAACAAAGCAAGTCACTCATTATTCATTGCTTGAATAAACCTGTAGAAACTTTGTAAGCGTCATTGAAAATTAAGAAAGAAACTCTATCAGTATGTTCAAGCAGAGCCAAACTGATTCCTACATCACTACCATAAAAAGTAAACTTCAATTGTTTAGAAAAATCTCGAGCAAAAAGAACTGAACCACTTGTGAATACAGATTCAAACTTTACAGTTAATCCACTTTCGTAATAGGTTCTGAAATGGACCAACTGTTGAAGAAAGAGTTTCTTTAAAATGGAATAAAGCTTAAAAACTCTCATTCACTCTTCCTTTTTTGAAAAATGGGAATATTTGTGATAGACTCGATTTAAGCCCCGAGGTGTAATATAACAGTGACCTACTCAATGACCTAGATAATCTACAGTAGCTCGACAAGAGTCACTATCCTTAAGTCGCATTGTTATGTTTGCTTTTGACAAACTGTCAAAGAACTTGATTTTGAGATGGTCCTCCCATGTGTCGCTGTAAATCATCAATGTATTTTCACGCTCTTGAACGTCATGAAGGAGGATGTGAATCTGTCTGAAGGGTCGCTAGGGCATTTTTCATGCCAAAAATTAAGGCATCACTTTCTTTTGAAACAGGCCATCGGAAGTCGCGGGATCCTATTTACGAAGCATTCGTGAACTATAAACTATAGGGAAATGGACCGTAAAATTTCAAGTCACGACGTCTTCGTAAATATCGCACACGCAAACTTCGCGTTAACGTTCCGTACAGCAGGCGATACTTTCCGTTAACTTTGTGGAATGGAACATATCAAAAGACCAAGATAACTAACAGTATTCAATTTCGTAATTCCTATAGAAAATACAAATCAGAGAGATGGGCAAACACGGACACTAGTCATACCAGAGGTGGGATAAGGTGCCCAGGAGGAGTAAGCATCCCCTGTTGACCGGTCACACCCACAATGAGTACTCTATTCCGATCAGGTAAACGGGACAATCCCTAATCAGAATCGGTGTATCAAGAACAGCCTAACAATTGGTACGAAACACATCAGACAGCATTTGACTTAATTGTACGTTGTACTGGCAAAATTGATCGTTATAGCAACCATAAGATTCGCAAAATGTTGACTTTAGACTAGATTGTACAAACCCCTGTAACATCAACTTCTTTGTCAGTAGCCAGCCTCGATTTAAAAAGTTATCATATGCAGAACAAGCTCTTGCGTATCGAATCAATTGTGTGCAAATTAAAAACGGGTCGCATTGATGACGTGCAATGCCTATAACATGTTGTTGTCGTTGTTTTTTTAATAAATGCTTTAACTTTAGTTTTGTAATATTTGGGGCTTTAACATTGTTTGCGTTTGTATTACAATTGTTACAAGAATAGAAGATACATTCGGACGTTGGAAGAATCGATGGTTTTGCATCCACGTGTTTGGTTGGTATTGAATACAAGAATTGTCACGTAGATTGATACGAAATTGATAAGAAAAGGAACAGTCTTTTAAAAAGAATCATGATAAATTCCAATAACGATAAATATGTATCTAATGAATAAGTCACTCAGGTGGTGAGTTTTATCAGTAATGCGTTAAAACATATTTTCCAATTGTATTCAAATTTGATGTGAGGCATCTTTAGGACAGGGGCTAATGATATTAATACCTATATGATCGATAAAGTCATATAGGCTTCATGATTAGTATTGTCATTACCTTTTGTGAGTTAGAATCGGTTGTGGGTTTTGGGGTACACGTACAGGGTTACTAGCACGCTGTGAATTTGTAATACAGGGTAACCATCTATAGTAAACCTGGCTACAGCTAATCAAGTCATCAAAGCAACTGCAGTATTCCACAACACTAGGCTTATTCTTTCTTTCTTCCATTTTCCGCGTCACTATTTGATGACGTCAATTTTACGTCATAAAATCACAATATACGTCATTGTTGAACGGACATTTTTTTTTTTCAAAAACTAAATTATTGATTTATTTATGTTGTTTAGAAAATATTGGTTTGGTTGATTAAATGTTGTTTAACGTCCTTCTCGAAAATCTTTCACTCACATGGGGACGTCACCATTGTCGTGGAGGACTGCAAAATTTAGACCTATGCTCGGCGCTTATGGCCCTTTAGCAGGGAGGGATATTTAACGTGCCACAACTAATGTGACACGGGTTCACGGTTTTCGTGGTCTCATCCGAAGGACCGCCGCATTTAGTCGCCTCTTACAACAAGCAAGGAGTACTGAGGATCTAGTCTAACAACCCGGATTCCCACGGGGTAAATATTGGTTTGAATAATATACACATATCTTTCAAATTATAAGTGAAACATCAATGCAATACTAGTTAATTGTACATACAGGGTATATTACTTATATAACTTGTACGTAAATTTCCTGTGATGAGATTAAGAAATTCATTTCAAATTAAGGATTATCTCCCTCATACATAGCTCTGATCCTTTGCCTGATTCGGCTCCACTAAATGGTATTTTTGGTTCATTCAGCTCTTCCAAGATTGTTTTTATTTCGGATTTCCCATATATTTGTCTTGACCATCACCGGAAAGATATTGTATGTGGAAACGCGCATCTGGTACATCAAAATTAGTACCGTTTATATTATATATGATACAAAAATATTGTATGGAATGATTTTATAACTAGAGAATATAACCAGTACATTAATGGGTATGTAGTAGTTTGAAATAAGAACAATTATTAGGATTGATAACATCGTATGCAGGAAACCGTAACAGTGTTTGAAATATCCGTGCAACTGACAATGCAAGACGCATAGCGCATGCCTAAAGCGTACAAATTTCTTTGTAGAGACATCCGATAGGACATTTCCACTAAATAAAATTAGATTTATCAAATCTACTTATCATTCCGTTAACTTTATAAGGGGCTTTATATACTATCGGGATTGAAGTAACGGGAATTGAGTCTTATGGTAACTAAAAGGCAGGATATATTGGAAGAGCTTGCAGTTTATACAAAAAGTCAGCACTGTATGCATGAACAGTTGTTGTCAAAACGTGCTGAAACTTTCTCTAAGCATCGCATAGTTTACAGGAGTGTCCCGAATACGCTGTAAAACACCCATCTCTTGATGTCACACTATAAACAAACAGCACTGTAATTCTTTATCTGAGTTTTCGTGACCGGCAGGGGCGCTGGAAAGGTAAGCGTGACCTAATAAAAACAACGGACAGTAATAAATGTCATAACGTCCAGGAGAACTACGAAATTAAGGGCTGGGTATCTCGGACTACTGAATATACCAGAGGTGGGATCAAAATCTCAGAAGTCTATATCTTGATAAAGACAGATGTTATATACCTGAAATGTCTAGGGTCGAGCTAGGTCCTATTTGTTATACACGCTGAAATACAATGAAGGTAAAAGCAATATGCAGACTACGTCTATTAGTTAGAAATTAAAATACAAATATATCAATTTTTTCACTTAAATCGCTTAATTTGATTTAAAATAATCAATTATTTGATTCATTTGACCAAAATTAGTATGAGAACGTTAGCCAATATTTGTAGCCGTGTTTTGGGTTATCCGGTCACGATAACTGTTGTTAAGTGTGGCGGAAAGCAATAATCAATCAATCAATAGCTGATGTTCTCGGCACTAACATGGTTGAAAGTGGCAATCCAGAGGTTCTGTAAATGAAGCTCGAGGGGAAATTACATATAGAGCAATAGGCACGAAAGCTTTTTCTGCTACTACGCGAGCGTTTTATTTTTTCTTATTCCCAATAAACAAACGGTAATTAAATCGCCGCTGATTTGTATGGTGATTATTGACGATATTTTCTCAGAAATACGATTTGACTGTGACTGACTATTTCTGATGTTGAATCTTCCACTCTGGTAATAAATTATCAACTAATGAGTAACTACTGTGAACTTATTTTTCCTGTATGAAAGAGATGGATACTCCTGCTGTAAAGACATCCGAACTCGGATAAGTAGTTGACGTGTTTGGTCGAATCTGTCGGCCAGGGCCTGATCTATTGCTTTGTATTTGATAACAATCAGAGGTTGCTTAAAATTGGATCTTTTAACTCAGATGAAGACAAACGAAGACTTCTGAAAAGATCCATGTGTTTCATGTTGATCCGATTCTCGTTGTTTTTATATATTTCACAAATCATGCATAGTAGCAAAGTTCTGTCAGCTTATGTAACAATATTCCCTTCGTGAATATATGTCGCCTAAAACCACTCACAATCATATTACATTAATTATTCATGTGAATTCAAAGCGGTATCGTAGAGTGTATTATGTCTAGCTTGGTAGCACCTTCAGTTATATACCTTAAATGAGTAAACGTTTTACTAAAGGGCATGAAACAAAAACAAAAAAAGCATTTGTATAAATTTTATACAATATCTTAACTAGTAATACAATATCTTTAATAGTTTTAAGTGAATATGAATTTGAAAAGGTGGAGGTAACTAACAGTTAACTAACATAACTCTAATAAAAATACAAAATTAAGAGTTGGGCAAACATGGTCCATTAGATATATTAGAGGTGGGATCACGTGCCAAGAGTAAGCGTCCCTGTGGACCGATGACACCGGCCATGGGCCCTATATCTTGATCAGGTAAACAGAGTAATTCGTTGTCAAAACCACTGTGTAAAAATAATCTAATAATTGCTTTGAAACACTTCAGACAGCATATAACTCAGTGACAGACTAGATAGGTATAATGGCGATACAATTTGCGAAATGCGAGATTTAAGCGGGAATGTGGAAACTCCTGTAACATCAATTTCCCTGTTAATGATAGACACCATTCTCTTTGTCTAAGAAGTTCATTAAGCACAATAAATATCAGTATGCATAAAAATATAGGGTCCGTTACTGATTCACAATCTAAATGATCGCTTCATGGGAAATTTCTAAATAGTCTCAATGCTAGATATCATATTGATTTGTAAATCCCATGCATATTGCTATTTAGGTTCTTCACAAGTTGCTAAAGGTCACTTGGCTGCATGTTGGAGTAAGAAAAATGTTTATCGTTGTCTTTCTCTCCTGCAGGAATTCATGCAAGGCTATTCCAGGATAAAGGGTCCACGGTCTGTAAATGATCGTATTGCTATTGTTGGAGCTGGACCAGCAGGGCTACACATGGCGTACGAACTCAAGGTATGAAGAGATATGGCTATACACGTTAGAATGCAATTGTGAAGATAGCATGAAGATAATATGAAGACATCAATATCTTACCAGGATAATACTAGATATATACTAGAAATAATGTATTGGTACATTTGGTAAAGTTAGTACAATCGTATATCATTTTCCATCTTGTAGTCTTTCTAGAATTTTTACTAATTTATTTCGATCGATTGTGATCTTTTAGGGTTTTGAATGGCAACATACTTGTGTCTCTACAGAAAAAAAACCAAATGAGTTTCAATCGACAATTAACAAATGCCTAAATTCTTTTCGAACGAAATAATATCATTTCAAGGATACTAGGCATGTTACATTTAACATTGTGGCTTTATCATTTTAACAGAAGCGTGGTTTTCATAACATTGTTATCTTTGAAAGTCGAAATGAGGTAGGTGGTAAAACAACATCGAGACTGTACAGGAATGTGTGGCATGATCTCGGAACAGTCTACTTAACAGTTAGCTATGACAAAACTCTACGTCTGCTGGAAAAATTCAACGCAGGCTTCGACATCACACCTAATCCACCAAGTTTCATTTGGACCAATAGACACGGTAGGCAGTCATGATTTGGATCAATATATACGGTAGACAGTCGTGATATGGATCAATAGACACTATAAGCAGTTGTAATTCAGATCAATAGACACGGTGGCAGGCGGAGCAATTAATAGACTGGTAGACATTCGTAATTTGAATCTATAAAAACGATATGAATTCGTGATTTGAGAACATTGCGTTAAATTTTTAAAGATACCTCTAAGCATCAAGGAAATGAAAATGCTTGGTCTTCCTCAAATGATAAAACAAAATGAGGCGCAATTACTTTATTTTCCTGCCACCCACACTTTCTGTCCTCAATTGATTATAACGTTAGCGACACCTTACTTCGAACTGGTTTAACCATAGACATATGTTTAAAGAGATTTTTTATATTCCTTCATTCATTTATTGTTTGTTGTTTTCCGCCACACTCAACACTTTTTCAGTTATTAGGTGGAATCCAGTTTTTTTATTGGTGGAGGAGAGATCCCAGATAGAATGTAGCCAGGAGGAAACCACCGACCTTCCGAAAGTAAACTGGCACACTCTCACATATACCGGCTCGAACGAGAACCGAGTCAGCGCGGATTAGAGGTGAGAGGCCTTTTGATTTTGAGCTTGATGCTCTAACCACTCGGTCACGGAGGCCCTCTGATCTTTTTACATCATGCACGTTCAGTTAGAATAAATGATGCAGTGGACATGCATGTACTCCATCTTCTAATGTAATATTTTCTTTTTCTATGTGAATATTATCTAATTTATATGGTTTATTGTTTTTTTCGTTTGGTTCCTTTACGTCAAGTTGAAACTCTTTCACTCATATTGAGAAATTACCAGCTGTAGATGAAGTACCACAAATATTGACCTATGCTTAGTGCGCAGGGTTAGGGTTAGGATTATGCATTGCGATTTTTGTTTTTATCCACTGGTATAAATATGCTAAATTGTTTTTATCCTACAACGATTCTATTGTTTAGAGATCATGATCGGCACCAGCTGAATATCTACAATATATACTTGTCTGTACTCCATATCTAGCTCCACAACATGACAGAAGGAAATTACGATATTGAAAACACAAGTCAGCCTCTGAAACTGACAACGACATTTTGTCGTTTGTATATATTATACAGTTCAATTTTGTTTTGTAGAATTTAAGCCCACTTTTGAAGCTTTGTCAGTCTCTCCTGCGAGACTATTAGAGGCATCTGAGCGCTACATTGCTTTACATAGATGTTTCTTCGGTACATATGATGGAGAACTAATGCCTCGACCATCCCCAGATATTATGTACAGGGTAAGGAAAGCGTCCCGAATGTATTCAAATATATGTATAGTGTATATAAAGGAATATCATGTACAAGGTAAGGAAAGCTTTCTAAATATGCTAGTGGAAGAAAACTGTGTAGTGTATTAATTTATAGATTCATATACATAATATTATGTTGCATTATGTATAAAACGTAAAAGGTACCAATTTTGATGCACCACATGAGCACTTCGACAAATAATGTCTCCCCAGTGATGTTCAAGTCAAAATTATTGGAAATCCAAAATAAGAACAAAATTGGAAGAGCTGAAAAAAAAAAATAAATACTGGAGCCAAATCTGACTAAGGATCAGAGATATGCATGATGGAGATAATACTTAATTTTGAAAAGAATTTTTTAATTTTATCACAGCAACTTTTTATCCGTCATTCATGCTATTATCGAAGTACTTAGCAACTGGTCTATTGTCAACCTTCGGAGACTAACAGTCCACCAGCAGAGGCATCGACCCAGTGGTTGTAATACAAAACTTAAACAATGCCAATTTTCATGCACCAGAAGCGCATATCGATAGATAACATCTCTTCAGTGATGTGCAAGTCAAATACGTTGAAAATCCGTTATAAGAACAAAATTGGAAAGCTGAGAAAAATAAATACTGAAATGAAATCTCGTCTCATCCTTAAACAGAACTTCCGCCCAGTTTGTTATTGAAATGATGATGACTCCTACACCATGATTACGTCTTAACATGGTGACACCAGAGCAGACCAGGATGGACAGCAGGGTATCAAGGACGGATTTTGGGATCTAGCAATCTTTTCCGTTCGGTACGAGGACTTATCCGTCAATGCCCAGGGCTGTTTATAGTGGTCAATGAAGCCGATTGGAGTCTATTACAGAAATGTGACATCTGTATATACGTATCTTGCTCATGTGGCGTCATACGCGGACGTCCTAATCGTGGGCGGTGTTGAGTGGCACCAGTTTGCTGATATCGTCTCCATAATGCATTTTAGTGTTAATATGAACTCCAGACTGCCTTGCCATATTGTTTTGAGATATCCCAGCACCCCAGTAGCAAACGATCATTTCAATCATACGATTCATCTGTCAATCAAAATTTTATTCCAAAAACCAAGATGTTTTTCTGCTTCAATGCATTAAATATTGTCAATGACTGCAAGAAATTCTACTTTCGTGTCACTTAGGCACGAAACTTCAGAAAAACCGCGCTGCGGTCGTCCAGGAAAACGAACGTGATATTTAACAAATTAGTACTAAAACAGGAGTTTATTATATTAAAATATATCTTTAAAAATAAAGAGCAGTCAAAGTATTCTGTTTATGCCTTTGTTTCATTGTAAAAATATGCATTTCAACACTAATTTATGATCAAATCTTCTGTATAATGGTACAAAAAGCAATATTCTAAGGTATTGTACAAAACGTAGTATTCTAAGTAATTGTATAAAGCGATATTCTAAGGTGACATCGGTGGCCTAGTGGTTATGCTGTTCGGCTCTCGACCGAAAGGTTGTAAGTTCGAGTCCTGGCCGCGCCAAGACCGACGAATTCCCTCAGTCCTCCCAAGTGTAAAAGGGGTACCTGGATATAGACAGTGAAAGATATTGTTGGAATGTAAGTGCTTTTGCTGCCTTAAGGGCAGCTTGCACTGAGAAAGCTCTGAAATGGTATAAGGTCTGCTGGGTTAACAATGTATTCTGAAGCGCTTTAGGTGGCATATGTTGAAAAAAAGCGCTATATAAAAATCAAACATTATTCTCATTATTATTATTATTATTATTATGTAGTGTATAAAGCAATATTCTAAGTTATTGTATAAAGTAACAATCTAGGGTATTATATAAAACAATATTATATAAAGCAATAACTTAACATATTGTTTAAAGCAATATTGTAAGGTATTGTATAAAGCAATATTTTAAGTTATTGCATAAAGTAATATCCTAAGGTATTGTATAAAGTAAAATTCTAAGGTATTGTATAGAGCAATATCCAAAAGTATTGTATAAAGATATATTCTAAGATATTGTATAAAGTCAGAGAAAACAAGGGCGCCCATTACACAGCTGGAGAAGAACAAGATTGAAAGAGCTTGAAAATCTTGGGAAGATCTGGAATGAGGCAAAAAGAGCAGCCCAAAACAGAGTAAGCTGGAGAGCGACTGCAGTAGCCCTATGCTCCACAATGAGCGAATAGGACTAAATAAACATTGCATAAAGTAATGTTCTAAGTTATTGTATCACGCAATATTCTAAGATATTGTATAAAGTGATATTCTAAGTCATTATATAAAGCAATATTCCAAGTTATTATATAAACAGTTTCCCGCATATCTCCAAATATTTTGTGTAAGGCAGGAAAGAGAGCATGATATCACAAGATATTGTCAACCGTCATTTATGCGTGACAACCTTTTCTCGCTATTTACTAATTGTAAACAGTTATACACACACTAATTTAGCGACCAAGATAATCTTAAATAAAACGAGACATCAAAGGGCTTGTTCATGTTGATAAATATTCATACTGATGAGGTTTTCTGGAACCTCGCGAAAATTTTCTGCACTCGAACAAATTTTTTTGTTTGTTTGTTTATAGCCGCCTGAGCAATTTTTCAGCTATCTGGCGGTCGAACAAATTTTGGTTTACAGTAATTTATATATGGTAAATATAGATTCCTTAATATCATAAGATATTCTGTACAGGGTAACTAAAAACTGTAATACATTCTGCATAAGATAAAAATATACTTTCAAATATTATCGAGTACTGCTGTTTATCTTCACTTTTCTCAATACCTCTGAAACTATTACTCGATACTCTGTATAGCACGGAGGGACCTCTGTGGCCGAGTGGTTAGAGTATCTCGCTCAAAAGCACAAGGCCTCTCACCTCTAGTTGTCGCAGGTTCGAATCTCGCTCGCGCCGATATATGTGAGAAAGTTTGCCAGTTTACTTTCGGAAGATCGGTGGTCTCTTCCCGGGTAAATTGTATCTAGGTTCTCTCCTCACCAATAAAAACTGGACGCCACCAGATAACTGACAATTTTTTGAGTATGGCGGAAAGCAACAAAAATCAATGTGTATAGCGTGAGTATTTTAGAGTTTTCCAACATATATTGTTCAATAATGACCGCATTTTAAGAGTGCAAATATCTATCAATATAAGTGAACAAAAATAATAATAAAATAAAATGAACAAAAAAAAAACCCCCAAAAAAACCCAAAACACCCAAATATACAGAGAACACAAGTATACCTGTCCAAAGTTAAATGTTTAGTTCTTCAGTCATTGGTTGTCTTCCAACATGTTGCGACACTTGATCATAACTCACTCAACGTCTTTGTCGTCAATGTATTATGCGTATGAATTGTTCTCCATACCTCAGAACACAATAATATACAATTTGCGAGCACCTGCTCGAGCCATCCAATATCCACACACACAGTTGGGCACCTGGGATTACACAGTAACAGTCATAGTTTTAAATATTCACTATATACATGGGAAAATATTGAATACTTCGGGTATATTGTGTAATACAAATAAAACGGGCTGAACAAATGAAATAATAAATGACACAAAATGACACTATTTCCCTAACTTAGACAAAACTAAACAGCTCACACTCACCGCTGTGATGTCCTCATCTAGGTATTCATTGTCCACACAGGAAAACCATTCGAACACCCGTACAACATACAATGCTGACCCAACACACCACGCAGGTAAAATTCGAGATTACACAGGTCTTTCAGTTTCAAATTTAGGAAGGACGCACATTCACACTTCCACGCCCTGGTCAGAACCAACACGTAGACACACAGAAACCGGTCTAACAGCCGTAACCAGTTACTTGGAACGACCATACGGAAAGAACAAACCTTTGACCGCCACGCCATAACAAGCAGAGTAAAAAAAATTAATTGTGACAAAGTTCAATACGTCCTCTCTCTCTCTCTCTCTCTCTCTCTCTCTCTCTCTCTCTCTCTCTCTCTCTCTCTCTCTCTATATATATATATATATATATATATATATATATATATATATATTCTTTCTTCTGTGTTGATGATTCATTCTCCCGTCAAATTAAAAACTAGTGTTTGTGTGTGTTACATTTCAATTACGCGTATTTTCAACGTTCATCCAAATGCATCGATTAAAGCTTCTGACGTTTTTCGAATCGCGACTAATATTTGCTGGTCCTTTTGTAAATCAGTATCGAAATATTGCAAGAATTAATTGACATTCCATATATTATGATACCTAGTACTCGGAACGTTTCGCTGCAAATATCATTTAATAAAAAAAGCTTTCAATAGTATCCTAGGAAAAATAATGTTCTACATTATTGAAAAATTTTCTGACTAAAGAATTGCTATTTGATAAAAAGTTATATAGGGTATATGTGAGCAGTTTCGAAATCGAGGCAAACTACTGACAAACAAGTCAGTATTTCGCATATTATATGGTCGTTATAACGATCTAGTTTGCCAATAAAACCTTCCACTGGGTCAAATGCTTTCATTCTAATTGTTAGGACTTTTGGCACACTAATTCTGACTGCAGATTACTCTGTATACCTGACTCACGGCCGATGTGCTTAGTTCTCCGAGGCAGCTGATCCCACTTGTGATATATCCATGGGTCCGTGTTTGCCTATCTCTCTGATTTGTACTTCCAGTAGGAAGTACGAGGTTGATGTATATTCCCTTATCTATGTAAACTATCTGAATGTTTAACATTATCTTAAATCAATAAAGCTGTATTTAAATCTTAAAGTGGATCACCAAAAAAAAAAAAAAAAAAACCAAATCACTTAGAGTTCAGATTTGTATTTTCTCTTTAATGTTAAGGCTGTCTTTGTGCTGTCTGAATTTTCTAAGACTGTCGCAAGTTCGTTCAAAGTGGCTGTGGTTGCATTTTTGAGGTGCGTAAGAGTAAAGGATAGTGATGTCCGTCAATGAAGATGTCTGTCCCAGCCAAAAAGCGGGAAAAACGTCTGTAGATCGAAAAGTAGAACTGACAGTCCGGAAATTTTACATCGGGTGTATACAATAAAAGTGTCACTTCATATGTTTCACTAACCAATCTTAGATCATACACGTATTACACAAGACCGCTTCAATAAAGTTGTCACCAGTATTATTGAGCATAAATGGGCATGTTTCATCTGTACGGAGGTGATAAACAACGGAACATCTACGTCATATGTATGATGACGTAATAGTTCAACGAGGGGTCTTCCCTTGTGGCATGATAATTGATTATATATAAACAAACGATTATTAGTAAAATATGCGACGCTTGGGAGAATATTACTTCATTTGAACTTACTGATATTACTTTGTAATTTTACTCGGGACACCTTAACCCTGCTTTGAAGGAATTAAATTCATTGCTTCACTTTTATATTTCCACTATCATTAATTACAGTGAGACAATACCACAGTGGCGCCCCATCACTTTAATGGAAGAAGATTACTACGTGGAAAAAGGGAGTAGCCAATATATTGATATAATAGCAGAAAAAAAAACTTTTAAAACACGCACACTCTCATTTTAAACAGAGAAACAAACAAACAAACAAAAAAACATGAGGATTATGTTCCTGCGTCAACGGTAGTGTAGATGATGCCTCTGCTTGTGTACTGTTAGTACCGAAGGTATTCACTAGCTCAGTTGCTATGTACATCGGTACTAGCATAAATTACGGATAAACATTTGTTGTAATCAAATAAAGAAATTCATTTCAAAAGTAAGGATTATCCCTCTCATGCATAGCTCTGATCCTTTACCGGATTTGGCTCTACTATTTGGTATTTTTTTTTGTTCTTTCAGCTCTTGTAAGTTTGTTCGTATTTCGGATTTCCAACATTTTTGACTGAGCATCACTGAAGAGACATTATTTGTTGAAATGCGTATTTGCTGCATTGATCTTGGTGCCGGTTATGTTTTATATAGCATTAAACAGAATTTTTAAAATGTTAATTGTGTTAATGATCAGATATTGAAACTTTTCTTGGGTAAGAATTAAGTTATATTTGAGACATTGACTGTTTTATTTATTCATTTGTGATATTTTAACTTCCTGTTGTTGTTATAGCAAATTAAGATTCTAGACAAAGTTTACAGTTAAGGCAGTCTTAGTTACGAATTGCTTAATCTTAATTTAAAGTCAAAATCTTGACATAATTTCAAGACAATTTCATGATCCCGGAACCTGATTCGTAGCTGAAGTACATTACAGGAAATGTTAGGTACTATTGTTTTATCTTTGCAATGGAAAATAAAGTTTCTTTAATGAAAAGAGAAGAAACGTAAGGTTTGATGAGATACCCTCTCTGTTTATTAGAATGCTTTAATTTTGATGTTTCTTTGCGTCCTCTCACAAACTTTTCACAAATAAATATTTCTTTTGTACGAATTTTCTCTTTCTTTCCCTTTGATAAAGATCCCTCCCTGCTCAAAGGCCTTGAGCGCCGAGCATAGACCTAACTTTTGCAGTCCTTCACCGGCAATGGTGACGTCTCCATATGAGTGAAATATTCCCGTGCGGGATGTTAAACAATATAAAATCAATCAAATCAATCAATCCCTTTGATAACAATATTATTTCTTTAGTAAGATCAAAAAAGCACTAAAGCTGGTCTTTTGTCCACTACAAGTTCTCGCCTTCCTACGATCTGGGTTATTTTCAGTACTAATTGTACTTTAATTTGTATTTTATTTCTCGTTTAGGTACGGGGTACCATTGACGAATTTCTTCTGCGATACAACCTTACAGACCTACGCCCATTATTTTTCATCGCTTTTGTAGTGAATGCGTACGGTTCCCTGAATGAGACCTCAGCACTATACGCATTGACATTTGTACCTCCAGCAGTAGTTCAATCCTTTCTGGGATCCGACAGAGGACTTTACCGTCTGAATGGTGGCTGGCAAAATCTCTGTCGTGAAATGGCTAGACGAATAAAAGTTGAAATTAGATTTAATGTGAATATAAAACACATTCACAGGGAAAACGGTATTCGAATTTTGTTCCAACAAAAACATTTCCCTTCAATGCATATGGATAACTTTGACTTTCTCATTGTCTCTCCTTCAATGAATTCCTTATTTGACATTGTGGATTTCAATCCACGTGAATTAGGGATATTTACACATTTGAACAATTTATATTACTTAAAGTCGATTGTTAATTCCATCAGTCCCGGTAGAAGAGCTCTTTCTCCACTCGAAATTTTTCCATACGATTTAGAACGTGAGCAATATTCTGTTTATGTATTAACCAATCCGCATCAATTGGTAAATAATGTGAGTGGGGTTGACTATCAGTCAGGGCGAAGAGAAAACACCGATGTAGATGGAAGTACCTATGAAACAAGTGTATATCATCAATTCGGGAAAGCTAATCCTTGGAAAAGAGCTGTAAATGCTGATATTCAAAGAAAACTCTTTCAACATTTAAGAGATTTCAACAAAGGCAATCCGGAAGTCGTTGAGCAAGTGACATGGTCATACTACTTTCCAACTTTTCCCCCGGAAGCTATTACTGGAGGTGCATTGTGGGATGTTTTAGACATTCAAGGAATGTATAATACATGGTATATAGGATCATCTGTATCGTTTGAATCAATTGAAAGTGTATTTGAGTACAATCACTTACTGATGAAATTGTTTTTTTCTGAATAGAAACATGTGGAAAAGATTATGAATTATAGCGAATATACCAGCCTTTTTGGGCGGTGGTGGTGTTTAAGTGTTGTTTTCAACTATATGGCACTTTTTCATTCAGTAATGGAACATTTATTTCGTTTGATGACTCGGAATAAAATAAGATTTATATTTGCTCAGCGAAAGCCATCTAACGGATTATGAAATAGATATAAAGGTGAAGATAATCAACAATGTTCAATCTGGTAATTCCTATAACAAAGCAAATCAATGAGATGGGCAAACACGGACCCCTGGACATATCGGAGGTGGGATCAGGTGGTTATCGTAAGCGTCCCCTGTAGACCAGTCACACCCGCCGTGATCCCGTCATCCATAATCAGGTAAACGGAGTAATATGTAGTCAGAATCAATGTGCTAAAACGGCCTAACATTTGGTATGAAACACGTCAAATAGTATTTGACCTAATGGAAAGTTTTACTGACAAACTCGATCGTTATAACGACCACAAAAAACTTGCGAAATGCTGACTTTATTTTAAATCTTAAATCCTATAACGCTCTTACTAGCTAAATTTTGACCAAATTTGCTGTTTTCATTTATTTTTTTTGTAATATCTATACTATATATTTCACAGGGAAGTATAATTACATCAAGGACACTATCTGTAGCAATTTTAATATCACAATATTATAATCATTGAACGGCAAAGACATATTTTGATATTGGTATGACATTGTCAATTATTAATTTTACCTTTTTTCCAATAATTAATATATGTAGTCAACATAATATCTATAAAGTTCTGTGTAGTGATTTATCTCGGCAGAGCCAACAAATGTATACCTTTTCATAGTACTATGCAAACCCTTATCCATTTGGCGGTAACTTTCTGATGTATTCTTTACATACTGTATTGTTTGGGGGGGGGGGGGGTCCTGCACACTGATTTTGGTTGCGGATTGTTTCGTTTGCCTGATCAAGATATAGAGCTCACCGTGGGAGTGATCGGTCGATAGATGATGCTTACTCCTCTCAGGTACCTGATCCCACCTCTGGTATATTCAGGGGTCCGTGTTTGCCCAACTCTTTATTTTAAATTCCTTTTAGGAATTTTGAGATTGGTCATTTTTCGTTGTACTCCTCTTTTCACAGAAATATAACAGGAATATCGCTGACTTACATGTTATTGTTATGTAACCATGACTACCACAAAATGGGGTTACATTACACCATTCAAAATATTGTACATTAGTTTATATGTCGGTTTGTATTCATATATCTAGTAAGAAAATATTTTTTTCTGAAAAACACATAATTGTGATTCACTGATCCATGGGCTCATTTTGTTATCATGGTAATTATAAGTATACGGTGCATTGCATTATTAAAACTATTTTTCCTTTTTTTGAAATACTTATAGGTTATTATATCAAAACATACCAATGCAATGTATAATTTTCATTTCATTTTTTTGTTGTTGATAAGTTTGAAGTAAAGAAAAGACATAGTAGCACTAGTAAAGTGGAATCTGTAGATTTCTATATATACAATAAATAACACAGCATCTTACTATCGTGTTTGTTATACATGTATGATTACTAATGATCCTAAACTGTGTCTAAAATTTTAGATTCGTGGGCTATTTCCTTTGCCATGACAACCGTTACATCACATTTCAGTGTATAATTAAAATCTTGAAGATTTTCCCTTTCAGGATATATATATATATATATATATATATATATATATATATATATATATTAATTGATTGATTATTGATTACTTTCCGCCACACTCAACAATTTTTCAATTATCTGGTGGCGTCCAGTTTTTGTGGGTGGAGGAGAGAACCCAGATACAATGTACCTGGGAAGAGACCATCGACCTTCCGCAAGTAAACTGGCAAACTTGCTCACATAACGCCGCGGCTGAGATTCGAACACGCGCCGACAGAGGTGAGAGGCTTTGTGATTTTGAGCCTGATGCTCTAACCACTCGGCCACGGAGGCCCCCTATATATATATATATATATATATATATATATATATATATATATATATACCCGTGGGGATCCGGGTTATTAGAATAGATAATACCCCTTGCTTGTCAGAAGAGGCGACGAAATGGGGCGGTCCTTCGGATGAGACCGCAAAAACCGAAGTCCCGTTTCAGGGCAGGTATGACACGTAAAAGATCCCTCCCTTCTCAAAGGCTGTAAGCGCCGAGCATAGGCCTAAATTTGCAGCCCTTCACCGGCAATGGTGAAGTCTCCATATAAGTGAAAGATTTTAGAGCGGGACGTCAAACAATATTCAATCAATCAATCAATTTATATATACTGTCCCAATAAGGAAACGCAACATGTACATTTTTACAAGTTTTTGTCAGATAGAAAAATAAATTTTAAATACTTAATACATTGCGTGAACGGTTTAATAATTTTCACAATGATAGTCGTTGTGTTAGTTGTAATCATGAAAAAGACATAATTCAAAAAAAAAAAAAAAAAATAAAGGTTTTACAAATTTTTATTTGCAGAATTACATCAGTATCTTGTGTGACCACCATTTGCTTGCAAAACTGTTGTAACTCGTCTCCACATTGATTGAATTAAACCTTGAATTTGAACCTGGGGTATTCTTTCCCATTCCTCTTGTTGTGCCTGCTGTAATTGCAGAAGAGTTTGCGGGGCTGGTTGACGCATGCGCATACGCTTATCTAATTGATCCCAGAGATGCTCAATGGGATTTAAATCCGAGGATGTGGATGACCAAGGTAGCACAGTGACGTTGTGGTTAGCAAGAAAGTCGACAGTAGCACGTGCTGTGTGCGATCTGACGTTGTCGTGCTGAAAAACCTCTCTCTGCGTGACGATGACTGGAAGGAGGTGAGGTTGGTGAATCTCGTCGCAATACCTTTGCGCCGTTAAATTGCCAGGAACAAGGACCAATGGCGTCCGTCGATTGTAAGTAATAGTGCCCCACATCATAACACTGCTCTCACCGAATATATCAACGTCTACAACACAGTTGTTAGCAAAACGTTCATTTTTTCGCCTGTAGACACGCATACGGCCATTTCGGTGCTGAAGCATAAATCTGCTTTCATCACTAAACCAGATTCTTCTCCAGTTTCTTAGAGTACAGTTCCTAACTTTGTTGCAACATTCGACCCGTGCACGCCGGTTTTGTCTTCCAAAGATGGAACCAAAATAAGGTCGTCTGGCTCGCAGTCCAACTTCTCGCAGGCGATTACAGACTGTTTCTGCGAAGGCCAAGTATGCTTGATTGTTTGTTTGTTTGTTTTACGTCCCGTCGAGAATTTTTCACCCATATTCAGACCTCACCAGCTGTAGGTGAAGTAGCACAAATTTAGACTTATGCTTAGCGCTCAGGGCCGTAGCAGTGAAGGTTCTTTAACGTGCCAGCGCCTACCTTGACACGGGACATCCGTTTTTAAAGTCATATCCAAAAGACCATTGATTCTCACTTCTAAATGCGGAGCGTTTGGCGAAGGAGCAATCACTACCTATTTTTCGTCTTAGGTTTGACGCGGCCATGGCACGAGCGGGACTCGAACTTGCGACCTCCCGGTTACGAATCGAACGCTCTAATCACTGAGCTACCGCGACTGGTCAGGTATGCTTGAAGCTGTCTCTGTTGCTGTAACTGTCCTGTTGCGTAGATAGAAAATACGTATATTCCGATCCTATTGCGCAGTTGAAATACGCGGACGACCAATTCGCGGCCTATCATTTGACGTCCCAGTCTGTAAATACCTCTGTCAGATACGGGAGATTGTTGTCCTATAAACATTATGATGTTGAGCAACAACATATTGCGACTCCCCAGCTTCTAGACGCCCTATTGCGATACTGTGCGTCACAATGTTTAATCCAATTTCATGTCAGAAAAGCGATGCCATATCAAAGAGGCCTGCATGGCAATGTGATTGTAAAATCACTATCACTGTAAATAAGTCTCAAATGACATTTTCATAGTTGCCAAACAAATACGGATCTCAAATATAACAACTTATGTGTATGGGAGATTGCCTCATATTTTCTAGCATACATACAGTGGCAAAGTATACACTGTTTACTCATATATAAAGGGTGTTAAGAAAGTTCGTTCCATGATTTACAGCATGCCTAAAATTATTGATAAACAACTCATATACAAGTTTATATGTTTTTGATAACCAGACAGTCCACCTTTGTTTTTCAATACATTTTTATTTCTATTTGGCATTGAATGAATCAAAGAAATCAAATGTTTCTGAGGTATCTCCCTCCATGCACGGTGAAGTCGGCGTCGTAATTGGCACATTGTCGTTGGGCGCGGATCCTTGTAGGCCTCGCTGTCCAAAATACTCCATAGATTTTCGATACAATTTAGGTCTGGGGAATTGCCTGGCCATTCTACTTTGGTAATAAAATTTTGTAGATTATTTTCACACCAATTCTGTGTTAGCAGGGCAGTGTGAGGGGTCGCTCCATCTTTAACAAATGTGGCGTGTCTGGATATTGAAGTAACTTTCGTTCGTCGATCCTACCACTATTTGTCTGTCGATTTAGAGCAGGTTTTAGTTCTTTTTGAAGGATATTGTTCACATAATAATCAGCATTAATAGTTTTGCTGGCTGGAACAATGTAAAGTGTGGATAATCCCTGTACTCCCATCGCACCCCATACCATGAATTTAGCGCTCGACTTGACGCAGTTTACATCTGGAACCTCATCTGAATGGGACCCCCATACAACATCGTCCTGTCGGTTCGGAACATGAAACAAATATTTCGTAGATTCATCACTAAAGATGTAGTTTTCCCAGTCTTCAGCCGTCAAATGCTTGTGATCACGAGCAAATTTCAATCTCTTTTGCCTCTGTGTTTTCGTCAATAGTTGATTTCTCGGTCTTTTAAATGCCTTCCATTTTTTAACTTTTCGCAAATAATTAGAAACAGTTACATGACTCACATTAAAGTCTGAATTCTTAAGTTCCTTGCTGCATTTCCTTGTTGATTTTCCTCGTTTGTATTTTATGTTTTCCACTTTTCTCTTCACTACCCCCACTATCTTCGAAGGCCGGCCGGATCTCGGTTGATCGGATAGTTGTATATTTTGCTCTCGCCTTCGCCTCTACTTTGTTACTTTGTTACTCATCGCTCACTTTTACATAGCTGCTTAGCCACATCCTTCACACTTAATCCTGCATTTAATAAAGCCGGAGCTTGAGCTCATTCATTAATTGTATCAACACTTGTACAGGACGTCTGCTTTTTCACTGAACTCGGCATATTTATTTCATGACGTAATAGACACTTTGTTTACGTCACACTATAGTAACACAAGAGAGTGCACATAGGGAAGGATAACTGCTGATATAATGAAAAAAAAAAGTCTATAGAGTTACTAGGAAAAAATTGAAACAAAAACATGTCGTTTTTCTATTTAATTTTTCAAATTTACAAACGGAACGAACTTTCTTAACACCCTTTATGTCTTGTGAGTGTGGTAAAAGACTGAAAGAAAGAAAACGTTCGTATTACTAATATATCAATTAACATTTATTATAACTAATGAACATAATGCTGTATACAAGTTAAAGTAATTATAATAATTAGAATTGAAAAATTATCAATAAGTAAAAATATGACCAAAATATGTAGTTATAACACTAATGGCTTTCGATAGAAAAATTGTTAGAACCGTACTTTTGTAAATTATAAACTTATGACAATACTGGCGTTTCATACTTTTAAGAGTGAAAGAGAGATTTACCAAGTCATAGAAAATTCTTGACAACAAATAACATAGTGTAATGATAAAGATAAAAATGCACAAATATCATGTGTACTTACACTGTGTGCCAGCTTATGGGCGAAATAATGTCTGAGGAGCTCAAATATGCCAATATACGTGTAGTGTGGGTCACACCCAAAACAAGTAAACAGGAAGTAAGGAAAAGTTAACTCTAATATGAAAAAGAGGGATAACTCAGTCAAACTTTAAAGAAAAGAAAAATAATAATAATTGTTGATATGTAAGGGAAATAACTCTGGAGAAACTTAACAATATAGAAAAAATATGTACAAGAACATTACAATATATATATATATATATATATATATGTGTGTGTGTGTGTGTGTTTGTGTGTGTGTGTGTGTGTGTGTGTGTGTGTGTGTGTGTGTGTGTGTGTGTGTGTGTGTGTGTGTGTGTGTGTGTGTGTGCTTGTCTGTGTATGTGTGTGTGTGTGTGTGTCACACGCAGATGAAACGGTCAGAATTTGGCGACGTCAAGGACATCGGTTTGCTGACAGAAACGTTTTGGAAACGGATGCATGGGGTGTCATGATTTGAGCTGGAATCAGACTTGGACCAATGTGCTTAGAGAATGTGGGTCAAGGTCGAGGTCACGGAGTCACAGGTCAGCGTTACATTGACCTAGTCATTAGACCCCATGTTGTTCCATTTTTCGCCCAGCATCAGGAGAGGTAAGCGTGAACATATTCAGCCGATTTTGGCTGATTTACATTGGCTACCTGTCACATACAGAGTGCAGTACAAACTTTGTGTATATGTATACAAATCGCTACATAGTCTAGCACCGGTGTATCTATCCGAGCTAGTTTGCCAATACAAACCCGCAAGGTCTCTTCGTTCAGAGTCTACAAACCAACTAACTGTGCCACGAGTCCGATCGAAAACGTACGGCGATCGTAGATTCGACATGGTCGCACCAACACTTTGGAATCAGCTTCCCGTAGAGCTTCGAACAGCCGCCAGTCTAAACATTTTTAAATCACAACTAAAAACTCATCTTTTTAGAAAGGCCTTTCTTTAAGTGTATTAATATCAAAAGGATTTATAGTGCTTTTAAGTTTCTCACATTTTCATAGTTGGAGTTATAATTTTAAGATTTTTTTTTTTTTTTATTTTGAATATTAAAATGTCCAATGTTAATTTGTCTTGTTTTATCGTGTGATTTACCATACCTTGTAAAGCGCTTTAGAGTTTCTTTTAAGATAAAGCGCTATATAAATGTTATTATTATTATTATTATTATCAAAATCACCTTTTCCAGCAGGATAACGCTCGTCCTTATGTTGCAAGAGCCACCATGCGGTTTCTTCAACAACACACCATCCGTGTCCCACAGTGACCAGCTCTCAGTCCTGACCTTAACCCCTGTGCACCTGTGGAATGAGGTTCAACGACATCTGAATGAAGTCCGACCAGCGCCTACCACTGCCGATGAACTTCGTACAGCTGTTCTGGATGTATGCAGAAGGATCCACAGGGATTCTTTACAAATCGTCTGATCCACTCCATGTACAGGAGATGTGTTGCAGTGATCGATGCTAATGGTGGTCACACCAGGTATTGAAATGACATTCTGAGAATCTGTGCTACACTTGTACTGTCATGAAACCAATGATGGGATCTGTATTCGCTGCCCTTGAACTGTCCTTGCTCAAATTTCTGTATATCTGTTGTTGTTGGTATCTGTCTTCTTTAATGTCAAGAATAAAATAGATATGTACTTGATACTAAACTTGAGTTTCTTCTGCATATGAGTATATTTTCAATTTCTCAACGTTATTCTTTAAAAAAAATACTAGTCTGCATATAAGGAATTGTATTACTGCGTTTTGATCTCTTATAGAAATTCATGCAAGGCTATCCCAGGATAAAGGGTCCACGGTCTCTAAATGATCGTATTGCTATTGTTGGAGCTGGACCAGCAGGACTACACATGGCGTACGAACTAAAGATATGAGGACATGCCGTTACCACTTGCTTATATTATGATCGATTGATTTTTCAGTTATTCGGTGGCTTCCAGTTTTTTTTTTTTTTTATTTTATTTTTTTTTTTTTTATTTATTTTATTATTTTATTTTTTTATTATTATTTTTTTTTTTTGCACCCGGGAAGAGATCACCGACCTTCCGAAAGTAAACTGGCAAACTTTCTCACATATATCGGCGCGAGCGAGAAGAGAATCGAACCCGTGCCGACTGAAGTTGAGAGGCCTTGTGATTTTGAGCGCAATGCTCTAACCACTCTGCCACAGAGGCCTCCCTTGCTTACATTAAACAGATTTATTATATACAATCATCTAAGTAATTTTGATGGAGATGTTTTATAAGTTTGCATAATTATTTTGTGTTGGACTTTTCAAACAGATTTACCTGCGGAAGGTCGGTGATCTCTTCCCGGGTACATTGTATGTGGGTTATCTCCTCCACCAACAAAAACTGGACGCCACCAGATAGCTGAAAAATTTTGGATGTGGCGGAAAGCAATAAATAATCAATCAATCAATATATTGTGTTTTCAATTAATTGTTCATTGAATTCAAGCCTTGGCTATTCAACATTTGAGTTGGTGTTAAGTAGCAGACCAAAGGTTATGCTTGTCAATCATTATACTGAACCAGCAGTACTATCAAATTATCTAGCTATATTTATCATACGGAACCAGCAGTATAGTCATATGATCGAGTTACATTTATCATACTGAACCAGCAATACTGTCAAATGATCTACTACATTTATCGCTACTTCCTAAAAACCATAGAAATCAGAAATGTTCCTATCTTGTGACCATTCATAACAAAAGTATTTTGGTCGACGATATTCTCATTCTACGCATAACTGGTCTACAGGTGAAGTCAAAGATATACCGGAGCTCCACATTGAGAAGATATATTCAGTCTTTTGTAATCAAATTTTCTACAAGTATGTTGGAATTATCATGTGTGTAAGATATCCTCCTTTATCAGGTGACCTGTTTTGTAGTCTTGTGAGGAGGATTTTACTCAAAAGAATTTATATTAGAAGAAAATATTTTTTTGCCTCCATTGTGACATTCAAACATTCAAACGTTTTCCCTATTAATTTGTTTTCACTTCTATTCATATGTCGATTCGATATATCCAACTAAATTTGAAATAAAGCACATCACAGAGTCTTTCACATTTGCTTCATATCTGAGTGGTTTATAGAACAGAGACGTTACGACAAACTAACTACGTAACTTTATAAACAAAATATCTTCAGCTTCTCTGCCGTCAATTTCATATATATTCATGTAATAATATTCCATTATCATATGCACTTGGCATTTGTCTTTTTTTTAACTCGTTGAATACGCGTAAATATGGTCTGCATATAACCAATACTTACATCAAAGTAATATGATAGATGTAATAGAAAATGTAGTGGTCTAGTTTCAAATCAGAATTTGCTGATGATATGGTCGTTATAATGATTGATTATATATTGTTTAAAGTCTCGCTCGAGAATTTTTCACTCATATGGAAACATCACCATTTTCGGTGCAGGGCCTATGCTCGGCGCTGATGGCCTTTGAACAGGGAGGAATATTTATCGTGCCACACCTGCTGTGACATGGGACGTCGATGTTTGCGGACCGAAGGACCGCCCCATTTAATGGCTTCTTACAACAAGCAAGGTGTACTGAGGAGGAAAAATTCTAAAAACCCCTGGATCCCCACGTGGCTCGTTATAATGGTCTAGTTCACAAAGACAAAGGTTTTCCTTTTCTAACAACTATATTTATCACTATAACTTGTAAGCCAAATATATCTTTATTGTATAAAATCAAATATCTTACAAGGCTTTATCACATTTATCGCATCTCGTCTATAACTATGTAAACAGTTAAACCACCTTCTGTATTTGGCTTTGAATAAAATCTCTGTCATAACGCTCTTGTGTGAGCACTATAAAACTATATCATAGTGGATGTAACTATAACGTGAATAAAGATAAAAATGGCCCCCATCGTCATCACAAGCCGGATGAAAAGGCTAAGAAAACTAACAATATTCAATCGGGTGCCTAGGAGGAGTAAATATCCCCTGTCGACCGGTCACACCCGCCGTGAGCCCTATATTCCGATCAGGTAAACGGAGCAATCCATAAGTCAGAATCAGTGTGTCAAGAACGACCTAACACATAAGACAACATTTGACTTAATGGTAAGTTGTACTGGCAAACTAGATCGTCATAACGATCATCAAATTTGCGATATGATCAACATCCTTGCCATTGCTATTCCCTCCATAGGCTTCTCATCATTAACATCCTCATTATCAATTTCAAACTTTTGCCTCATCATAATTGTCACTATCATCACACTTTCTTCATAAACATCCTCATGAACCCTATCACCGCTATCAGATTATCATTATATGCATAATCATCATAAAAATCGCCGCCATTACATTTTAATTGATCAATTCGTCATCATAATATTGCCATGAGCACATCACTATTACCATCATTACTACTGATAAAATCACGTTTTAATCATGGAAACGTGAAGATAGCGAACATTGATCAATCTCATGACTCCAATAAGGAATACAAAATTAAGAGTTGAGCAAACACAGATTCCCGAACACACCACATTTAGGAAAAGGTGTCTAGTTAACATCCCCTGTCGACCGGACACACCCGTTGTGAGCCATACACTCTGATCGGGTATTCGAGTAATTAGTAGTCAAAAGCAGTGTGCAAGAACGACCTCAGTTGGTATGACACACTTTTGAGAGTATTCTACCTAGTGACAAGCTGCATTGGTCAGTTACACCGTTATAGCGACTATAAAATTTGAGAATTGACTTTGAACGAGACAGTTGAAACCCCTGTAATATCAAGTTATTCGCCATTACCCTATTTTGATTTAAAAACTAGCCATAAGTAAAACAAGTTCTTGAGGTTTGGGCCATAAACAGCTTATACTGGAGTTAATCGAATATTGATATATGAAAAGTTGGCAAGGGAGAAGCTGTAGTCACCCTGACTGTCATGTTTAATAAAATAGCTAAGTATGAAGTAGATATCGAAGACTCAGTAGTGGCTTTTATTTTGAGTTCATTGAGATATATAAACGGAATCTTCATCATCAATATCATCACTGTCACCATAACCACTCTTTAAACGATAACATCCCTTTCATTACTATGTCTTTTATTATAAAGATCCTCACCACGAACATTATCACCATCATCGTACAAGCATCAAAATCATCTAACTACTGTTGCCACCATCTCCCTGTACATTTGCATTGCGGACTTTCATACCAATATAATTTTGGTGTGGAATTATACTTCAAATTTACCTCAAATTGACAAGTATAATGATAAATGATACCGTTGAACACCAAAATAATGCTACCCATATGTTGGCTGAGATCAAGCTACCATACATTTCCAATTTGTATCCTTGATACAATACAAGCTTTAGGGGGTAACCTACATCATCATAATGGTTGATGTTCTTTTAGAACATGAAAATGGAAATATAATGTTAATTCCTTTAAGATTTAATTGCCTAGATGAGTAACAAAGTAGGGCAGCACGTCTACTGGTGAACTGTAAACCGCTGGTTAGAGTTACACAACACTAGAGAAGATACACCGGAACGTTCGCGCTGTTTTACATACGATGTAATTCTGTTTCGTATTTAGATATTTTATTGAAAATAAATGCTGACCGCAAATCAGTAACTCAGCCTTATAACAAACGGGATTATTTAAATTTCTCCCATTGACAACTTCCCTTATCTATGTAGCAATACTTCATTATCGCCTGTATATGGTGTTTATATCTCTCAACTGATTCGATACGCAAGATCTTGCTCTGCATATGATCAGTTTTTAAATCGAGTCAGGCTACTGACAAACAAGCTGCTGTTACAGGGTTTCTATAGTCTCGTCTAAAGTCAGTATTTCGCAAATGTTGTGGTCGTGACAACGTTTGACAATACAACCTTCTATTAGAGCAAATGCTGTCTGGCTAGTTTCACACCAATTGTTTAGCACAATGATTCTGACTGCAGATTACTCCGTTTATCTGAACAATATATAAGGGTAACGACGAGTCAGGGGGGTGTTTACTCGTTCTAGGCACCTGATTTTACCTATGGTATGTGCACGAGTCCATATTTCCCCATCTCTGATTTGTATTTTCTATAGGAATTGCGAGATTGAGTACCGATCGTTACCTTTACCTTTTCATGTAAATGAGTTTATTTTGAAATGCATTTTCCCCAAATGATATGAATGATATAACAATCTAGTTTACATACACAACCTGTCACTGGGTCATCAGCTGTCTGACGTGTTTGTTGCCATTAGCTAAACCGTTGTTTACACACTAATTCTCTGTGTGTGTGTGTGTGTGTGTGTGTGTGTGTGTGTGTGTGTGTGTGTGTGTGTGTGATATAACATGTTGATACAGTGTGTGTGTGTGTGTGTGTGTGTGTGTGTGTGTGTGTGTGTGTGTGTGTGTATCTTAACAAATGACAAATTATACTTTACGCATAATCCATATCAGTTAAGTTCACCATATCAAATAATTGTGTTAAAAATATTTGTGAAGGGATATTTAAAATCACAAAAAGTGATGAATCTTAAAACTCTCACAAAAATGATGTTCTATCTTCTATCTTCCTTAAGTATATTTAGTAATCCATTGCCCAAACCAGTATGCATAGAACGATTGAACAATTGCTATAAAACACACCAAGTAGCATTCGACTCAATAACAGGTTATAATTGCAAATAATATAATCATAACGATCACAATCTAGGCTGAAAAATCTTAAGGAGAAAATTAAAATTCTTGTGGCACTAAGTTACTGGTCAACAGCCCTTTTAAATTAATCATCCACAGAATATATTCTCGCGAATTATTTGGAAGACATAAACACAATGTGCAAGTGATAAGGGGCTACTGTTACGTAAACCATGAAAGCTGGGATGGAGAAGTTATCCCCCTTTGTTACAAAGCTGAGACACCGTTAACGCCTATGTTGATTAAAATATCAAATGTGCAGGGAATTTGGAAAACTGTGTTTTGTTTATTTCTAGTTCCCTAAAGAATATGAAATCAACATGTGAAGGATTGTGAACAACTTTTAATAACAAAACGTCGTCAATGTTTAGGTTAAAGGATACAACATGTGTTTTCCTCATCTAGATTCTATTAAATAAAATATGCCCTATCAAAATACAAAAACTGGTCAGCTGGTAAAGGATTACATACCGCGTCCGCCGGAATTCTAAGACCTGCCTCCAAAGACTTCATAAATATTGTCATTGAAGAAACCCAATATTTACTTCACAGAACCTTTGGATGGAATCAGAATAGTGTTTAACAAAGCAATTTATGTGGATCGTTGATCACAAGATATGAATATTATTGCGTTCCAAATTTGCTGAGGAAGCAGTTGTCTACGATGTCAAAAAGCCATGACCTTTTTTACTAACTGTGGACTAGGTGTGTACAGTCTTGAAAAGTGGCTTTTTATGCTGTGGATTTTGGAAAGGTTTTGTGATTTCAAATTTACTAGAAATTCTTCTTTCTACAATGCTATTCATATTATTACTCGCATATGTTGCGACACAAAGAATCTATAGCTTTTTCTTCGAAACAGTTTACTTTTATGAGGAGTACAGATCCGATTGGTCTGTTAAAACATCAACTGGATATAGAAATGTACCTCAGTTTCTGAAGGTTTTTGTGAAGGCTGGGAACCCAGTATAGGTAAGACAACTCATGCTTGGTCAAATTTTAAAAATGGAGACATGATTTTAAAATTGTCCGCCTTTCCGAACGAACTTATAGTATATGATGGGTCAATAAATAATGAATTAAAACCAAGTTTACTAAAATACATTTGTAATGATGGGCCTTACTAAAGAATGCCATGTCGTTACAGTTTTTTTTTTTGCTGAAGCTATTAAATACTCTTCGTATAACTTAACTAATATTTCATCACCCTTTAAACTTTAGAATGCCTATAACATTTTGCAAAATTACAAGATTTTAGAGCGTTTCGAAAATATAAAAACAGTAGATAAACATAATTACATGTGTTGGTACAATACAGTGATCAATCTCATAACTCCTACAGGGAATACAGAATAGAAAGGTAGGCGAGGTAGTGCTATCATCAGGTACTCTATCGTGCAGGGTTTTGTAGTTGTGATTTGTAGAATTTTCAATTCCGTGGCTCCGGGGTTCTTTTTTTTATCATCTTTTTTAATATTGATTGGATTGTGTAAATAACTGATAAAACATGATAAATCACTATAAATAGGTACACTTATACCTATCAATAGAAATCCTACGAATTCCAAACCAAAAGTAGAAAACCCACAGGGCGTTTTACCTTCCTGGTTTCCTCAATCAATCACCATGAGTTCGGAATCGGTAATGGTCTTCTGTTGCCTTGGTTGCCTGTTGCTACCAAGTGTTGTCTTGCAGACATGCGGATTTTTCTCTCCATACTGGATCAAACACAACTCAACGACGGATTGTTTTCGAGGGGTTGTATACAACAAAGATTGTCCGGATGATATAGAAGGTTGTGTAAGAACTTATTAACAATGATGATAAAGAAACTGCTGTCCCTTGTATGATGAAACACCTAGATTATACCTTACCGTGGTATATCATATGCCTACGATTTTTTCATATATTGTTTTTAGTTGTATACTGATAATGATGGGGTTTTCTAATTTAAAAGGGGCCTCCGTGGCCGAGTGGTTAGAGCATCGGGCTCAAAATCACAAAGCTTCTCACCTCTGTCGGCGCGTGTTCGAATCTCGGCCGCGGCGTTATGTGAGCAAGTTTGCCAGTTTACTTGCGGAAGGTCGGTGGTCTCTTCCCAGGTACATTGTATCTGGGTTCTCTCCTCCACCAACAAAAACTGGACGCCACCAAATAACTGAAAAATTGTTGAGTGTGGCGGAAAGCAAAAAATAATCAATCAATCAATCAATCTAATTTAAAAGTATCACAAGTGTGATATATGACCCCAGAAATGCAATTTGCATGGTAATCTGACTCTTCAACACACCTTCCCAGTATAATTTGCTCATATATTCCTAGTGTACATGCATTGCTGTATGGTAACTTCAAATTTACATTTTACTCTCATTTACTATCTATAGAATTTCAGTGGAGTTTTCAAATGTTAACTACTTTATTTCAATCTATGCTTTTCTAATATCCTTCTGCAAGTCCATTCATCAGGTAAACACTGCTGTTCTACGAGTATATCAGGAAATTTAATTGATATTAAGATGTGAATATCTGATAACTTGATTGTTTCTCGCCATACTCAACAATTTTTCATTTGTCTGGTGGCGTCCATTATTTTATTGGTGACAGAGAGAAACTAGATACAATGTACCCGAAAAGAGACCATCGACATTCTGAAAGTAAACTGGCAAACTTTTTAACATCTGTCGGCGCGAGCGCTGATAACTTGACATAATAGGATATATATACTGAAAGGAAAAAGAAACGCATATATTTTTTTGTTAGGTAACAAAATTAACATTTATGCTTCAATACGTTTTTTTTTTCTTATACATATTTGATATCACCTGAACTTAAAAACAAACCAAAAAATTGAAGGCAAAAAACAAGTTTAGTAGGATAAATTTATAAGCAAAGTTGCTATGGTTTCAAATGAAAATTAAAAATTAATAACGGGTGTGTCCTCCACGGGCTAACGTTGCTGCGCGTATTCTTTTGTGCATGGACAAGACAAGGGTGTTGATTTTTCGTTGTGGAAGCCTGTCCCATTCTTCAATGATGGCGTCAGTTAGCTGCTGAAGATTCTGAGGGGCTTGCGGACAACGGCGAATCCGCCTATCAATCTCATCCCAGAGATGCTCTATGGGTGATAAATCCGGGCTGTATGGCGGCCACTCAAGGGGATCAACGTGTTGAGCCTGCAGATAATCACGGCAGATGCGTGCGACATGCGGCTGAGCGTTATCCTGCTGTAGCGTCAGTTGATGCTGCTGAACGTAAGGTGCGACTGTAGACAGGATGCGGTCGCGGTACTGCACTGCATTCAGATTACCGTTTATGACGATTAAGGGCATCTTATGGCCATACGCAATGCCTCCCCACACCATGACTGACCCCCCACCAAAGCGGTCTCTCTCTACTACGCATGCGTCAGCGTAGCGTTCTCCACGGCGTCTGTACACGCGTTTACGCCCATCTGCCCGTTGTAAAGTGAACCGTGATTCGTCCGTGAAGAGGACCTTTCTCCACTGCCGCATACTGAAGCGATAGGGTCCAAATCGCTGCAACCAATTAAGGCGCACCCCCCTTCTTCTGTCAGTAAGGGGGAGACCTACGTAGGGTCTCCTGGCTCTGATGCCGAAATGCCGCAACCGATTTCTTATGGTTTTTTCACTAATTCTTCTCGGGAAAGAGTTTGCAGATTGCACTGCCGTTCTGCTCCTGTCTCTCAAGTGCGCAAGTCGGATGGCGCGATCCTCCCGCGGCGTTGTTGCACGAGGCCTACCGCTACGTGGACGGTCGGTAACATTTCCTGTATCTCGAACACGTTTGCACAGTCGAGATATTGTTGACTGAGATACTCCTAAACGCCTGGCAATCTCAGAATGCGATACCCCATCAATTAACCATGCTAAAGCTCGGCCTCTGTCGTTATTTCCTAGGCGTGGCATGTTAACGCGTGAAAAATTTTGAAATCAAAACTGCAAAAACAGCATGTCTCTCGATAGTCTATGGATATTCCCAGCTCGTGCTCACTTTTTCGGCGTGTGTTCGAATGACACTCAATTTCATGAAAAAACGTGAAGAAAGAAATCAATACAAAAGAAGCTACGGATGACTGAATTTTGAGGCTAGCTAGAATTTCGAGACCCCTTTCAACTAAAAACTTATGAGTTTTAAATATACATTTGCATTATTAATTTATAACTATAAAAATTCGATATATGCGTTTCTTTTTCCTTTCAGTATACATAGGTATGAGGTATCATGTAAAATCAATACGCATCCATCTAAACAGCCTCATTATGCAAAGGTGAAGATTACGAACAGTGATCAATCTCACACACCCTACAAAGAATATAGAATTAACAATAGTGCCAACACGGACCCCTGAACATATCAGAGGTGGAATTAACTGTCTATGAGGAGCGAGCATCTCATGTCGACTGGTAACACCGGTTATCATAATTTTGTAAAGTTAGTAAAATAACACTTCATACATTATAAGTTTTTTTTTTTATATTACAAATTCTGTGAAAATATTCCAAAATGCTATTATTTTTCATTTGCTTAATTTCATTTTTTTTTTTCGTTTTTATTCCTTCATATATTTTTTCAGTGTAGTTACCTTTCCTTACCCCCCCCCCTATATAATTTACTGTCCTATCGATCACCTTGCGCCAGCTGTGAAATTGCGCCACAGGCTCAATACACAAGGTACGGTGTCTTTTAAAGAAAATGAAAAATTTTAAAATTTCCATTTCTACTGCGTATATTGTTTTTCGGGTTATCGAGACGATTACAACGATACCAAACACTATCTATGTATTTAAGGAAACCTGTTTTTAAAATGTTTATGTTAGTCCCCTTCAATATTCTTTTGACTTAAAACATGCTTGAATTCATTGTCTACTAATAATGATAATAATTCATTAAACTGCCAGTATTGCTAATTCCCTTTCAGAACTTACCTATCGCGATTTTGTGGGTGCACATCTGTTAAGTCGTCATGATCAGAATAACCAAGTTTTCGTTTTCTACAGATTTTTTTTTTTCATTTTTACAAAAAGACACCTTATCTTGTATATTGAGCCTGTGTCGAAGTTTCACAGCTAGCGCAAGACAATTGATAAGGACAGTAAATATCAGAAATTCTCACCATCCTCAGCACAATCGCAGTGATTATCAAAAATTGTCAGTAAAAAATGACACTCTCAGTACATTTCCGTCCAGTAGTGCTAATACATTTCCGATCAGAACTTACCTATCGCGATTCTGTGGATGTTAAGTCGCCATGATCAGAATTACCAAGTTTTCTTTTTCTACTGAAAATGTCTTTAACAATCGCCGTCTTACGTTCAGAATGAAACAAAGTGTTTTTTCTTTTTATTTTTAGAATACCGTAACTGCTTTTTATATTGCACTTTGCATTTTCCAGTTGAATATTAATTACAATTTGTCTTGTGTTTTTTTTTTCATCGTGTACTTGTACGACATCTGTTAGTAATAGGTTCACTTATCTATTATTACATTATTACATTATTACACAGGTCTTAGTTCAGCTGCCCTTGCACTTCAGGCTACGGCGTTCACCATTATTGCCCTAACATCAGTAACCTCCATCTGTTTCATCTGTTGTAACAACGATGATGAAGACGATGACGATGATGCTGGGTGCTGTGCGAAATTGGGCGCCTGTTTGATATGCCTGTATCCCGTCGCAGGTGTGACTCCGTTGTTTCATTTTTCAAGAGTGTTTTTCATAATCGTATATGCACTGCCGTTTAGCATTACCAGCTAAGCACAAATCTCCTCCGTGATTACACAAGAAATCAAATGAGCAATTATGTATGATTTTCGAGTGTTAAATTTTAAGGAAGAAAATGGTAGCTTCATAAGTAATTGCGTTATTCTTTTCCCATTAACAACAAATATTACAACAACGACTACTTAGGACATCACGATGAAACAGTAATCAATACCATATCATTTCTAGCCGCCAGGTCTTTAAACTCAAATTTCCTAACCAAGAAATTGATAGCGTCAACATAAACACCATTCGTCGTCATCAAAAAGTTCAGCCTTGTATTCCAGAGTTTTCAGGTTCAAGTCTACACCTTGTATTTCCTACAGATATACTTCCATTATTGCATCCATTTTTTTTTATTACAAATAAATTATACAGTGCATATAGACCATCTTATACTCAATCCACCTACGTCTTCTTGTTCTTCGTCTTCTTGTAATAATAGTCCAGCTGGACATGTCATTATTGCCAATGTTATAGTTAAACATGAAGACTTAAATCACTTATTTTAAAAGGTCCTATATTAAGAGAACCTCGGTCTTTCAATTGGCGACAGACCTTCATCTCTATTATGAATTCTGTCAAAGATTATACCAGACGATGGGATAAATCTGAAAAAGAAGAACTTGATATCTTGTCAGAATGGATAAAACAGTATAAGAGGAATATTAAAATCCCGTATCAGACATGTCAAAACACAAATGCTTGCCATATATCCTTCTCTGTTTAATAAACCAGAAGTGATAAAATAATTAGATAGGTTACATGGGGAATGTTTTGGTTCCAGCTGACAAAGTTTGTAACAACATTGTATTTGTTTGTAAGGTTCATTATTACAACTGCATTCTCAACGAACTTGACATTAATTCCACATTTATACTCCAACTGCCAATCAGTTGAGAGACATAAACACCACATCCAGGTGACAATGAAACATACAAATGAGAAGTTGACGGTGGAGAAGCTGAATTCATCAACGTGAGTTGATGGTTTGCTGTTAATATCTATCGTCAATAAAATTTCTAAATACGAAACAGTTGTGAAAGAGTGGTGTTTTTATTATAAGCCGTTATTTCTATGAAAAGGTCAAGATAATGATTATTGATCAATCTCGTAACTCCTATAAGGAATACAAAATGAAGAGTTGAGCAAACACCAACCCCTGGATTTTGGATTAGGTGCCTTGGTAGGAGGAGTAAGCATCGCCGTGACTTCTATGTCTTGTCATGTAAATCCGTTGTGAGAATCAGTGTATCAGAAACGGCCTTGGTTTGAAATACTTCAGACAGCACTTGATACAATGCCAGGTTGTGTTGACAAACTAGATTTTTCTAACGATCAAAATATATGTGAAATGCTGATTCTCAAAGACACTGTTGAAATCCCTGTAACATAAATTTGACATTAGCCTGCATCAATTCAAAAAATGATCAGTCGCTATCTCTATTCCAGGCATTATCGGATTCGCCGGTTGTATGGTCGTTGTCGCCGATTATGGAGACCATGAGAAAGGCTGGGCTTTTTATCTTTGTTTGGTGGCATCTTGTTACGTTATCTTCGAGGTATGTGTTCGTCGGATGATTTACAATTATTTTGGCTTTAAAATACAATCAAACAGAAATCTTTATTAAAGTAAAATTACAAAGTACTAGCCTGTCCACATGGACATGACGGAGATATATACCATCCCTTTATTGCTTGTAAAAATTACTCTAAAGCTGGAAATAACTTTTCTAATAGCCTTTTTATTCTAGCCTTCCAAAATTTTAGTAGAAATCTGCTATTGTGCGGTGATATTAATTTGCCTTCGCAGATTGATATAAATATATCTCAGTTGTTCACAAATTTATACTTGATTGATTGATTGATTGGTTTGTTATTTCCCGCCACACTCAATAATTTTTCAATTATCTGGTGGCGTCCAGTTTTTGTAGGTGGAGGAGAGAACCCGGGAAGAGACCACCGACCTTCCGAAAGTAAACTGGCAAACTTTCTCACATATATCGGCGCGAGCGAGAATCGAACCCGTGCCGACTCGGGATAAGAAGCCTTGTGATTTTGAGCCCGATGCTCTAACCACTCGGCCACGGAGGCCCCCAATTTATGCTTGACAAATGTACATTCCTATAATTATTGTACATTTTACTTGTTAAATATGATCTCGTATGACTTATTGTAATACCTTGAGAAGAAAAAGGACTAGTTAGAACTTGCTATTAATACTTTTGATAATATAAATATTTTCAAAACAATAGATGTCGGCATAGTGATATTAATCTCAATATTTATTTTGATCTGTTTTTGTATGAAAAGGTGAATATAACGAACATTCGTTACTATCATAACTCCTGTATGGAATAGTTAGGCAAACATGGACCCCTGGACACACCAGAGGTGGGATCAGGTTCCTAGAAGGAGTAAGCATCCCCTGTTGATTTGTCACACCCGCCGTTGGCCCTATATCTTGATCAGGTAAACGGAGTAATCCGTAGTCAGAATCAGTGTGCCACAAAGGGTCTAACAATTGATATGAAACACGTGAGACGGCATTTGACACAATGCATTGGCAAATTGAATCTCTCTAAAGACCATACAATTTGCAAATGGTGACTTTAAACGAGACTGTTGAAATCCCTATAACATCAATTTGTTTGTCAGTTCCCTGCCTCGATTTGAAACTGATCATACACAGAACAAACTCTTGCATATCGAATTAATTGTGAGATATAAACACTATTTGTTGCTGACATAAAACATAAATGGTACTATATCGTACTAAATAAATATGGGGAATTGACATTGGACTGGCTGAAATCATCCAATTTGTCTTAAATTCTATTTTCAATCAAATATCGAACTACGAAACATGTGGAAGATACTGTTGTGTCTTCTATTTCGAGTTTTCGAATAGACATGTGAATGAAAATCATTTTTGTCAATAAATAAAAGTTGTCGATATATTTAAATGTCGATCTCAAGGCCACAGCAAGAGATTATTTCTTATCATGTAGAATAAATTCTGAATCATTTAATATAAAAACACATCAGCAAGCAAAGGAACATAATTCCTGCATATGGGAATTTCTACAGACTTTGAAGGACATTATCACCAAAGACTACGAGGGTGTTGTCAATGAGGAACTCTAGCATCTTATTAAGATCAACTTAAGAGTACTTGTGCGTGGAGTCAGAGTGGTGTTTGACAAAATACATCTTTCAATAACTGATCACTATTAATATTTCTTTTTCTCATTTTTGTTGACGAAGAAACTGTCTGAATGTTTAGTCTTTAATTTATAGTGAGGAATGACCGTGTATAGTAATGAAAAGTCATACATTTCGATGTTATTCATTTGAAAGAAGTGTTGCTATTTCAAATTTCCTAAAAGTTGTTTAGAATTTTTTTTTTAATAGAATCCACCTTTGATTTATACCACCTCTAGCATATGTTGTGATACAATAGTTTGAAGCTTTTAATTTGTCTCGTGAATAGCAACGATAGGGGCTAAGTACAATATTCATTGAATCCAGCGATGTATTAGTTTCTAAGGGGTTTTATGAAGTTTAGGAATCCAGTATAAATACGGTAGCTCATATTCGTCCATCTTATTGACTAGAATATCAAATGTGTCTGCATTAGAAGCATGATTTTGAAGAATTTAATCTTTTGGAAGGGTAGTTGGGGTTGAAGTATAATTATCACATACGGGATTCGTGCCAAATTCGTTTAAAAGACCTCTAATAATGGGCCTTGCGAGCAAAGAAAATGTTGTTACAAGTTTTGTCAGTTGGAACCAAAATTCATTCTTCACGTAACTTATCTAGTCCATTTATCACATGGTTGACTAAACATAGAAGACTAGATGGTATTTACTTTTGTTTGGGCGTATTTACTAAGGGATTTTGATACTTTTCGTTTCTTTTGAATCCATTCTGACAAGGTATCAAATTCTTCTTTTTGATATTTAACCAATAATATTCAACAGAATTGATAATAAAGATAAAGTTCTGTTGGCAATTGAAAGGATGATGTTCTCTGAATTTAAGTGTTTTTTCTTTAAATAAGTGATGTCAAGTCCTCATTTCCAACTAGACTAGCGGACAAAGGAACTTGCGTACTTTAGTAATTTCATTTATAGATTCAAACATAAAATGTTATGTTGCATTATTTCTATCACTATTTAGTATAATGCATTGTCTTTCAATTCAAAAAACATCAAATCACGCATTATGTCCATTATGCTTGATAAGAACATCCACTGAAAGTAAGGGGTGCGAAAAAAGCTTACTAGTAGGTATTACAGCCATTTGCACCGAAACAAATCCTCCTCATAGTTATAACCCTTATTTAAAATAATGTCATTCATGGAAAGAAAGTGTACGAATGTTGGTAAAGGTCTTGGTTTTTACGACCAAAAAAAAATTATTTTGACATTTATCACAATTCGTATTTGTGGACTTATTGATACTAGAACTTAAAACAAATTAAACATGCAAATCAAATTATAATGGGATGAATCCTTTAATTTCAGATGATTTTCTGCTACTATGTTTTATGTAAGTCAGCAAAGGAACGAAGTAACGACACGGAGGGTGGACAAGGGAATACTGGCTATGTTGGAAATGAGGTTCAGAATTACGGAAGCGGATATGACGGGCAGTCTGTAGCCCCTTCCGGTGGTGGGAGAATAATAATGGGTCAAATTATGGAACAACAACAGGTGATGCGCACTGAAACTGGTTCATTCATAGTGAGGAAATTGCAGATTGCACGAGTATTCCATATCGGCTGACATTTTAATTTGCTTTATGTATCAAATAGATTATGTATCACATACCTGTACATAAAAGCTATGTTAATATGCATGCTTGACACAACCTTAATTCCACTGAGAAGTCAACGAAATTCATCGATTTACTTTCAAGATACTTTTTGAATAGAGGTGTGCTTTGAACACAGAAACTGAAGCCAATAAGAATGCGATATGAATAAATTACTTTTTAATTTTCATTGCATCTGGTTTTATGCAACCAATATACATGTTTTTCGTAGGGTTTATATACTGACGGTCTTTAAAAACGCAACACTTTTTAGTGATTTTATATATTATAAATTTGTTCATATATCTAATAAACAAATCCATAGTGATATATTATAAACCATGTTAATTGAACACTATTCTTTGATTTTGAACATCACAAAGAGGCTACAGTTGAAATGAATTTCAATGAAGAGTGTGTGAGAAATGTGGTTTTGTTCACTAGTACCGGGTATGACCTCCATCAGCAGTGATGACGTGACATTGATTGACAAACATTTCGGATTGTCCGTTGAGGCATATTATGCCATTCCTCCAACAAGGCTCTCCCTAATTCTTGCGGATTCCGAGGCTGAGGCTTGAGGATGTGCACACGTCTCCCCAGATCGTCCCACAAATGCTCAATTGGATTCAACTCTGGGGACATAGCATACCAATCAAGGAGGTCAATGGCGTTCGTTCGATAAATGTGTTGTGTCAAACTTGTCATATGTGCACGCGCATTGTCCTGTTGGAAATTTAACCCATTTCCTTGTCTATGCTGCTGCATTAATGGTGCTAAAACAGGCTGCAGAATTCCGTCCACATACCTCCTAGCAGTGGGGGTTCCATTTAAAGCGACCATTTGTGACCGAAAATTGTGGTAAATCGCACCCCAGACCATGACGCCTCCCTCTCCAAACCTGTCACACTCGAGGACACAATTATCTGCAAAATGTCCATGTAAACGAGGTAAATTCGACATATGCCGTCTGCATTGATAACCTTAAATCTCGACTCATCTGAGAACGGAACATATGACCAATTTTGACGTTGAGTGAGATGCTGCCTTGCCCATTGCAATCTGTACCGTCGGTGATGCAGTTTAATCTGTAGCCCCTTATAAAGTATTCTGCAGCGGATCCCATGGCGTTTCAAAATTATGGCAACGGTTCAAGGATGAATACGCCTTCCATGACGTCTAGTGATTTCTCTCGCCTTGCTCGCAGCGGCCGTAAATCTGTTGCGCAGATTATCGTGCTGTAACGCTTGTTGCCGTGGCGTTGTCACAAACGGTTGACCAGTTCTTGGGCGATCATTTAGTGATTCTTTCTGATGGAATCGTGACAACAGCCAGCTAAATGTACAAGGATGGACATCAAAACGCCTTGCAACCTCACGCTAACTAACGTCTACTTGCAGCATACCAAGTGCCTGATTGCGCATTCCATTCGTTAAGCGCGGCATAGTCTTGGTTTTGAATTTTTTCTGTTAGTGGTGTCTATGTGTTCACCAACAAAGTTATTTTATCGCGAAAAACTCCTCTATTGCCTTTTCACGTGTTTGAAAAACAAAACCCTGAAAATTTCGAGCGATGCTACTCGCAATGCGCAAACAATGAACACACGTAAATCGAGAGATGGGTTTTAAAAATCAATACGATGTATGTTGTGTAAATTTTGCAATAAACGCATTATATGTAATGTTTTCAATGAATAAATTAAAACAGCGTGTGTTTTATCGGTGGAAGAGAGAACACAGCTATGTACACGGGAAGAGACCATCGACTTTCCGAAAGTAAACCGACAAACTTTCTCACATATATCGGCGAGAACGAGAATTGAACTCTCGCCAACTAATGGCAAACTGACAACTATATTATATGACAAGCGTGATGACTTCAGCTTTGCAATCATCAACTTTCCATATCTATGTAGTAATATTCTTATGATGTGTATATCTCTCAGTTGACTCTATACACGAGAGCATGCCATGCGTATGAGAATTTTTTAAAGCGAGGTCAACAACTGACAAAAAAGTTGATGTTGCAGGGTTATAACGAATATCCTTTGAAGTCATTATTTCGCAAATTTTACGGTCGCTATAATGACCTTGTTTGCGATTACAAAGTGTCTCTGGGACATATGTTGAATGATTTATTTCATACCCTTTGCTAGGCTGTCATTTTTCATACTAACTTTGACTACGGGTAATCCCGTATACCTAATTTCGACTAAGGGCTCACAGCAGGTGTGACCGATTAGCAGAGGATGCTTACTTCTCCATGGCACCTGATCCTACCTTCGTTTTGTCGGAGGTCCGTGTTGCCACACACTCGAACTTGTATGTCTTTGGGATTTATGATCACGATTAACACATTGTTTACTTCACCATTCGATTCTATAGATGAGCGGCCTTGTGAATTTGATTGTTTGTGAGATCGATTGATTGTTTATTGTTTTCTGCCTCACGCAACGCTGTTGGCGTTCAGTTTTTTATTGGTGGAGGAAAGAACTCAAATACAATGTACGCGGGGACAGACCACCAACCTTCCAAAAGTAACAGGTAGACGTTTTCAGATATATCGGCGCGAGCGCAAATTGCACCCGAGCCGATTAAAGGTGACCGGCTTGGTGATTTTGAGGACAATGCTTTAACCACTCGGCCATGGAGGCCCCGGTGCTAAAAACGATACAGTAACAGATCTAACTGGAGAAGGTTTACGGATTCAGCCTTGTTAAGTATTCACTTTGTACTCTTACTTTATCTACTAATTTGTAGTTACATTCTAAATTGTATACTGATCGACACCCAAATCAGATAGTCAAAACTTGTTGTTTACATCATCCGCCATTGTCAGCCGTTTTGCGTCATATCCTCGTCTTCAGTATAAAAGATCACTTGCGTGATTGTTCAAAGTTTGAAAAAAAAGCAACAGAGACAAATTAATATTTTGCAATGGCAGTTCTTGAGCCAAAATAAGTATCTCAAAAACAACATCAAGCGTGGTGGTAAGGGTGTCATATGATTGCGTAATGAAATTACTTACAACCTTTTTAATTATATTACCATTTTGCCAGCTTACTTTATTTTCTTAAATTTCGAAGTACAATTAATTATTTATTACAATTATTTTTAAAAACAAAAATAAGACTTGTGGTACTCTACCCCATCCGCAAAACTGTACGAACTCTCAACATAAGAAAATTAAGTACGGTATTAGTAGAGATGTCAATCGATTTTCGCTGAAAGAACACTTATTTGCTTAATTGGTTGTATATTTTTAACACCCCTCTCGGGAATCTCTCACTGATATGGAAAAGTCACCATGACTGCAAAATGTAGGCCTATGCTCGGCAATTACTCCCGTTGAGCAGGGGGGGGGGGGGTCTTTATTGTGTCATACCTGCCTTGGTTTTTGCAGTCCCATCCGAAGGACCGCCCTATTTAGTCGCCTCTAACGACAAGCAAGGGGTACTGAGGATCTATTCTAACCTGGATCCCCACGTGACCGCTTACATTTGAAGGAGCTGAAAGATAGATAATGGAGGTTAGCATGACCGACCGATTGGTGACCTAGACTGTACAAAACAAAATATTTAGCGGAGCAGTTAAATATGTAACCTGGAAGTCATTATACGTGTACGTGCATTGTACATCCCCAACGTGCACCGACATTGCATCTCAGCTCATGCGACAAAGAAGTCTGCATTTGCAGTCCTAAGTAACATAACTGAAACGTGCTGCAATTATGCTTTTTCATCGTATTTTCCATTTGAAAACCATGCAGTAGTGTTGTAATTTACTCCGTTCACTCGGCAGATTTCCCAGTGTGAAAAAAATTGCGTTTTAAGGACATGTGCGGCTTTTTCGACATTTTCTATAAAATAGGTTTAAGTTATGTAATGTAGTAATATTACAAAATGTTATTTGAAATACTGAGTAGTTTAGTGGTGAAGTCACCTAACTTGTAATGTTAGGGTCCTGGTTCGATACCCTTTTATTCTTTACTGCAGTAATGCGCACTTTACTTTCTTTTACAACAACCAGGAACTATAACTCACTAATTCGTTGGGGGTTTTTTGTTGTTGTTGTTTGTTTGTTTTGTTTTTTTATTTTTTATATTCGGTTAACGTTCTATCTATTTATTTTATTTATTTATTTCCTTTAACTACTAGTATGAAGGTTACATACATGCATCATTGAACGGAAAACAAAAAGTGTGTCCTTGTTGTAAACTACTGGTAACCCTTGTATTGTTAGGTGTGTATTTATAGCTGAATATTCTATTTATATAGCCATTGACTAATTCATATAGCTAATTTAAGCAACTAAAACAATTTTCTACATAGTAAAAATCGTGATTAAACCAAAGAAAATAAAACCATTTTAATCATGATATTCATTTTATATTTTTTTATAATTCCCATATCATTTTTGCAGATAAATGTAGTTGAGAGAGAGAGAGAGAGAGAGAGAGAGAGAGAGAGAGAGAGAGAGAGAGAGAGAGCACAATTTGAAGAAACAAGAAATGTCACAATGCATACATAAAAATCATTGTATTCCAACCACGGCGTAATATTTTGTGATAAATCAAAACTCCTTTTTATCATTATCTGCATTACATGTCCACGACATTTTTTAATGAATCCTTCATTATGAATATAAAAACAAAAACTGATAAAAAAAACCACTATTCTTTTGAGTTTATTTTATGATGCGACCATGTGAATTATCTCCTCATGATTGTTTCATGGGTTTTGTATTAAAGTTTATTAATGGTATTTATTTGTATATATTTATATATTTTGTTTTGTAGTGGTGGAAACGGGGTAGAATGCAAGAAACTTTGCGCATGTCCTTAAAAAGTTCCCCGCGCTCTATAATCTAGATATTGTAACACAACTAGCTGTGCTTATGTACAAATAGCATGGTTTCTCATAGCTCACTATTTAACTGATCACATAAATTTCATCTCAATACCATTTATTAGCATTCATTGTTTTCCCCGTATGTTATCTTTAAGAGCATGCCTCATTACAACATGCTTCCTATACATTAGGAACGCTACCATGTGATTTTTTTTTAAATCACATGATCAATGAACGAGAACTTCCTATTTACATCACGTGCATTCAGTCTTTGTGGTTTACGAAAATTGGGTCACGAAGCATAAATAAACAAGGTTAACTGGATTTGCGCAATATACTCGTTACTGTGAATGTGTCTGACTCTATTCTTGCAATAAATTATTTGAGATTTTCGTGAGATTTACGTGAGGAGAACAGAATGTCACGGGACTCCGCCGCACGTGGGTTCTTCCTGCTCTGTAAATACATCCCTGCCCTAGCTTTACTGGGGGTCGGATATTTCACTCCCCACTGGATAGAGAACGAGGAGTATAACTGTACCCAGGGGCTGCTGACTAACAGTAACTGTACCAGTCATGTGGAGGGTAAGCGATGAGAAGTGTATCGATTGAAATCTTAACCATGCTTATATCGTTTGGTTTGCCTGCTGACATTATTTGTTATGTCATCATTAGTATTTCTCTTCAAACGTACTAACGCGCAAAGTCACAGGAGGAACTATTTTGTGACATTTTAGAATTGTTTTATTTCTGCAAAATTTGCAAATGATTTGCATTACTTACTTTTGCATAGATAAATTTGTCAATATTTTATGTTGTTTTGATGTTTTTTGTTGTTTTTTTAAATCGAAAGTAGAATTCGTAATAATAATATTAAAAGCACTCTTGAGACCTCGTGACCCATTACTTATAAAGCTAATTAAGGAAATCCCCATTCCACTCTCTTGTGACGGGAACTTCTGCAGTTTCCATGGTTTGTTGTAATGATTAAAAGTAACAAATTAAAATAATTTGGCTTGGATCGTGTAGTTGTTTCAGCGTTATTTTCACATGCGATACATAGATTATTTCTCGCTATTTCAGGAATACATGCAGCAGCGGATCTAGAGGGTGTGGTTACAGGGGTTGCAAATCTACCCTTTGATAGAATATACACTGGCAAATGTGCCTCACGTGAATTTCACATGACATTTATATGAAGTTCACTTGAAATTTTTAACAAATTTCACGTGAACAACAATTCACGTGAATTTCACGTGAGGCACATTTGGTTGTGTAGTTTTAGAAAAAGGAGGTCATTTTTGTCACTCTGTGGCTCTACACCTCCTCTCAATTCTTTGGAGCAAAAGTTACAAAATTGGGTCGCACAGCCTCTGAAAAATGTTTGATATGCCTCTGAAATGTACATGTAAGAGAATTGAAAAATATACATGACGATGTTCTCGCGGTGCATATTCAATACTTCAAATTATTTCATTGATAATATGTTTATTTCGTTGATTGCATTTATGAACCTTTCGGTTGCCAGTTTATTTTCGGAAGGTCGGTGTTCTCTCCCCGGGTACATTGTATCTGAGTTCTCTCCTCCACCAATAAAAAAAATGGACGCTACCAGATAACTGAAAAAATTTTAGTGTGGCGGAAAACAACAATCAATCAATCAATCAGTTATAGATTATTATACTTTTCTTTGATTACCTGCAGCGTCCTATATACCGCACCCTACTCTTATTCTTTGTATAAATCACTTTATTTAGTATTATCAGTATCATCATCTAATTTTACCTGAATATTAACATCCGTTAACACTATATAAATGTTGGGTGCCATAGCAAGTTAACTCCCAATTAAGAATTAACTAACTTTTGTGCAACTGGGTCTACAACAAAATTTTCATTGGCGATCTTTAAGCATAAAAGTTCTTTTAGCTATCATGAAATTTAAATTAAAAACGGAATTCGTGTTCATTAATACACAGCGCAGTTATTATAATTTTCCCTTGTTTATTGATTTTTAAAAGTGATATCTATCTTGATAATATATATATATATATATATATATATATATATATATATATATATATATCATCATCATCATCATCATCATCATCATTTTTCATTTTTCTTAATTGTAAGATCTCCATTCCGCTGTGGTTGGATTAGAGTCCTCGGCCATCGCCCTACTCACCGTGGCAACCATTATAAACGTTGTCCTGGAGTGTTGCTATGGAGAGAACAATCCCGTGACTACCAAAGCACGCTGTATCTGCGCCTTTTTCTTTGGAATTGGAGGTATATTTTCATTCAAGAAATTGAAGTACAAAACATTACTATGAAATAACCGTCCATTGATTGGTAATTCGATACATGATTTCAATATCCGTAACCAGGTTGTTTTATCTGTGCATTATTTAGATAATCGTCCTGTGTTGTTAGTTAAGTAATATTCATTTATATTGTTAATCTTGTTTATGATTTTATAATATTTCGTTGTTTGTTGGTTTGTTTGTTTTACGTCCCGTCGAGAATTTTTCTCTCATATTGAGACGTCACCAGCTGTAGGTGAAGTACCACAAATTTAGACCTATGCTTAGCGCTCAGGGTCGTAGCAGTGGGGGTTCTTTAACGTGCCAACGCCTACCGTGACACGGGACCTCAGTTTTTAAGGTCATATCCGAAAGACCCGTGATTCTCACTTCTAAATACCGAGCGTTTGGCGAAGGAGCAATTACTACGCGGCCATGGCACGAGCGGGGCTCGAACTCACAACCCCCCGGTTACGAAGCGAACGCTTTAACCACATGTGCATGATATAATAACCGTCCTCTGTTTCTGTGTATATTTGAAAACTGATGGTGCTTTTAAAGATATATCGATTTACGTATACTATTCAAAAAATAGGGGATTAACAAGGACAATGAAATGCATATCATGAGGTCACGAGGAAAACAAATGACAGGAAAGCATTAAGGAAATATTTGTCAATTTATTCGAAACCCTGTGTACAGTCAGAAAAGGACGGCTTCTCCAGAATAAGGGTCGACACCAAAGCACAGGATCACACAGCAAATTTACCACCATTCTGAAACAGAGTCGGTAGCAGATAAAACATCCTCGGTTGGCCAGACAAGCTCGGATTCGGCGTGGCATACTCCTAACGAGAAGTCGTTATGGTCGCCGTTTCATTTTTCAAGATGACACTGCCAGATGTCATAGGGCCAAGATCGTTATAGATTATTTCCAACAGCAGAATATCACCACATTATCAGAGCCCGCACTCAGTCCGGACCTTTTCCCCATCGAGCATGTTTGCGACATGCTTGGACAGCGGCTACGCCATCGTCAACAACCTCCTGCCAATGTCCAAGAATTTGCTGAAGCATTGTAACAGGAATAAAATAACCTTCCCCAAAATGACTTGGGTCGTGCAAACTTCACAACAATGGGTGCCAAGGTGTTGTCCCGGTAGTACTGCCATGTGCCACGTCCAGCAACAACATGCAAGTATGTTCTGTCGGCAACAGTGATACCTCCCCACACCATTACAGATCCAACCCCATACCAATCATATGTCTAATAACGTTAACGTCATTTAAACGTTCGTTACGTCGGCGGCAAACCCACCAGCACCTATCCCGAAAGTCCACCGTGAACCACGACTCATGTGAGAACATTACATGGTTCCATCGGCGATTATCCCAGAGTTGATGGTGACGACATCATTGGAGTCGGGTCCTAATGTGACGACCCCTCAAACAGGGAATGACACGAAGACGTCAGGCGTGTAAGTGAAATTCATGTAGTCGATTCCTGATGGTCTGGCCACTCACTACCAAGCCAGTATCCCTTTGAAGTTGAGACGTAATCTGATTTGCTGTCAACAGATGATTTCTCAATGCAATAGTGCGGATGAATCTGTCCTGAGCCTAAGTTGTTGTCCTTGGTTGACCGCATCGTGGCCTATCCTGAACAGATCCTGTAGCAATATATCTGGACCATCATCTGTTGATAACAGACTGGGAAACATTCATTGTCCTTGCCACAGCAACCTGTCTTGTGCCAACCTGTAGCATGCCAAGGGCACGTAACCTTTCATCCAGTGTTAGACAGCGCATGGTAAGGAACTATATAACATGGCAGGCAAATTTGTGACACAACACCCTTGACCATCAGTAGCATCCCGTGCAGATCGTGACAGTGTGATTGATGTGTTTCGGTGAGGAATTTCTTTGGAAATGCTTACCTTGTTAAGGCACTATAAAACATGGTTACGTATCCCTTTGTATGTGTGAACATTTTGATCACAAAATACAGTATCCCCTACTTTTTTGAATAGTGTATATTGAATTATATGCTATAATATATACAGACAGTAACGTTTGCATAATCTGTTTTATTGAGCGTCTTAGTCACGAATTGAATTAAACAAGTCTATGGTAATTTTCTGATGTTTCAGGTATCCTTGGGCTGATCGGATGTGTAGCGGTCTTTGCTGAGTACACGCACGAGACAAGAGGGTGGTCATTTTGGATTAGCTTTGCTGGATCTATCGTTGCTATAGTCACGGTACACAGAACGCGACATGATAGCTAAAATCATTGATATTTAATTTCATGCTTCATAATGTTCTAAAACAAAAATAATAATAATTTTTGTATGAACTGCAATTAACCCATTCACTTAACAAACATGATACAAGAATGTACATCATATAGCTTCACATTTATAATTATGTGAATTACATAGCTTCACAGTTATAATTAGTTACATAATGTAATATAGCTCTACATTTATAGTCATGTACTTAAATATCTCCACATTTATAATTATCTACACAAAATATCTCCACATTTATAATTATGTACATAAAATATCTCCACATTTATAATTATGCACATGATGTATCTCCACATTTATTAGTATTATATTAGTTACCTCCACATTTATGATTATCATGTTGCTTCTTTCAGTGGACAACGTTTAAAGAGACTAGAGACCTGTTTAAAGACACCGGATATCAAACTCTTTAATGGACAAAATCCAGACATCATTACAGATGGTAAATTGAAATAAAGACTTCTGAAACGGATTTGACTACAGTGATGCAATGACAGCTGGGAATTATTGTTGTAATATAGTGTCTTATTTTCCAGGAAAGGGTCATTCAGTAAATGCCAACACACATCAGCACTGGTAGAGAGTGTGCTTAGTACTGGTAGAGAGTGTGCTTAGCCATCTGTGCATTTATCCTTCTTTAGTTTATGTTATGACGATGGTAAGAGCATGATGGAAATTACAAAAGTCAAATTTTCAAATTAGAAAAAAATTCTTAACATTTAATTACGGTGTCCATCATGCCTATATGCATGTATTGTCAGTACGATTAATGAATTGTTTACGTTTAGATGTTCTTCAGTATGAAGAGGTAAAGAATTTAGATATAATTCGTTCATTCTATAGGATTTCCTTTGAAAAGCATTGAACTATTGCATTAGATACAAATGATTATCACATTATTTTGATATAAGTGTTATTGTACTTCAAAGGTAGAAATGTCTCACCTTGATTGTTTTGTTATGTATGTTATGTACATTGAAAACTTCAAAGACATTTTGTTGTTTTTGTTACATTACCATCGAGACGTCCTCCTGTTTCACCCTGTGTGACGATAGTCAGTTTCTGGTTGTCCATTGACGATAGGCAGTTTCTGGTTGTCCATTGATGATAGGCAGTTTCTGGCTGTCCATTGACGATAGGCAGTCTCTGGCTGTCCATTAACACATCATCTGGTAGCCAGTTTCTGGCTGTCCATTAACACATCATCTGGTAGCCAGTTTCTGGCTGTCCATTAGCACATCATCTGGTAGCCAGTTTCTGGCTGTCCATTGGCACATAATTAAAAAAAAGTCAGGTGTGATGTATATATGTTGTGAAAATTTAAAGAATATTTAAATGAACCATGTTAGTCTTCTTATTCATCTTTGTGATATTAAATTCAATATTTGTTTAGAATACCCCATTCAGCATTTTATGCGTAACTTTACTTTGTTTTATGTGATATATTATTTTTATGCATGGTGTAAAGCACTTAGAGTAATAGTTGTAATGTTAGATAATGCGCTATATAAATACTTTGTAATGAAATGATAATGAAGTAGCCAATTTCTGATCGTCCATTGGCACACCATCTAGTAGGGTGGAACATAGAATCCCGGTCTCCGTCAAGTTTACGTGTTTGTTTAGGATGATACTCTCATACATTGTTAAATATGATACACGCTTTTGATATGACAGTAATAATTTGAGTGTAATACTTACTTTTCCAAGGGGGGCCTCAGTGGCCGAGTGGTTAGAGCATCGCGCTCAAAATCAAACGACTTCTCATCTCTAGTCGGCGCGGGTTCGATTCTCGCTGGCGCCGATTTATGTGAGAAAGTTTGCCAGTTTACTTTCGTAAGCCCGGTGGTCTCTTACCAGGTACATTGTATCTGGGTTCTCTCCTCCACCTACAAAAACTGCACGCCACTAGATAACTGAAATATTGTTGAGTGTGCCGGAAAACAACAATCAATCAATTAATTTTCCATCATCAAACAAAACGTTTGTACTATCGTTTACTGTCGTAGTAAAAAGTTTTAATCTTATAATTACCAATAATATATATATATATATATATATATATATATATATATATATATATACACCCCAAAACACTGGCATATTTGATGTGATAAAAATATAAGATTTTTTAAATACAAATAGTTCACTGTAGTGAATTTTTCCATTTATAGGTATAGTAAGAACCCTCATTTACTGTTGGTAAAGTAAAAACTTTCATTCAATATTAGCATAGTAAAATCTTTCATCACTGATAGCAACAATCTTCATTCACTATTAGTATAGTAAAACTAATTCATTTGTCAACAGTTGACCATTAGAGGCACATATTGAAAAAAATATTATGATAACGTTTTTGGCTTCATTTTCCTTAGGACGTATTTTTCCAATGTCTCATTTTACGTAAACACAAAATATTTATGTTTAGTATTGATATAAAACCGCTCATTATACCATATGTAGTACTGCTTTATAACAAGTTACCTACACCTAAACGTTCAAGCCCAACGTAATAAAAGAAATTACTCCACCGCCATAAACTATATTCTAAATATAACATTGACGATTACACCCTTAAACTCTATTCTAGGATGAGAGAACTAATTTTTTCATCAATTCTCTAGATATTAATCATTTCGCAAATAAAGCTAATAAAATTGATTGAACGGAAATCGAACCTGGAACCTCTGCAGTACGATACTCTAACTACTGGCCTATCCTGACCTATATACATAATCCATATATCCCAAACTACTGCATTGCACCCTACTTAAATTGTCGTCGCCCTCAAAGAAACCATCTTTGCCAGTCAAGGGTTTACGATTCGCTCCTCTTTTCTACAACTCTTGACTGCGTTAGCAAGAATTTCATAGTTTTGAGTGGCGTCCTCTAGGGGATGGAAAAAGCAAACGCTGTTTGAATTACATCATGTTCAACCTATGAAGATGCGTGTTACAACTACTTGAAGACTAATTGTTTACACATCCCTTCGTCTTGCACGCTATCTGATAAGATGCAAAGGATTTAGCCTGCATTGAATTATATTAAGGAAGTTGTTGAAACGAAAATCGTGCTAATGCAGCCAGGGTCAGTAGAGAAGGGGAGCAGATCGTAAACCTTTGACTAGCCAAGAAGCAAAGACAAACAATCCAGATAATGTTGTCCCTAGCAAGACCTTCACCCGACAAATGGATGATCAAGGGCATCACGTGTAACAGGGAAAAAAGTTATTTCTAGATCAAGAATCACAGGATATAACCATGTCATTCAGTAACATGAAAAGTGACTGAACGGTTCCGAAAGGTTGGTTGGATGTATATTGTTTAATGTCCCGCTCCAGAATTTTCACTTATACGGAGACGTCATCATTGCTGGTAAAGGGCTGCAACATTTAGGCCTATACTCGGCACTTACGGTCTTCAAGTAAAGAGGGATCTTTGTTGTGCCACACCTTGTTGTCTGATCCGAAGAATCGCCCCATTTAGTCGCCTTTTCAGACAAGCAAGGGGTACTGAAGACCTATTTCAAACAAGATACCCACGAGATTATTGAAAGGTGACTGAATGGCCACTGAAAGGTAACTGAAAGGTGACTGCGCGGTTACTAAAAGTCGACTGAACGGTACTGAAATGTGACTGAGTGGTTATTGAATGGTTGATTAATTGTTGTTTTCAGCCACACTCAACAATTGTTTAGTTATCTGGTAGCATCTAGTTTTTTTTATTGGTGAAAGAGAGAACCCAGATACAATGTACACGGGAAAAAGACCACTGACATTCCGAATGTAAACTGGCAAACTTTCTTACATATATCGGCACGAGCGAGAATCAAACTCGCGCCAACTATACGTGAGAGGCCTTGTTATTTTGAGCGTGATGCTCTAACCACTCGACCACAGAGGCCCCGCATTTAGAGATGATAGAATTGCGGATCTCTGCTATTCAATAACTATTGAACTTGATATCCACAGTCTGTTTATCCTAAACCATTACAAATATAGATATATGTACTTTATGGAAATGTGTTTTGTCAAGTCAAATAGTGACCGTTCCTTCGTGAAATACTCAACATTAAATGTCAAAACCATGGATTTTTCGGATATAACATTAACGGAAGTTTTGCGTCAATGTAGGATAACGAAAAGTGATCAATCATACCAATCCTATATGAACTACAATCAGGAATTTGGCAAGCACGGAACCCTGGATATACCAGAGTAAGGATCAGTTGCCTACGAGGAGTAAATATTCCCTGTCGACCGGTCAAACCCGCCTTGAGACATATATCTTGATCAGGTAAACGGAGTAATCCGTAGTCAAACACATTGTGTCAGGACCGGAATAATATTAGTATGAAACACGTCATACAACATTTGAGTCAATGCCTGTTTGTAGTAGCAAACTGGATCGTTATAACGACTATAGAATTTATGACTTTTACCATTAAATTCATACGCTTTGGTGTTGTTGATTTGAGAAAAGTCTTGCAATTATAAATTTACAAAATTCTTTAGAATTTCTAAAATCCACATTTGATTTGCACCATTTTTGGCATATGTTGCTGCATAATACGTTTAGAATATCGTCTTCACAGCAGTTAATATTTTGTGAGGAGCAAATATAGGGGCTTTGTCGAACATTTACTGGATACAGCAATGAATCTTTCTGATAAGGGTTTTGTGAAGATTTGGAATTCAGTATAAGACACGGTGACGCATATTCATCCACCTGATAGACATATTAAACATGCCCCCTTATCCTTATTTCATGCAAAACCTAACCGAACAATGTTTCATTATGGAATATCATTTATCTTAGGCATTTCCGTAGGAAATTAATTTGCATGGGGCCTCTCACACAATGTACAGTTTAAGGCTTATGTCCTGCTTAACACATTACAATTTTCTTCTAAGAATGGACAGGCTCAGTCAAAGTATTGATAATGACAACTGCAGGTGTTTTATATTTACTTACCCTATTGTACTGAGTCATATCAACGCATTACACAATCAAGATTCAAGGATGTTAATGAAAGCCCTGTGAATATTAACACTGTCCTACGTTATCTTCTAGATATGGATGGTGAGGAATCTAGGAATAATGTGAAAGACGTAACTAACCTTTGAAATGAGAAAACACCTGTGAAATTTAGCAAATTGACTGTGAAAAGAAGATTGAAGTTCTAGGGATATACAAGAAGAGTGTAAAAGAAAGAAATATGTATAAGTGATGTCAGTAGCCTATAACGAAGGGCATGGTGGCGTACTAAATTGCATTATACCATTAACAATTACTGGGGCAAAAAATTTTCTAGGACGAAACACAGAATTATATCGGTAAACACAGCAAAGTGCATGTCTGGAGGAGAGACGATGAAAAGTTTTTCAAATCTTATCTCTGAGAAATAAAAACTGACAAACCTGCCGGTCTTTTTGTAATTGGCATGTTTTGGGGATGCATAGCATTTGAAAGTGTCGGCACATCTGTGCCTTTGAATGGAAACATAAATTCTCAATAGTACACAAACATTTTAGATGAAAATCTTTGATCAACTGTAACAGAATTTTTTTTTTTTTTTTTTTTTTTAACGAACTTTGATTTTTCAAGATGATAATGCTTCACCTCACCGTTCTATACGTAGGCGTACAGTTAACAAGGAAACAATATCCCTGGGATGGTATGACATTAATATTACAAAAAATACTTGGAGGTACATTAAAAGTCCATTGCAGATTCAAATTTAAGGATATCCTAATTAGCGAAGCCAGGCGTATATGGATATCCGTTAAACCTACATGAAAAGGCTAAGATAACGAACAGTATTCAATCTCGCAATTCCTATTAAAAATGCAAATCTGGGATGGGCAAACATGGACCGCTGAACATACCAAAGGTGGGACCAGGTGTCTAGGAGGAATAAGCATCCCCTGCCGTCCTGTCACATCCGTCATTAGCCCTGTACCTTGATCAGGTCAACATAATAAAACTGTTTTAAAAAAAAAAAAAATAATAAAAATGTTGAAATGAAAATAAAATTGAAAACGGTGCAAGATACTTGTATAGCACCATTCTTATGAGAAATCGTGAGAAGAGACGGTCCTATAACAAAACACTAAGACAGGATTTGTTTACGCTCTTAAAAATGCGGTTGTTTTAATCACAATTTGTTCCGATGCACACCTGTTTAGGAAATGACATTGACAATTCTACAAAAAAAACGATTGATTCACCAGATAACTGAAAAATTGTTGAGTGTGGCGGAACACAACAACCAATTAATCAAATTTACAAGGCGGCTTTCTGGTATAGTGAAGATTCAAATTTGTGAAAATCATGGCCACCGATGGCAGGGTGGGGCCACAATAGGGGATCAAAGTTGTAAATGGAGAAATATATGGGAAAATCTTTACAAAATCTTCTTATTCAACATCAGTCAGTCAATTTCAATCAAAATTGTTACAAATTATCCTTGGGTAAAGGAATTTCAAGAGCAGATTTAAGTTTGATAAAATCATGGCCCTCGGGGTAGGCTGGCATCACAAAAGGGATCATGCTTTTACAGAGAAAATATAGGGAAAAACCACTAAGCCAGAAAATATCATGGTAGCTTTCTGACATAATGATGATTCCATGTTGTAAAAATCATGGCCCATGAGGTGGGGTGGGGCCACAGTAGAGGATCGAAGTTTTACATGGAAATATATAGTGGAAAATCTTTAAATATTGTTCAAGATGACTTGAGCGAGCAACGTAACCCACTGGCCACTTGTTAGTACTTGTTTTAATGTGTGCATTTTTTATCTATATTTTAAATTCTCCGAGTAATCATTTAGGTAAGTAGCGATTAACGCAACAGCCATGACACAGCAAAATGATGCCATTAAAGAGTGTACAATGCTGAAAAAAATAATAGTCCAAGTCTTGAATTGATTTTATCTAAATATGAAAAACATCAAATTTTAAAATATCAAAAACATTAAATTTTACTTCTCATATTTTCTTAACAGCCAGGTGTTTAAAGACCTTTCTGTTAAATTTAAGCTTTGCCAAAATAACGAAGCTCCCGTTGTGCTGGTACACAAATATTGTTGCTTGGCACATTCAAAAGTCTTCTTTCAGTTTAAAATCCGTATAAAATAATCAAACTTTTGTAGAAATCTGAGCTTAATTATCAATTAGTTTAAACAAGAATTTACAACGAAAATGCTAGAAAAATTAGCATTGTGATGCATCCAAAGAATGGCTTCGCTATAGTGAATACTCTCGGAAAATGTGTTCAAATAATGAAATATATAAACACGTGCTCAGCAAATTGACTATCATCAATGTATATAATGTATTGACAAACTAATTAATATTGGGCAAGGCTCCGGTTCAGCTCATCAAGATGGCCCTCAATCCCCAATGTAAAATATGTTTAAATGACATGATAAATGACGGCAATCAATCGGTGAGCTATGAACTGCAAAGATGTAAGCATAGATTTCATTTACAGTGTATAGTTAAGTGGATTAGCACGAAATCCCCTCACAAATTAAGCACGTTTAATAGGCAATGTCCGTATAACAGATTGGTCAAACATAGATTCCCTATATCGACGTTTGCACAAGATAAGCTGACTTGCACAAGATAAGCTGACGGGACAATGTCTAGACGTTTTGGTAGTTATGTGGGTGGGTTTTTGTTTCATGCATTACGTAAAAATTTTGTAAAGTATTCCTATATTTTTGACAATCCCACACTTCTAAGTTCCGATCTGATAATATACATTGGTGAGAGATTAATCACTACCTACATGCGTTTTGACGTACCCATTGCACAAGGAGGATCAAAAAACTCACAACATTCCAGTTACGAAACGACGGTTCTTTAGGAACTACCTTAAAAATATTTCTATATTTCTTATAGAACATATTATTCAAATTGTCTGAAATGGTAAAAAAAAAACCCAGCGACAAGCAGGTGTTAAATCTGTTTGACAAAATATTGCTTATTTTCACACACTAAGAGAGAAAATAAACTATTGTCCGTATTTTCATTAAACTTGTTTAAATCACAATTAATTAAGTTTATATTTCATGAGAGATTGCGATAATTAAATCTATAGCAATATGTGAAGCAAAATATTCGTCCATCGTTATCAGTGATGACCATGACATGCGTGCTTGTTGGCTGCGATTTGTGTACCCGAATATGGCTGATGAGTCCGATGCGTGCTCGGAGTGTTCTGCCACAGGTCGGACATTTGTGGTCCGCAGATTCTGGTTTGAAGTTGACCCTGGACTTGCGCAGCTCACGCTTCTTTTGAACTTCTGTGCTCTCTTTATATAAGGTTACCTTACTGGTACAGCTTCCCCAGGTGGCACGATCAAGCGCTTATTATTCCCAGGTCTCTAGCGCAATGTTGAAGCTCTTCAATGACAAACTGAGTGTGTCCTCTTAGCGCTTTGTCTGCCCACCCTGCTTGACTTTGCCTTCTGTCAATTCGCTTTAGAACAGTCTCTTGGGGAGGCGGCTCTCAGACATGTGGACATGGTCTGCCCATCTGATTTGGACCTTCCTTAGCAGATTAAAGAGGCTGGATAGCCCCACTTGAGCAAGAACTTCTCTGTCTGGCTGTTTTTCCTGCCAGCTGATTTTCAGCAGCTTTTGCATGTAGTTCAGGTGGAAGCGATTCAGATTTCTGGCATATCGCTTAAAAACTGTTCATGTCTCACAGACATATAGTAGTATAGGTACGACTGCCGTGTACACGTTCATGCCTCTCTTCTCCCACACAGATGTTTGTAGCTGTCCAAATGCATTACTCCCCTTTGCGATGAGGGTGTCAACCTCGTCATCGATGTTTACCGATCTAGACAATGTGCTGCCAAGGTATGTACTTTTTTAACATTCTTCAGGGTTTCCCCATACGGATTGCCCAGCGCTGGTTCGTGCAGAGCGTCTGTCTTCGTGGTGTTATACGTCAGCCCGAAATTATTGCAAACATAGAAAAAGACAATTCATGATCTACTGCATTTGGTCCTCATTGGCGGTGTTGAGTGCGCAATCGTCAGCAAACAGGAAGTCGCGCACAATGTCTTCTTCCACCTTTGTTTTGACCTGGAGCCTACGCAGGTTGAAGTGTTTGCCATCAGTCCTGTACCAGAATTTATGCTGGTTCCATCATCTTTGCAGAAGGTGTCCGTCAGTATAGCCGTGAATATCATGCTGAATAGCATCGGCGCCAGTAGACAGCCTTGCTTGACTCCGTTGGTAACTGGGAAGATTTGTCATCACCCAGTACTCAAACACGCATGCCGTCGTGGAACTGACGTACCATGCAGATGAACTTGCTGGGACAGCCGAACCTCTCCATAATTCCCCAAAACGCATCTCGACTAACAGTGTCAAAGGCCTTGTTCAGGTCTACAAAGGTTGTGTAAAGGTCCCTGTTTTATTCTTGGCACTTTTATTGGCGTTTGTGTGTAGCAAAAATCATGTTCACTGTTCTCCAGCCCTTCCTGAAGGCACACTGTCTCTCCGTCAGGTGGCGGTTGAGGAGAATTCTTGCAAGGATCTTGCTGGCTATGCATAAGAGCGAAATTCCTCTGTGGTTGTCACAGAACTGTCTGTTTCTCTTTCTCTTGTAGAGGTGGACAATGGAAGCGGCCTTGGGTTCTTGGGGGAATAGTTTCCTGTTGTCACATGCTCTAAAAGAGCTGGCTAAGTTTCTCTATCAAGACCGGTCCTCTTGTCAGGTAAATTGCAGCTGGTATGGCATCAGAGCCTGGTGCTTTGTCATTTGACAGAAGCTTAATTGCTGTTTTGACCTGACAGGAGATTGATTGCTGCATTGACCTCATCCACCTGCATGTGCATATGCCCCCCATGACCAACCCAGATGACATCACGAATACTATGGAGACTTAGAGATTCTCAAATCTTCTGTACCGAAGCAGGATAAGCTTATCATCCTTGGCGACTTCAACGTAAGGGTTAGTTCAAACTACCAGGCTTGGGAATGACTCATTGAGAGGAATGAGGTCGGAAAATCCAACAGCAATGGCCACTTACTCCTGAAGACCTGCGCAGTTCAAGATCTCTTCATCACCTACCTTACAGCAACACGACGGCCTGGATGCACTTACTCAGCTACCATTGTCGTAGTAAGGAGAAGGAACAGGCAATATATCGGGGTGACGAAGTCTAAAAATGGCGCTGACTGCTGGACAGATCACAGACTCATCATTTTCAAACTCAAAGTACAACAGAGGCGACGTTTACAGGGAAAGAGACAGCAAACAAACGGCTGACCGTCAACAAGATGGCTCGACACTCTGTGCGTCAGAACCTAAGTGACGATCTCAACTACAAGCTGGACCAGCTCAGATTGGGCTCAAAGGAAGCAAAAGAGGAGTGGATAGAGTTTAAAGACGTTGTCTATAGCTCTCTCTCTCTCTCTCTGTCTCTCTCTCTCTCTCTCTCTCTCTCTCTCTCTCTGTGATATAACATGTTGATACAGTGTGTGTGTGTGTGTGTGTGTGTGTGTGTGTGTGTGTGTGTGTGTGTGTGTGTGTGTCAGAATAAACAAAAGGACCAGGACTGGTTCCAAGTAAACGAAGAGGACTTCCAGAAATTACTTGATGAGAAGCGCAATGCCTTCAGATCTCTTCAGCAATATAGCACATTTGCCTCCAAGAAAGAAGTCCACAGCTCTGTGCAGAGCATGATGCCGGCACAGCACAGGGAGATGCAGGACACCTGGTTCAAACGAAAGACCGATGAGATCCAAGCATATGAGCATAGCAACAACTCCAGGTGCCTTTTTGATGCCTTATAGACCATAAACGGGCCACAGTCCTCAGGAACATCACCACTTCTCGGTGTCGACGGGACCACCCTGCTTACTGACAAGAACAGCATTCTAGAAAGATGGGTCGAGTATTCCAACACTGTTCTGGACAGGTTTTCCACTATGGACGATGAAGCCATCGATTGCATGCCCCAGGGCACTACTAACACCTTAATGGCAGACCCTTCAAAGGTGGCAGTGAAAAAATATTTATAAACATAAACAAAAGCTGAAATTTAAAAAAAAGTGAATAGGAGTACTTTGTCAACATATTATTTCATATCTATGCATTTAAACAGGTATCACAACATGATAGCAAAGATCAATAACCTTAAAAATCTTACTTAATTTAAACACTTCCAAATCAAGGAAAATGATTTGAATAGGAAAATATTTTTCTCTGTTTAAAAGTACATTAGGGATTCTTGTGCATTTTGATTGCTTGTCATCACAAATTTTATAACTTTTTTATTATGAGTCTTCTAATTTAATTAATGCATTGTATAAAATATATTAAAGAGGATTAATAAGTTGTTAGAACTTGTATTCAATCCATTTGTATGTATTATGGAATAAAATATGTTCAAATCAAGGGAAATAAGTTCTTAAACTACAATCATTCCAGTACTATGCAATTTTAACGTTAGTGATGAGTAGGAAACCAACTGAAAAATCGCAAAAATAAGATAAATGGCAGTTTGCATGGCATTTAAAACAGGATGGAAAATTTAAATTTCTAGGCCGTATTATTCTTAAAGAAAAGACATAGATAATAGTCATCAATCTCATGATTCCTATAAAAATCACAAAATTATGAATAGGACAAATGCGGACCCCTTAACACACCAGAGGTGGGACCATGTGTCTAGGAGTAAGCACCTCCTGTTTACTGGTCACACCCTCTGTTTTATTATGGTAATCCGTAGTCAAAATCAGTACGTATAGACAGATCTAACAAATGATATGAAATACGTCAGACAGCGTTAGATCCAATGACAGGTTGTATTTGCATGTCAGATCTTATAAAACCCATAGCATTTGCGAAATGCTGACTTTAAACAACATTTTTGATACCTCTGTAACATTAATTTATTTGTTGGTTGTTAGTTTTATCCTCCGCCGACATTTTTGCACTCATATTAAAACGTCACCAGTTGTAGGTAAAGTATAAATTTGGACCTCGTATCATTTGTATGTAGCCTACATCGATTAAAACCTGATCATACGTAGACCATGCTGGTGCGTATGGTCACGTATGTTGCTACATTGATATGGGAAGATGAATATGAAGAAGCTGAAGTCAGCCTTTTTACCATAATGTTGAGTTGTTTTTTTACCATTAAAATTTACGTTCAATAGAATATACATGTATGAAGCAGATTTGGAAGAATCTGGTGTGTGTTTTATCTCGAGTTGACTTGTGAATGAAAATAATTATTAATAAACAAAATGTCGTTGATATATCTAAATGATGAGTTGTAGAGCCACGGCAAAATGTTTTTTTTTTTCTTATCATTTGGAAGCATTTCAATGAATTTTGTCCCTCTTAAAAAATATAAAAACATGTCTGCTAAAGGAGCACAATTTGTACCCATGGGAATTCCAACAAACTGTTGAAAGACCTGATCACCAAAGACTCTATATATATATTGTCAATGAGGAACTACACCATCTTTTAGTATCAACTTTAGAGTATTTGTGTGTAGAATCAGAGTGGTGTTTACCAACATAATACTTTGGATGACAGAACATAAGATATGAATATTTCATTGTTCCATTTTTATTGACGAAACAGCTGTCTATTATGTAAAAAGCCATTTTTTTCATTTATTGCATTTTTTTCTTTTGTTTCTTTTTTATTATTATTATTTATTTATTTATTTGCTATCATTTTGAACGATTAAGAACCTTTAGAAAATTACTCAGCTATTAGTAAACAAATTTACCAGAAATCAGTTGAACAGTTAGTTAATATTTATGTTCAATATGACATCTAAGTACGAAGCAGATGTGGAAGACTCTTTTGTGTCTTTTACATCGAGTTCACTTGGATATAACGAATCGATACATGAACGAGCATGGTGATTGTTGATAAATAAAACGTCGATATATCTAAATATCGGGTTGAGGGCAACAGCAAGAGCGTTTTCTTCTGATGTAGACTCTTTTGAATAAGTTCTGCTTCATAAGGATATAAAAACAAGTCAGCTAAGAAAGGAGACAATTATTTTAAATCTCAGCCATTTATCAAATAAATCTAACACAGAGGATGGACAGGTAATCGAAATCGGAATCCCTAATTCGCTATTTGAATGTTCCAATCATTGGCCTGTCCATCCAAATATCTATGATTTATAGAGTTCAAACCACTACCTCTCAGTGTACAGGCATGACGATACTTTTCTGTTTACTTCGTGGTATACATGTTCATTGCAATTTAAATTGTCTTCGCCCTAAAGACACGCAATCCAGATGATATTACCGGAAAGTTAATGGACGCAAATATAACTTGAAAGGTGACAAAATATTTCTACATCGAGAATCGAACTCAGGATTGCTGAATTATATTTAAATGGTCTAACCACCGAGCTAACCAGGCCGATATCCACTTTCCACATAGCCCAGACTAATACAAAACTGTAGATGCATGTACTTTATGGTAAGGTTTTTTTAAGTTAAAACTAGCTTCTGACTGTTCCATTGCAAACTGAGCCAGAATGATCACTCTTTCGGAATGACTTAATGAACGGAAGTCTCGCATCACGGTAGGCATTAGCGTGATGAAGAACCTTGATTTCTGTGACCTTGAGCGCTAAACAAAGGTCAAAATTTGAGCACTTCACATACAGCGGCTGGTGACGGCTCTACACGAATGGGACGTAAATCCGAGATGAATTCTTTGTTGTTTTTTTTTAGAGGGTAGTATTGTGTAGATCCCTAAGATTATCATTACTACAGATAAAATTATCTGTTCCTGTGGCTACCGCGATGGATATAAACTATAAATAGATGAGAGAGAGAGAGAGAGAGAGAGAGAGAGAGAGAGAGGGGGGGGGGGGTATGTGAGTAATTGGTTGTTTAGAATTTTACCCGTGTTGGCAATATTTTAGCCATTTTATGGCGGTTATATTTGTTCGAATGGCCTTCCTAATACCAGTAAGTTGGATGCTAGGATTTTGATATATGGGTCACACAGCAAATTTACCACCATTGTGAAACAGTCAGTAGCGGGTAAAACCCTCTCGAGTGGCATACAAGCTCGGATTCGGCGTGGCATACTCCTAACAAGACGTCCCGTGTCATTTTGGGGAAATGTTGCAGCAATTTCTTGGACATTGACGGAGGTTGTTGACGTTGGTGTAGCCGCTTTCCAAGCATGTCCCAGACATGCTCGATGGAGGAAAAGGTCCGGACTGAGTGCGGGCCGTGGTAATGTGGTGATATTCTGCTGTTGAAGGTAATCTGTAACGATCCTGGCCCTATGATATCTGGCATTGTCATTCTGAAAAATGAAACGGTGGCCATAACGACGTGCAAACGGCACAACATGGAGTGCCAAGATGTTGTCCCAGTAGTACTGCCCTGTGAAACGTCCAGCAACAACATGCAAGTCTGTTCTGCCTACAACAGTAATGTTTCCCCACAACATTACAGATCCACCCTCATACCGACCATGTCTAATGACGTTAACGTCATGGAAACGTTCGTTACGTCGGCGTCAAACCCTCCTGCGTCTGTCCAGGAAGTCCACAGTGAACCTCGACTCATCGGAGGACATTACGTGGTTCCGTCGGCGATTATCCCAGCGTTGGTGGTGACGACACCATTGGAGTCGGGCCCTAATGTGACGATCCCTCAAATAGGGAATGACACGAGGACGTCGGACATGTAAGTGAAATCTGTGCAGTCGATTCCTGATGGTCTGGCCACTCACTACCAAGTCAGTTTCCTTTGAAGCTGAGATCTTATCTGATTTGCTGTTACCAGACGATTTCTAAAGACAATACCACTTGTGGATGAATCTGTCCTGAGCCTTGATCGACCGGATCGTGTTAAATCCTGAACAGACCCGCCCTGTGGGGATCCGGGTTAGAATTGATCCTCAGTACCCCATTGCTTGTCGTAAGAGCCGACTAAATGGGGCAGTCCTTCGGATGAGACTGAAAAAAACCGAGGTCCCGTGTCACAGCAGGTGTGGCACGTTAAAGATCCCTCCCTGCTCAAAGGCGCTGAGAGCCGAGCATAGGCCTAAATTTTGCAGCCCTTCACCGGCTATGGTGACGTCTCCATATGATTGAAAAAATTCTTGAGCGGGACGTTAAACAATATATAATCAATCTGAACAAACCCTGTAGCACGATGTCTGGACCATGATCTGCTAATAACAGACTGGGAATCATTCATTGCCCTTTCTACAGCGACCTGTCTTGTGCCAACCTGTAGCATGCCAAGGGCACGTAACCTCTCATCCAGTGTTAGACAGCGCATGGTAAGGAACTATACAACATGGCAGGCAAATTTGTGACATAACACTCTTGATCATCAGTAGCATCCCGTGCAGATCGTGACAGTGTGATTGATGTGTTTCGGTGAGGAATTTCTTTGGAAATGCTTCCTCATTAAGGAACTATACAACATGGTTTCGTATCCCTTTGTATATTTGAACATTTTGATCACAAAATACAGTTTCCCCTACTTTTTTTCTATTTTCTGTTCATTTTGAACCAAATACTTTTTGACAGCATTAAAAAAAAATGCTGTAGCATTGGAACCATTTTGAAATTATAAATTCAACTTTGATATTATCCGGAATTTTTCGTTGATACTCCACCTTTTTAAGTTACCAAGACCTGGATATAATATTATTAGGCCTATTTTTGACACTGTTGGGGACTCTGCAAAACTTATGGGTGGATTTTAGTGGATCATAAACTTCATACCAATGTAAACTTTTATATCAATACACGCCAAACTGTTTTTCCTTAGTCCGCAATGTCTAAATGACGTAAGTAATGAAATAGTGTGTGAGGAAAAATCCAACGAGGAAAAATACGTACTATATTCCTCCGAGAGATGCGATAAATGTTAGAGAAATAAAAAAAAAAAAATGTGCACATTTCTAATTTGTAAAATATGTTATGAAAATTTAAAAAGTTAAATGTCGGCACGTGCCTACTCGAGACTAACGAAACTACGCCCCTAGAAATGTGATCCTTTATCACAACAGAGCTAAGTTTTGGGGGTTTTTTGTTGTTGTTTTTTTTTTTTTTTTTTTTTTTTTTTAGAAGCTTCCTGCATATCTGCCGGTGTCCTAGTCTTATGTCACCGTGGTTTTTATGGATTTTGATTCGTTTTAATATCTACCGGCCTGATTTCACTTAGTTATTAACGTTTTATAAATACCTTATATACTGTTGTTTCTGTTCATAAAGATATTTAAATGTAATTGCTTGTTTACAAATGGTCGATTGTGAGGCCATATCTGTATGCTTTTGAAAACGAGGGTACTACGATACCGCGGTATTTACAAAAAATGCAGCGAATGGCGGTCTAATGATGATACTATTGTGAGAAAGGTCGTTATTTTGTTAACTGTAAATCAGGTTAAAGTTAATAAAAGAATAAATAAAATTCAGCAATTTTAATATAATGAAATAAAATGTTCCAAAATGAAGAAGCACAAAAAAGTGATTAAAAAATGTTGAGTCTCCAATCATTTTAAAATCAAAGACCGTGATTTCCAAAATTCTGAAAATTTTCACTTTCTCAGTTGAGAAAAGCATTGTGTACATTAGTTGTTTATTATCTAAAAATAACTCGCCGATCCTCTCTATTCTATATTTACATGTGTAATTATAGATATAGGTGGTGTTAATTATAGCAAGACAAAATGTTTGTGACGAACCCCTGTGATGTAACATCAGATTTGATTTCTGATATTAAAAAATTTATAACTGCAGTTTTATAGATCTCCACAAGAACTACGTACTCTGGAGATCCATACTCGGGTTCGATATTCATGGATGCTCACCGGAAATTGGTGAATGTAAGCGCGTAATTTTGAAAGACAGTTCTTCTGAACTAGAAACTGAAAAGTTATTAAGATCAAGGTAGGACAGAACGTTGTAGCTTTGCTGTTATTTGTGCAGAATGCATAGCGATGTATTTGTTGGTAAACAGCTCATGTTTTTGTAACTATGTTCGACGTAAAGATTTGAGCATGAATGGTATTTAAAATTATTGTGTTTTTCATACTAATTATTATATTCTCCAACATTCCTGTAATGTAGTAATTCACCGACCACTTACAAAAGACCGTCAACTGTATGAAAAAATAAACTTTCAGTATCCGCAGTGGCAGAAGCACATCTATACAGATATTTTATCCCAGGAATCGGCAGAGCGCTCGCGAAATTCTGTGGTTGCTGTTTACGTTGTAGACATTTACTGCCAACTCCTGTGATATTTTGTATTCTTCCACTGCAGCATTATGGAAAAAAGAGAGGAATTGCTGGGCATTTCAATGAAAAATGTATCTAAAGAATTGATCACTTTTGTGAATCGTGTAAGTTGAAATACTGGTGTTACTATAGTTTCGCTGAAAATGAATCAGTAAAGTAACCTGACAGTGGGAAGAAAACACCCTCTGTGTGTGGTATTTAACAAACATCAAGTTATAAAGAATTTACTGAATGCTGTCAAGTACTGTAGTTGCCTGATTTCAATTAATTATACAATTCTTTATTACTTTAAAGCACAAGAAAAATCTGACAGACATATTTGATGGGTTGACAAGGAAGCAAACGGAGGACCTGTGGGCGGGGCTAAATCAGATGTGTGCCACAACCCTTCTGACCCTCGACCTCGCTCAGGATGACCACTTGGAAGGGGTGAGTATCACATCAGAAAGGATGCATGTGTAACACAAAAGACCCCATTGCACTCCTTCACCCCACATCAGGGTTCACTTTCATTTCATCACAGATGCCACAAACTAAATATAGAGTGTTCAGATAAGATGACAATCTGGTTCAGTCCGAGGTGTAACTGATTTGAGTTACAAAAAGTAGAACGAAAGTTGTTTACAAATTGTGCTTGCAAGAGTTGCCTTTCCTTCAAAATTTCAGTGAGTGATCAGGAAAATCGTTAAAAGGGCTAAAAATTGCAAAATTAAGCCCATATTTGAATTCCTTGTGTAAAATGAAGCTCTAAAAACATGTATAGAAATGGTACAAGGTTCATCCTGATGTGTGTGGTTTTTTTTTTCTTTTTTTAATATCTAACAAGCCAAAAATTCTATCTTTTTGACAATACTTGACTTTGCATAGATAATGAAACTTCAGAAAATTAAAACAGGAAAATACCAGAGGCCTTTGCAGAAAAATGCAAACTATGAATAAATCCTATTTAAAGATGACTTTTCAGTTGTTATTGGCAAGATACAAAGAAAAGGGGTTTTTGGTTTTTTTTGGTTACATTATTACATAACTATTTTTGTTATGCCCTTGACTGGTGGTTGTTTAACATTTTGGCAAGTGGCAAAAAAAATACCTAGTACTTTTTTGTGGTGGATTTTGCTTTAGGTTGATTACATGGAAATGTTATAGACAGATTCTTGTCAGCTTAATATTTACAACTCTCTCACTGCTCCGGAATGACAAGTTCTAAATATGGCAAGTGTTGAGATCCTTTAATCCACTCATTACCGCAGGTGATCATAGGTCAGCGGATCAAACGCTCTAATTTTAATTAGATTGACAGGGGATGGATACTGATGTGTGTGATATTTAGTTACAAATTATAAATATCTGTGGTTTGCAAGAATAAATTGCAGGGTAGTCATGGTTAGAAAAAAGATTGTATTCCAAAATATCTCGTACTTTCTTCCAATATCTGCATTATAAATTCATTGTATTTAGTATAATTTAGAAAAGTTTCATCACCACTCAGATTATTAATGTTTTAAAATGAAAATTTAAATATTTTGCCATAGTAATTTCTTATTAGATGTCCCCTTACATTGATCAGGGGAACAAAAAGCACCACGTATTGATGGTTCTGATTGTAGAGTATTAAGCTGTTGATTGAAATTTTATTATTGCACATATATATTAATAAATATAATTTTTTTTTATGTATGTATTTAGGAAATGCGGGTGGCATTGGAGACAATGGAATGTTTTGTATTGCTGGCTCAAACTACAATCAAACAGTCATGTCCCCACATCTCTCCAAGTCTGATGTCCACTGCCTGTGTATTACATGGTATGGTGTTGTACATCATGCATAATGTGATCGTAGATACTGCATTCATGGAAGTTACCATGAAACTTTTCTGGAAAGGGATCTAGCTAGAAATTACTTTTTCCTCAGAATAGAAATGTTGACAATTTGCTTAAGTTCCATTCAAATTTTAAAAATGCATAATAAAATCATGGAACAGTATAAAAAAATATATATATATATATATATATATATAAATATATATATATATGAATACAAGTAATAATGAGTGTTTTTTGTGGTTATCCATTTGTGTGTGTGTGTATCTTTGCGGATAGGAAAATTCCACAATGATTACCATGATTACAATCGTAAATAAGATTATAAAACGTAAACAGCACCAAGTTAGATTATATTGTATAACATATGTCTAAAATTAGTTTCATTCCTCAGTGAATCAGGAACATGTACAAATAGCATATCCGATATTTTCCTGTTGACAGAGCTCCTCTTACACATGCCGGACACGGCAGACAGACTGAAGAACAGCACGGCAGGGTTGTTTGAAGACTGGTGGAGGCTGGGTCTGGAGGGACGATTTGACCTGGTCACTAACACTATCATATACCTCCTACAGAGGAGTCTGTCCACTGGAAGGGTAAGGCTTGACCTACAGAGTAAGAAATTGACTAACACTTCATCAAGTCACTACAGAGGAGTCTGTCCACTTTTGGGATATGATGGTTTGACCAATGTTTATATACTGGAGAGGAGTCTACTTTACTTCTGTGAGCAACATGGGTCATCCATGACAATCCACCAGGGAACACAGTTCTGGACTAATTATGCCTTACTAGGTAGCGTCACATGCCTTCAGTTCGGACTCCATATCTCACCTCCAGGTGTTTTTGGGTCGTCCCCTCTTTCCCTGCGGGTTCCAAGTCGGGGCCTGGCGTATGGTGATAAATGGTGACTTCCTTAGGGTGTGTCCAATCCAGTCGCAGTTTGTGTGATGCATGTCACATTTTAACTATTATCATTTTAACAGGTACTTCTGTGCAGATTTGATAAGCTGTAAGCCTTCTATTGTGTACAAGGCTTTGAGTGAACAACATTGTGTAGTGTACAGCCGAATATTTAATGTGCTTCTGTTAAATTGACTGATGTCTGTTGTAGAATGCCAGCAGCGTGCGAAGAGTTTGGGCTCTGCACTCCGCCCTGGAATTGGTGGACATGACCAATGAGAGTAGCTCACTGTTCTTTGATCTTCTGCAGCAGACTGTTGTCAATAGCAACTATCTGGGGACAGAAGAGGTAATCTTATTGGGGTGTTTTTGGTTTTTTTTTTGCATGGATGAGATGTATTGATTATGATGAGATATATTGATCATGGTGAGATATATTGATTATGGTGAGATATATTGATCATGGTGAGATATATTGATCATGGTAAGATACAATGATTATGATGAAAATTTTGTAATACCTCAGAGCCAGAAGCCACTAAAGACACCGATTAATAATTAAACACGTGTTACTGACCAGTGCATGAATGGACTCCATTTATTTATAGAACCTGACAGTTTTAATGAAACATATCTGGTGAAAAACAAATCATACATGCTTTGTATATCAAAGCTTCTTCTCAGAATTCCAGCGATAAATTTGTGTACCACAGATAAGACGGATGGACAAACTGTGTATCGTATTTTGAAGTCTGAGGTATTACAAAATTTTACAGATTTTACAGCTGTAGATATTTTCCTGGACAACCATGTCCAGCACACAAAACCATGATCAATATATCTCATCATAATCAATATATCTCACCATGATCAATATATCTCACCATGATCAATATATCTCACCATAATCAATATATCTCACTATAATCAATATATCTCACCATAATCAATATTTGATTACAGGGCTGTCGATTTTTAGGCTTCATTTTGACACTAGACTGTACATTGACAGAGAATCTCCACAGGTGTATCAAAAACCACCTGCCAACTGCTCCCAGGTAAGTAGATATCAAAACCTCTCTCCCTACTATTCCTCCCAGGTAAATAGATATATATATATTAAAAACCACTTACCTAAGTGCTCCCAGATAAATATATTTTAAAACTGTCTCCCAACTGCTCCCAACCTAATACATATTATTATTATTATAATTATTATATTATAACATTTATATAGCGCTAAATATAATTAAATTACTCTAAAGCGCTTTACATAATTATTTGAAACTGCACAATGAATATACACAACTAAAATTAATTGAAAATAATATGGGCATACAAAATATAAAAGGGGGTTTAGATATAGAATGGGTTAAACAGTGATTAAAATATTCGAAAAACATGTTCAGCACAGATTAAGATCTAAATATTAAATTGATGAAAGGGTCAGTTAAAAAAAGCTAATTTAAAAAGATGCGTTTTAAGTAACTTTTTAAAACTGGCCAGGTTGTCTTCGAACCTTAAAACGGCTGGCAGACTGTTCCACAGTCCATATAATTGTTGAAAACAACATTCTTGTATATTTTGTACATGCATGAAATAATTTGCTTTTTTGCTGAATACTGTATGGTTATGAAAATAAATAAAATGTACATCTTCCATGTGTTGCCATATTTTTGGTCTGTACTGTGGTTATTGTGTACATACTGATTCAGTATGCTTACTTTTTGGTCTGTACTGTGGTTATTGTGTGCGTACTAATTCAGTGTGTTGACTTTTTGGTCTGTACTGTGGTTATTGTGTGCGTACTGATTCAGTGTGTTGACTTTTTGCAGTTCCTGGTTGGAGAAGTTTGGAGAGGTTTATTTCCGAGCCTGGTCATCAGGATCCAATCTCACAGAGGTATACATGTTATAAGTATCGGGGCTGTCACGATGCACAGATATATCAGTTAACAGCCTCACAGAGGTATACAGGTTATAAGTATCAGGGCTGTCACGATGCACAGATATATCAGGTGACAGCCTCACAGAGGTATACAGGCTATAAGTATCAGGGCTGTCACGATGCACAGATATATCAGGTGACAGCCTCACAGAGGTATACAGGTTATAAGTATCGGGGCTGTCACGATGCACAGATATATCAGTTAACAGCCTCACAGAGGTATACAGGTTATAAGTATCGGGGCTGTCACGATGCACAGATATATCAGTTAACAGCCTCACAGAGGTATACACATCAGGTCTCTCACGATGTATAGAAATATCAGTTAACGGTAATTATCTATATAGAAATTGGACAATGACCCCTACTTGTATGCGTATAGGCACAGTAGGGGTCATTTTCCAATTTCTGTTCATTAATCTGTGAGGATAGAACTGCACCAGCAGGAAGTGGAGACAACACATACACACAGTGGAGATTCTGATTGGCTCATCTAATCAAACATCACAACTACATACTAGATAGATAAAAAGTTCTAGAATTGTGTGCTGCCATTTTTCATACTGTAGACATAAAGTGTTGTCAGATGAACTGTGATCATTAAATTTTGACCATTCAGCTTCGAGATATTAATTCATTGATAATGTTTTGACCATTCAGCTTTGACATATGTTAATTCATTGGTGATATGTTTTTACTTACAGAAGCTGGAGCTGGACTGTATACAAGATCTGATGAATCATGCTGTACACGCTCATAAGTCACTGGCACCAGCTCTTAGACAGGTAAGGTCAAGGTTATTCAGAATCCTGTGTCCTTGACCTGTCAACAAGTCACTTTGAGACCAGAGGTTAAATCCAAGTAGCTTTGGCATTTTTATAGTAGATCAGATAAGGATAATCCTCATTTTGTGCTGGATAGGAAACTACTCGCTACCAAGCAGCACGAAAGTGTCAATTAATGCCTAACATTTGAGGGTATATTTTTGTAATTGTATGTAGAACTTAATGGTAAATTGGATATTTTTCCATCGGTGCAGGTGTTGACCTACTTCCATAAACAGAAAAAGAAGAGTGGTGTGGATGCAATGCTGTTAAATATGTACGAACCTTTCCTATGGAGATCTCTCAAGGTAGAGTGGAAAACATGGCTGCTTTCTGCTGCTGTAATAATTGAAATCCTTAAAGACCATTATTATTTTAAGATGTTCATGCTTCATCTGGTGATTGTGCCATACTATGATATCTCTCTGTCTTTCTCGTATTTCCCATTTTATGTGTAGGTGACTAATTTTCTGTCTATATATCCCATTTCTAAGTTCATTGTATATAACTATGTTTTTATGCCTGTGATGTATAGGTGGCTAATCCTGAGGTACGTGCCAATGCTGCGTGGTTATTAGTTGACGCTTTTCCTCTCCTGGATCCTGATTTCAATACAGAAGAGAAAGACACTCTGCTGCAGAAGCAGTTTGATCTTCTGTTGGTAAGGTGTAATAAAAACCAAACTTTTTTTTTGTTTTTTTTTTTGTTTGTCTCTTGATAGATGTTTTCTAATACAGTGAAACTTCTCTAAATCGGTCCCTCAGAAAACGGCCCACCCTGAATATCGGCTGATTTTGAAAGTCCCGGCAGAAATCTTAACATTTGTTTAGGAAGAGGGAGGTGTGAAAAAATAATTGGCCTCTCTATTTCCATGGTTTACCTGTGATGTCAAGGGTGTTAGTGACCCCTGCCAATTAAGGTGTTCCTTGTAAATTCTGTAGAAAAGTTAATAAAAAGATGTAGATTTGAATGAAAATAGTAGGCCTATCAAGCACCATATTACCCGCGTGGCGCAGTGGTTAGAGTGTCGGGCTCAAAGATCTGATGATCCTTGAGTTGGGGGGTTCGAATCCCACTGTGGGACGTGGGTGCCGGTCTTTCGGATGAGACCGTATAAACCGAGGTCCCGTGTCGCAGTAGGTGTGGCACGATAAAGATCCCTCCCTGCTCAAAGGCCCTGAGTGCCGAACATAGGCCTAAATTTGCAGCCCTGACACCGGTAATGGTGACAGCCGTCGGATAGCTGAAAAATTGCTCAGGCGGCTATAAACAAACAAACAAAAAAAAAGCACCATATTATGAATATAAGTGGCAGTGAGTTAAAAAAAAAAAAGCCAGGAATGATAATTATGGTTATTACAATATGAATAATTTTATTAGTTTCCAAAGACTTAAAATTTGAAACAGATATTGACAATACTATTCTGTATTTACTACTGTACTTTCTAAAATGTTAAAACAAATTTGTCATCAAGAACATAAATGATGGAGGTACACAGAGTTTTTATAGGTAAGGGGGAATTTTCAATTTAGAAATACGGCGTATCAGTAACGTTTGTTTGATTGTTTAGATCGGCCTGAGCAATTTTTCGGGCTAGAAGGATTCTTTTTTTGGGGGGGGGGGGGGGGTAATGATATTAGTGGAAATAAAATCTGCTCTAATCATGAGATCAGTGTGAACAGTACCTACTCTGTGTATAAATTGCTGCTTATGGTGTCTCCCAAATCAATGTATTTGTTTTGTTTATTAACAAATAAGCTATGTTTCTACATAAACACTGCTAGTCTGTAAATCTCTGTATTAATCCTATCTCATCCAGCAGAGCGATAATGTGTTCAGCTATCATTTAGTGATAAAATCAAACTTATAAAACATTATGGATCAGAGCCTAAAACCTCTCACTGGACTTGGGCGAGAAATTGAAAATTGGTATATCAACTCAATGAACCGGCCATTTTTTTCGATCTGAGAGCTGGCAGGTTTAGAGAAGTTTCACTGTACACTAGTACATGCACCTTCTGCATCGACTTAAATCTCAAATGTTTGACCACAGTAAAATGTGAAATTCAAACTAAAGAATCTCTTGTAAGTGGTGTATAGCATAAAAAGATTGGGAAGAAATAAGCAGATTCTATCATGCATGAAGATGAACTTATTTTTAGTAAGCCTTTCATGTATATATGAGCTAATGGCCTGTTTTGAACACACTTTCGTCAGATCAGACATTTCTGACAAAGCATTTTCAAACCTGACTTGACAAAAATTAATCATATATATTAAACCATTTCTATTCATATCGATAGTAAGGAGTATATATCTTGGTTGTAAATGGAAATGACTTGGTTAAGCACATGATTAGTGTTTGGTTAAGCATGTGATTAGTGTTTGGTTGAGCATGTGATTAGTGTTTGGTTAAGCATGTGATTAGTGTTTGGTTAAGCATGTGATTAGTGTTTGGCAGATGTTACTGGAGGACCCTGTCCCGGCCATTAGAAGCCAGACTGTCCTTGGAGTGTTCAGAATCATGAGTCTGTTCTGGGAGTTAATGCCCTCCATCACCATAAAGAACATTGTCACCAAGGTGATTCAGGACCTGGCTTTTGATTCGTCGTCTGCTGATGTCAGAGAGAGTGTTGTAAAGGTCAGAGTTCATTCATAACAACAGCTGTTTTATCTACAAAAAATCAGTAGAAGCTGTGATAAACCTTAAATATGGGCCTTACAATGCCAATTTGAAGGAAAATAAAACTGCTTTAGAAGCTTTGCGGTCTGGGATGTATTAAATGTTTTGATGACTTGTAACAGGTTTGATTGGCCATTTTAAGGTATATTACTCTCTGTTATGACAGGGACTGACCAGCCTGATAGACAACCATTTGTGTCACCTGATGCTTAAGCCAATTCTGCCTCAACTGCAGAAACATATCCATGATACGTCGGAGAAAGTCCGTGTCGCCATGGTAAACCTACTGCTGAAGGTTAAAGGTGTCCGATCTATCAAGGTCAGTCGCACTGTATTTTTGTAGGGAAAGAAAATTAATGGATCAATATGATTGAGAAATTAGATTTTCTGTCGGGGGGGGGGGGGGGGGGGTCTGTAATCACCATGTTTGTCCATTCATCTGAAAACCCTAAGTAAAGATCTGCAGTTAGATATGTTCTCACATTATGGCAAATACATATGAACCAAACTTGCATATATAACACATTTTGGGATGAATTTTACACCTTGCGGTTCAGTTGCACACCTGGCCAACATTTTGCTCTTCAGTGACTTGTTATTGGAGATAGCACTACTGCGTCTCAGGGCTTAGTATCCCTCACATTAAGATGCAGGTTTGACTGTGCCACCAACTTAATGAATAAATTCATCACAGTGGCCAACATGTAACCATATGGGCAAGGACTATTATCTGGATTGACAGTATAGAGATGTGACATTCTCTGCTGTGTATGACTGACAGTATAGGAAGGTGACATCATCCACTGTGTATGATTGACAGTATCAAAAGGTGACCTTATTCACTGTGTATTATTGACAGTATGGAGAGGTGACATATTATCTGGATTGACAGTATAGAGAGGTGACCTTATTCACTGTGTATTATAGACAGTATGGAGAGGTGACATCTGGATTGACAATATAGAGAGGTGACCTTATTCACTGTGTATGACTGACAGTATAGAGACGTGACCTTATTCACTGTATGACCGACAGTATAGAGAGGTGACCTTATTCACTGTGTATGACTGACAGTATAGAGAGGTGACATATTATCTGGATTGACAGTATAGAGAGGTGACCTTATTCACTGTATGACTGATAGTATAGAGAGGTGACACATTATCTGCTGTATATGACCGACAGTATAGAGAGGTGACACCTTATCTGCTGTGTATGATTGACAGTATAGAGAGGTGACACATTATCTGGATTGACAGTATAGCGAGGTGACACCTTATCTGCTGTGTATGATTGACAGTATAGAAAGGTGACACTTTATCTACTGTGTATGACTGACAGTATAGAGAGGTGACACCTTATCTGCTGTGTTTGATTGACAGTATAGCGAGGTGACACCTTGTCTGCTGTGTATGATTGACAGTATAGCGAGGTGACACCTTGTCTGCTGTGTATGATTGACAGTATAGCGAGGTGACACCTTGTCTGCTGTGTATGATTGACAGTATAGCGAGGTGACACCTTATCTGCTGTGTATGATTGACAGTATAGCGAGGTGACACCTTATCTGCTGTGTATGACTGACAGTATAGAGAGGTGACACCTTATCTGCTGTGTATGATTGACAGTATAGAGAGGTGACACCTTATCTGCTGTGTATGATTGACAGTATAGAGAGGTGACACCTTGTCTGCTGTGTATGATTGACAGTATAGCGAGGTGACACCTTGTCTGCTGTGTATGATTGACAGTATAGCGAGGTGACACCTTATCTGCTGTGTATGATTGACAGTATAGCGAGGTGACACCTTATCTGCTGTGTATGATTGACAGTATAGCGAGGTGACACCTTGTCTGCTGTGTATGACTGACAGTATAGAGAGGTGACACCTTATCTGCTGTGTATGACTGACAGTATAGAGAGGTGACACCTTATCTGCTGTGTATGACTGACAGTATAGAGAGGTGACACCTTATCTGCTGTGTATGATTGACAGTATAGAGAGGTGACACCTTATCTGCTGTGTATGACTGACAGTATAGAGAGGTGACACCTTATCTGCTGTGTATGACTGACAGTATAGAGAGGTGACACCTTGTCTGCTGTGTATGACTGACAGTATAGAGAGGTGACACCTTATCTGCTGTGTATGATTGACAGTTTTGGGAAGTGGTACCTGTGGAGCACCTTCTGGCCCGTCTGGAGACAGACTCTGCCCCAGTTGTACGCCGTCTGATGACCCTTCTCTTTCCGAGTTTCCTCCCCCTGGACAAGAGCGAACAGGAGCAGATTCCTCGCTGTGTGGCCCTCATACAGACCAACCCTGGGGCTGCAAGGATGTTCTTTCGTAACGCTCAGAATTTCATGGACGTTCAGCAGACAGGTAAGCACCTTTAAGATGTTGCACACCCGTCATTGAAAAGGGCTATATATTTTGTAACAGTGTCAATATCCTGTTTTCAAAAAAGTTTGTAATAAGCAAATATTTGAATTGGCTAAGTATTGAATTTCAAGTGCAGAGAAGTCAAATTTATTGTCATTTGACTCACTATTACTCCCCCACCGGCTATGCCAAAGGAGACTATTAGTTTACCCTCGGTCTGTCCGTCTGTCCGTCCATCCTCTGTCATTGAGGTTTTCTGGACTTTTCCCCACACTACGTGAAGGTATTCAAATGAAATTTTATACATAGCTTGATTGTGTAATTTTAAAGCTTGAAGTGTGTCAGAATTGCTGTGCAGTTGTACAATGTTCGTCACAAGTTTCATAAGTGTACTCTGTCCAGAAAATCAATGTTAAGAATTTCATTTCTCATTTGATTGGCTGACATCAAGGGCAGTGTTTTGTCCATTCTGTAATCACCTCCAACAAAAATGGATGGAGTCTTTAACAAGATGACTAAAAGTTCCTATAGAACCTCAGCTTTTTCTGTCTGTCCTTAAAAGCACTTTTTATGCAACTTAGTGAGAATTCTAAGAATTTCCCTCTGGATGCAAATTATATGTTGTGAAAAGAGATAGAATTTATAGGGAATATTTTACATAATGACTAATCTCTTTTATGAAATGAATTGTCTTTGAATAATGATACTATGTGCTTGTTGTGAAGAATGATACCTTTCTGGAATAATGTATATTCCTCACTTAGTTATTTATCGTGGTTGATTTTTATTTTTTTTATTTTTATTTGACAGCATCATACATGATCTGTCTGTGTAGGAAGATCCTGGAATGTATTCGAGACGGGAGAAGGAAGAGTGAGCAAGCAGACAACTCACTCAACGGCACAGAGAGCAGCGAGGAGGTGAGGCAGTGTGGTGGGGGGGGGGGGGGGGGTTATTGTAGGCAACTTAGAAATGTATTCTGATGGCGTTCCCAGAATGTGACCAAATTCAGCTGTGACAAAATTGACTTTGACCTTGACATGATGTCAGGGTTCAGCAAGTGTGAAATCTCCCATTTAGTTCACAAGTTACAACCCAGGTTAAAGTTTTAGATGGATAGAAACAAGCCAAAAATAGCTTTACTTAGATCATCAGGCATAGGCGATGTTAATATTATCAACTGATAACTATTTTCATAATGTATCATGGTGGTATTATTAAATATTATAACCTTAATCAACAAATGGATCATATCGTCAGTTGAAAATGTGCAACATGAGTTGATTGATCAAATGTGTAACTGTACTGTTACTGATTAAGTTAATGGGACCTATTTAGAACATGTTATCTACATGGAGTGGCCGGGGTCTACCTAGGTGCTAATTGCTATAAACAATGGAATACAAGGAAAATAGAATATATTAGAAATATACAATCCATTGTTTTGAAATAATAATATAATTCATTTCTTTAAATTATTTTTGTTTAATTTGCATTATCATTCATTGTATTGATTTAACCAATAGTTACACTGGAGTTTGATTAAGTTAGCCAACATTTCTTATGGGATGATAATTTTTGGTTTATCAGGCCACCTGGACTGTTGTTTTAAGCAACAGCACATGATTAACAGAGACAGTCACATGATTAACAGAGACAGTCACATGATTAATAGAGACAGTCATATGATTAACAGTCTCATGATTAACAGAGGCAATCACATGATAAACAGAGGCAATCACATGATAAACAGAGGCAGTCACATGATAAACAGACACAATCACATGATAAACAGAGACATTCACATGATAGACAGAGACAGTCTCATGATTAACAGAGACAATTACATGATAAACAGAGGCAATCACATGATAGACAGAGACAGTCTCATGATAGACAGAGACAGTCTCATGATTGACAGAGGCAGTCACATGATAAACAGAGACAATCACATGATTAACAGAGGCAATCACATGATAAACAGAGACAGTCACATGATAAACAGAGACAGTCACATGATTAACAGAGAGGGGAATTAGGACAGTAGACACAGACTGGTGCTGGTACTACAGACTCTTCCTATCTTTGGATCTTAATCACTCTCTAAGCAAACAATGCTTGAATTGCCACTCATTTCTGCTTGAAAAATTGGGCAGTGATTTTTTGTATGACATCATCAGGATACAATTGGGCTGTGACTGATTTATTTTTAATGTTTGAATTCAGGTAATTATTGACTTATAAATTCAGGTAATTATTGACTTATAAATAAAAAATAAACTACAAAATTATTTTTGCAGACAGTGAAAGGGGTAGATAAGCTTGCAGTAAACTTCTGATCTGAAACAACCCACTGACATGCCTGACTCAATTTGTTAATCATGGTCGTTAATTGTCATATACAGTGTCCAGAAACGACTGTCATACTTTGGCTTCAGAAGGCAATGCTATACATTACAGTTTGTATGATGAGTAATATTGGTTTCAGGCTTGTTCTAAGGAAAGATTTTATATATATTTTTAGGAGGATGACTTAACAGTTCACAACACTACCGTGATGAAGGGTTTCATTGAAATAATCGTTATCATGTGGTACAATATTTCCTCTCGCCTGCAGGAAGTAAGTTGTTTGTGTAATCTGGTCAGTGTCATCTTATTTATTGCTGTGAAATCCAAATTACAGAGGTACTGGAGTATTGTAATGAAATTCAGCTTGTGGTTTGAGAATAAAAGAAATTTGGTGTCTTTGATATATGTATCATGCTTGATACACTTAGTTTTCATGAAAATACTTGATACATGTGTACAGTAAAAAAAACCATGGTTACAATAAACAGACTTACACATGTACCTGTACCATTGAACTTCAGTATCTCGAATACTGATATCTCAAATGCCATAGATATGTTGAAGTGATTCAGAAGTCCCAACAACTTATTCTTTAAATTCTTTAAGTATTTAACCCTTGATATCTCGAATCCTCAGATATCTTGAAGTTTTTTCTTGGTCCCATCGAGTTCAAGATAATGAGGTCTAACTATATAATGCATTCACATGTACAGGTATAATGAATTCATGCTTACAGCTAAGTGATTTCATTTGCTGTTCTTATAAAACAAACTGTAAACTCATTGGATGTATCCCGTGTTGCCCCCAATGCCCCTTGCTTGTGAATGTGGCCATGTGGGGATCCGGGTTGTTAGAATAGATCCTCAGTACCCCTTGCTTGTCATAAGATTCAACTAAATGGGGCGGTCCTTCAGATGAGATCACAAACACCAAGGCCCTGTGTCACAGCAGGTGTGGCACAATAAAGATCCCTCCCTGCTAAAAGGCTGTAAGTGCCAAGCATGAGCCTAAATTGTGCAGCCATTCACCGGCAATGGTGGCATCTCTATATGAGGAAAAATTCTCGAGAGGGAAGTTGAAATAATATACAACCAACCTCATTATATATAAGAAATTACGATTATAATGAATTAAAATTCTCTGTCCCCAGCACTCCACGATAAGTCTGTTTACTGTAGGTATAGTGAATTGTTTGTCCCCAGCACTCCACGATAAGTCTGTTTACTGTAGGTATAATGAATTGTTTGTCCCCAGCACTTCACGATAAGTCGGTTTACTGTAGGTGTAATGAATTGTTTGTCCCCAGCACTTCACGATAAGTCGGTTTACTGTAGGTATAATGAATTGTTTGTCCCCAGCACTCCACGATAAGTCGGTTTACTGTAGGTATAATGAATTGTTTGTCCCCAGCACTCCACGATAAGTCTGTTTACTGTAGGTATAATGAATTGTTTGTCCCCAGCACTTCACGATAAGTCTGTTTACTGTAGGTGTAATGAATTGTTTGTCCCCAGCACTCCACGATAAGTCGGTTTACTGTAGGTATAATGAATTGTTTGTCCCCAGCACTCCACCATAAGTCTGTTTACTGTAGGTGTAATGAATTGTTTGTCCCCAGCACTCCACCATAAGTCTGTTTACTGTAGGTATACAGTTATTTATTACTGGGGGCTACAGTTTTTACTTTTGTTCTTAGATCCTCTTCTTAAGCCCTCAACATGAAATGGGTGTAGCATATAGAGTTACCCTTTTCTGTCCTTCTGTTGTTTCATCATACATGAAGTTTAGTTTCTGTTCATTATTTCTGTTACAGTTACACATATTCATCTGACATTCTGTACATACACCATGACATTATCCAGCTCAATGTTCGTATTTGATTTTTTGTTGAATAATTTTTGACAAAGTTGTCCCCCTTGATTTTAGAAACCTGATTAGCAAGGCAAATATTCAAAAGAAAGGACTGTTTGCAAATCTCAAGAACATTCCCCTCACTTCAATATTAGATGGTAGATGGTGTGCTTGCGCAACGTATATGTGTGTGCTTTCTCATTGAGAATTTTTTGTTTCTTGTACGTTTGTAGATCTATAGATTTCACAATGTGACCTATTATGCATTTATGTATTCAGAGTAAACACAGGAAAATTGAACAAGATCTTCAACAGAAATTTTGTTTGGCAGTTCCGGAGATGCTGAAAACATTTGAAGTAAGCTCAATCTTCTTTTGTATAATACCAATGATGAAAGCCACAGATTATAGAAGAAAATCATGATAGGAACAGACAAACAGAGACCTAAACGAGACTCAGACCGAGACATAAAGAGTAAGAGACTAGATTAAAAACTAAACAATCAGAGACTCGATCCAAGACAAAAGCAATAAGAGACACATTTAAAAAATAAACAATCAGAGACTTGATTGAAAAATAAACTCAATTGAAAATAAATAATCAGAGACTCAATAAATTCATAAACAATAAGAGATACAAATAATCAAACTCAGAGATGCAGGGAATCAGAAATTGGTTCAGAAACACAAGCAGTTAGAGATTTGGCCAAAACATCAACAAAGACGCCAGCAGTCAGAGACGCACAAAATTAATGACACACAATTAGAGACTTGATCAGAAACAATTGAAGACTGAAATGATCAATAACGGAAGTAATTGGAGACAGAACTACAGTTCATACGGACGTATGGTCATGGAGCAGCACTGTGTGTGGTCACTGGATTTATGTTTTGATCACTAAATCGGTATAAAGCATGAACTTTATCAAAGACTGCAGTGGACATTGCATCCAGTAGTTGACCTGTATCTAGTGTGAACAGTGGATATGTTATTACATTACTGAAATTTTAGTTTCATATAAAGAATAGAATGTTTGATTTCCACCATTGCAGGATCCAGAGATTTCACTGGCTGTCATTTTGTTGGCAGGACATCTCCCATCAAGTTCTGTCCCCATACTGAGGTAACAGTCATCAAAACACAAACTGACTCTAAATTACATTACAAAGGTCCAAGTTCAGGAGCATATTAATTTTCTGTCTGTGTGTAGCTCTATGTGTGTGTGTGTTTGTCCGTGTGTGTGTCTGTCTGTGTATTTGTCTGTGTATCGATCAGGTGTCCATTTCACTAACCGATTGGAGATCATAGACGTAAATATGAACATAACAGTTGCAATCATTTCAATAAAGGTTACGACTCGTAGATTTACAACCAATATTGATCGTAAGTCTACGAGTGGTCTAGAGCTATCGTAGGTGCTCCTACATGCACGGTAAAAAACAATATGGCTTCCATGCTGGCCCTTCCTGAGACCATTTTGTAGTAGTATTTACATGATGGAGTTGTTGACAGACTTGCAGTCTGATTTTGTACAAGAATATTGTGCAGCCTGGGCCCTAATTTGAAATTAGAATTAACTACCTTTCTATGTTAAGCACATTGCAGAAATGCCTGTCGGGTAAAATAAATGTAAAAGCATTAAATTCATCGCTTTACTATTTATACATCCACTATCATTCATTACAATTTAAAGGGGGGGGGGGGTAATATATCTAACTTTGCATGTATTATTATGAAAACAGTTGGAAAAAAGAAGGGAGTTTACATGTGCCTGCGTCTCCATTAGTGTACATGTGCATATGACATTAGGCAGAATTTTCAAGACGTTAATTCTGATTGACATGTTCAGAAATTAAACCTGTTCGGTAAGAGTTCATTTTTGTCATTTACGATTAATATACCTTTTATCGCTATCTAGATGCAGCTGACTAACAGCATATTGCCTGCACATTCAAATAATAAACAATTCAAATTACAAGAAAAGTATAATTTGAGCACACACTGTACTTTGATAATGGGAAAGGGGGTTAAAATCCTGATTGGCAAGTGGAACGTCTCTGTAGAGTTTTATGAAGGTCAGTAGAAATTGAAATTACAGACTACAGTGTATATACACAAAAAGGGATGGGTTGTTATAGGACCCTTAATATTGCATGGGGTACCATAATAATCATTTTAAATAAATGGTCTGCATTATACATCATCACCTAAAGCATATATACAATGTCTATATTTATATGCTTAAACGGAAAAAAGATATTATAAAACGAAAACGCATGGGGAAACTAAATTTCAAATCTCATAAGGGACAAATTGATTGCAGTCTAGGGCCCATGATTTTGGCATTTATATAGGTATGTGAATAGTGTGGCAGTGTATTTTACACCAAACGATAATTAAATGAATGCATGCAGATACCCATGGTTTAAAGCGGATTCAATACAGGATGAAATTTGATATTTATATATAGATATTGTCATTATCAGTTTGTTTTCTTATTTTATCCTTTAAATATGATTTACTTACTGAGGGATACTTGACTCACTTGAGCAGATCAATACACGCTTAAAACTGACATTTAAAATTCTGTAAAATGTAGATACTTCATATTATTGAGTTTCATAAAACACGATTATAAATCTTCCTCCACAGAGAGAAGAGTTCTTAAAAGTCAGACGTAAATTGCAATCGTAAGTGATACAACTACTACGGGTTTTGAGAAACGCTCGTATACATGCGCATCAAAGTGATCGTAAACATAATCGTACGTTTACGAATCACAATCAGTTAGTGAAACAGCCACCTGTCTTTGTTGCCTGAAACTTTTAGCTATAGCTATACAAGATTAGGACTTGATGAATGGAATTGTCATCGCTATTTGTCTGGTAAAGATTGAATTTATTCATCAAAGTCAAAAGTTTAAAGTTCCAAGATATACATTTTACTGTTCATTGTTGACTGTTAGCAGATAAAAACTGAAATTTTTAGAGTATGGTTTGAATGCAATTACAGAAGCGATTGCACACAGACAGAAAAGTAAAGATGCATGGGAATTCAAACATAAAACACTTCATATGTAAAACACAAATCACATTTAAACATGAAATGCAGGGTCTGTTGTGGATTTTATTTCATGATCAGTGATGGGCTGCTTTCTGTTCTTTACACATAGTGTAGTGAATTGAATTAGATTTGTCCATTATTTCATTCTCTAGCCGTAGCTGTTTGTCCAAGCTGAAGAAGATGACGTCCGACACAGAGGAGTCCCATTATGGCTGTCTGCTGGAGGCCATGTGTAAGTGGAATAAAGGGGCAGATATATTGGAGCTAATCCAGGAGTGGATCACATTGGGTTTCAGGGGTGGAAACAAGGAAAGCACAGTCAAGGTGTGTGATATTGCTTGATCAGCTATAGATTCGTGCTATCCAAAATAAGTAAATTTTAAGGAGGGAAGTCAGCAGGATTTTTTTTTTTTAACCATACAGGAATGTACCGATACTCATTCAATTGGGGAAAATAGCATTAAATTAGAATAAATTCGGAATTTTTTATGTCCACAAATAGCATTTTTCTTAAAATCAATACTGAATAAATCATATTTTAAAGCATAAACAAGGATGAATTGTTTACTGTTTTTACAAATGAGCACCAATTAATTGGTCTCTACTTTCTTTTTATGAGGAAGTGAAGAAATTAATTCACTTGAGCAATGTGATATACGAGCCTCGAATTACAAAGACTTCACTGTTCGTTACTGGGCATTGTTTAGCCTCAGAATTGGAAAAAATCAATAGTATTTGGCAATGAGCAGAGTGATACCTAGAACAAGTCTACTTTAAGGTGTTAGTCTTTGACTTGAGAACACCTGTTTGCATCTCATATTCAGGAAAGGCATATTCCTCCAATACAGTCCAAAGTATGATTGATTGATTGATTGATTATTTATTGCTTTCCGCCACACTCAACAATTTTTCAGTTATCTGGTGGCGTCCAGTTTTTGTTGGTGGAGGAGAGAACCCAGATACAATGTACCTGGGAAGAGACCACCGACCTTCCGCAAGTAAACTGGCAAATTTGCTCACATAACGCCGCGGCCGAGATTCGAACACGCGCCGACAGAGGTGAGAGGCTTTGTGATTTTGAGCCCGATGCTCTAACCACTCGGCCACGGAGGCCCCTCCAAAGTATGAAAAACATGCATATCTAATAGGGTTGTCACAGTTCAGATATTTTTGGTTCTGTTCCGGGAACAAAACCTCTGTTTCCAGTTTGGTTTTACTGTGAATGATAAAATGATAGAATGAATTTAAGAATAATGAGAACCCTGAAGTAATTATTTTTCTGTATGAATGCAAACATCAATTTTTAATGCATTTTATTCCAACATTATATACAAACAACAGGTAACATATGCTCACAAGAGCTTTGTTTTAATCGTCTTTAAACTCTAGGTGAGGTCCTACAAATTTAGACTTGTGCATGGTGCTTAACGTCATTGTGTAAGGATTGTGAAGGGTGTTAACTCATGCTGCAATACAGGGCCACTGTTTTAAGATCGTATCTGAAAGACCCACGACTCTTGCTTCTAAATGTTGAGCATTTGGTGAAGGAGCTATCACCACCTATTCCCATGCCTCAGATTTGAGTGGGGCTCAAATGCACAACCTCCTGGTCACGAAGCAAACACCCTGCCACTGAGCCACCACGATCCTATAACTCCTTCTTTCTTCAAAAATTGAAGTACTCCCAACCTTGCCATTTTTAATTATTTTTTTTTGTAACATGTTGCCATGTTTTGTTTTACCATTACCAATGTTACATGGAATTTCATTACTTAGAATGTCATTGATAAAAATATCGAACCAATCATGGTGCATGTAGAAATTGTAATATGTAAACAAACTGAACTGAATGTGTTTTTACCACAGTTAACTGACTTTTCAGTTAACCGTAACAGCATTCCTGGCTTATGGTATGCAATACATCTCATTTTTTTTATTTTTAAAATTTTGCAGAGAGGGAAAGACAAGAGGAAGTCCGTGACATTTGTAGAGGAAGAGAACCAGTTTGGACCGGTTCTGGCTGTCCGGTACTTAACATATCTTGTCACTCACCCGATCTGTAGGGAAGCCATTTTATCTCACCAAGCTGAGGACCTGCGTGAGATCCAGCAGCTGTTGCAGTTGTCTATGGTGAGAACATTTAGTTCAACATTAAACATAAAGTTATATTTAACTTAATGGTCTGATGTTTTTCTGTTTGACAAAAAAAATAGACAGAAAATGTTGACATTGATGTGTATATAAAAGAAAGTGTGATGATCATATTGTACATTATTATTATGAGTAAATTGAATATAATATATAAATTTTGCATTATCTTTTTATTTCAGAGCTATATAGTGTCTGTCATGGAAAGCCAGACTGTTAGCCCACTGTCAAGTGATCTGCTGACCCAGTGCTTCATTATGTTCTGTCGAATGTCTGTGTTACTTCATGATCAGGTACCAAACAATTTATACATGGGATTAGAGGATGACTACATATATAAGACAAACAATTTATACACGGAATTAGAGGATGACTACATATATAAGACAAACAATTTATACATGGGATTAGAGGATGACTATATATATAAGACAAACAATTTATACACGGGATTAGTGGATGACTATATATATATAAGACACACAATTTATACACGGGATTAGAGGATGACTATATATATAAGACAAACAATTTATACACGGGATTAGAGGATGACTACATATATAAGACAAACAATTTATACACGGGATTAGTGGATGACTACATATATAAGACAAACAATTTATACATGGGATTAGAGGATGACTATATATATATAAGACAAACAATTTATACACGGGATTAGAGGATGACTATATATATAAGACACACAATTTATACACGGGATTAGTGGATGACTATATATATAAGACACACAATTTATACACGGGATTAGAGGATGACTACATATATAAGACAAACAATTTATACACGGGATTAGAGGATGACTACATATATAAGACAAACAATTTATACACGGGATTAGTGGATGACTATATATATAAGACAAACAATTTATACACGGGATTAGTGGATGACTACATATATAAGACAAACAATTTATACAAGGGATTAGTGAATGACTACATATATGAGACAAACAATTTATACACGGGATTAGAGGATGACTACATATATAAGACAAACAATTTATACATGGGATTAGTGAATGACTACATATATAAGACAAACAATTGATACACGGGATTAGAGGATGACTACATATATAAGACAAACAATTTATACACGGGATTAGTGAATGACTACATATATAAGACAAACAATTGATACGCGGGATTAGAGGATGACTACATATATAAGACAAACAATTGATACACGGGATTAGTGGATGACTACATATATAAGACAAACAATTTATACACGGGATTAGTGGATGACTATATCTATAAGACAAACAATTTATACACGGGATTAGAGGATGACTACATATATAAGACACACAATTTATACACGGGATTAGAGGATGACTATATATATATAAGACACACAATTTATACACGGGATTAGAGGATGACTATATATATATAAGACACACAATTTATACACGGGATTAGAGGATGACTATATATATATAAGACAAACAATTTATACACGGGATTAGTGGATGACTATATATATATAAGACAAACAATTTATACACGGGATTAGAGGATGACTACATATATAAGACACACAATTTATACACGTGATTAGTGGATGACTGCATATATAAGACACAATTTATACACGGGATTAGTGGATGACTACATATATAAGACACACAATTTATACACGGGATTAGTGGATGACTACATATATAAGACAAACAATTTATACACGGGATTAGTGGATAACTACATATATAAGACACAATTTATACACGGGATTAGAGGATGACTATATATATAAGACACACAATTTATACACGGGATTAGAGGATGACTAAATATATAAGACACACAATTTATACACGGGATTAGAGGATGACTACATATATAAGACAAACAATTTATACACGGGATTAGTGGATGACTACATATATAAGACACACAATTTATACACGGGATTAGAGGATGACTATATATATAAGACACACAATTTATACACGGGATTAGAGGATGACTAAATATATAAGACACACAATTTATACACGGGATTAGAGGATGACTACATATATAAGACAAACAATTTATACACGGGATTAGAGGATGACTACATATATAAGACAAACAATTTATACACGGGATTAGAGGATGACTATATATATAAGACAAACAATTTATACACGGGAGTAGAGGATGACTACATATATAAGACAAACAATTTATACGCGGGATTAGAGGATGACTACATATATAAGACAAACAATTTATACATGAGATTAGAGGATGACTATATATATAAGACAAACACTTAATTTATACATCGGGTTAGTGAATTTGCTATATATATAAGACAAAACACTTAATTTATACACAGGGTTAGTGAATTTACTATAAGACAAAACATTTCATTTATACACCAGGTTAGTGCCTGTACTGTATATATAAGACAAAACACTTAATTGATACCCCGAGTTAGTGCCTGGACTGTATATATAAGACAAAACACTTATTTATCTTTCTTTAATAGTAGGCAGGTTTATACACGGAGATGTAATTTTATCTTCCAGGAGGGATTTGATGTGATATCTGTCCTCAGCGCAGTTCTGGACTGGACAGAGAAGGACATTTTATCTCACATGAACAGTTCCGATCTAGACACAGAAACTAGAAATGACAGGAAGCGTTCTATCAGTTCCTCTCGTACAAAACAGTCTCTATGTACTCAGATAGTGAAGGTAGGAAGGTGTTTTAGAAGTGAGTTGTAGAGTTAATTACTGGTGTATATTGTAGATTGTTTTAGGAGTGAGCTGTACAGTTCATTTCTGGTGTATATTGTAGACTGTTTTAGGAGTGAGCTGTACAGTTCATTTCTGGTGTATATTGTAGACTGTTTTAGGAGTGAGCTGTACAGTTCATTCCTGGTGTATATTGTAGATTGTTTTAGGAGTGAGCTGTACAGTTCATTTCTGGTGTATATTGTAGATTGTTTTAGAAGTGAGCTGTACAGTTAATTTCTGGTGTATATTGTAGACTGTTTTAGAAGTGAGCAGTAACTGTTTACTCGTTGGATTGGGAACTCCTGACTTTGTACTCAAGCTGTCCAACTTTTGCACTCAGTGTCTCCACAAAGGTATGTGAAATTATATAAGTAATCTATTTTCTTTATCGATTATGTTGATATATATTTTCTGTATTTAAAGAGAAGACTTGGAACAAAAGAAGTGGCAGTTTCTCCCAAAGTATTCATTAGCAATGTTTTCAGATCAAGCTGAATTTTTTCTGACAGTTGTCAAATACTTAAATGCTGTCTTGTCACCTTGCATTGTATTCATAGCGTGTTTCTACCGGCCTTCCGACACAAATAGGAATAAGTGTCTAGTTTATTGGTTTATGATATTAGTAGATCGACTTGATCATGTAGTAATGCACACAAATGGTGTTGCCTGTACTTCTCTGTGTTCAAACAACATGTGTTTAAGTGATAAAACCCAAAACATTTGTGTAATCAAACCTAAACAATTCAGAGACACTGTAAAATGTCAGTGGTGTGTGTGTGTCTGTGCAGGATTTCTTATTTGTAAACCTTTCTTGTAGAATTCTTGATTTTGGTCTTACGCATGTGCATGTATATCTTCAGAAATAAACGTGTATGGGTAAGGGAAAAGCCCGCGCTATCCATAAGTTTTATGTATTGAATCGGAAAAGTTTCATAATGAGGAATTTCGAAGGCAATATGCATAAATATTCAGATGATAAAATTATCTGTTGACATTAAAATTCATGTAAATTAGTGAAAACTTTTGTGTTTTACAGATAACAAATTTACAGTGCTGAAGGATATTGCATCCTGTTTGTACCATGTGACTGAGTTTGTTCTGAGTCGGGAGGAAGACCCAGAACAGAACTCACAAATCGTAGAACTACTGGGTAACATTCTGACCTCTGCACAGAGGAATGGTGATCTGAACAAGGAGTCTGCCAACAGGGTCAGCATTCCTATGGAAATTTTGTTTATTGTTTACTTTCTTACATTTCATGGAGAATTTTTCGTTCAGACCTCACCAGCAGTAGGTGAAGTACCACCAATCTTAACCTACACATGACACTTAGGGCCATAGAAGAGAGGGTTCTTTAATGTGCCAATGCCTACCATGATATGGGACCTCCATTTTTAAAGTTATGTCAAAAATGACCAGATATTCGCTTCTGAGTGCCTGGAACTTGGCAAAGGAACAGTTACTAGCTTCGTGTTTGTTTACATCTTACAGTCACTAACTACAGGACAGCCAATGCAGATCTCTTATTTACCACATTCCCGCAGCAGTCAAAATCTAAAGTGGTAAACTAGAGGTAACTCGGTAAACCGTATTTTCATTGCGGGGTGACTGTCAGCTACCTGTCCTCATCGCAGTAATATTTGTTGAAGAATTTGATTGTTTGTACAGTAAATAAATTCAAGTTATCTCCCGAGAGAGAGAGACAGAAGTGGTGGATGCAGAACCTCGTCCAGCACTCCTCACTACCAGAAAATCGCAAGTTACCAAAATGTTCCTCAAACCTTCAAAAAATGGTTGAACACTCTAATTTGATGCATCTTTTTTTTGTAGGTAATCTCCTGCATACGTGCCCCTGTCATAGAGACCATGAACAGTATCTACAACAGAGCAGAACATCAGACATTACAAGAGAGTCTTACTTCTTCTGTCATCACGACAGTAATGGATGAAATGACCTTGTCCAGTGTCAAGGTCAGGTCTAGGGTTCAAAATGACATAAGTTATTTTCTAAATCTTGCTGAACACACTTACACAGATGATAATCTTCTTACTGAAGTAATGCCTTAGGTTTTGCATACATTACATGGATGCTACATGTTGAAGTAAATTTCACATACGTACATTTTAAAGATTATGCACCAGAAAATGAGGAAAAGTACATTTATTTTATGTTTACAAGTAGGACTGCCTAGACTCCCCCGGGGAAGCTGTGGAATCTCTCCCCCCTCTGACTTCTCTACTGACAGGAATCCTCAGCAAGAAAACCAAAATATTCAGGTACATTTAATTATTGGTCATTTTAGCCAGGCCAGTATGAACACAACAGAGACATTTGATGTGTAAAACAGTATGAACACAACAGAGACATTTGATGTGTAAAACAGTATGAACACAACAGAGACATTTTATGTGTTAAACAGTATGAACACAACAGAGACATTTTATGTGTTAAACAGTATGAACACAACAGAGACATTTTATGTGTTAAACAGTATGAACACAACAGAGGCATTTGATGTGTTAAACAGTCATAATGTTACCTGAGGATTCAAACTTCCCTGTCTGTTGGATAGCTCCCACTAAATCCAGGGGTTCTTTAATGTTAGTAAAACTTTACCATAAAGTATAGGTGAGGTAGTTTTAGTATTAAGCAAACGATCTTAGTTATGGATTACAGTTCCGCTGACTGTATTTTTTTGACTTTTAGAAAAAAATGAAATGCAAATTTCTTAATTTCTTTTTCTTAGCCAACAGTAATAAAAATAAATACAATAAAAACAACCCAAAATAACTGCAACCTACATTAGAAATATGAATAACATATCAATAAATTGATTTAATTTACGGATTGCCTGTACTTTCGCTTTAAATATAGATTGGGTTAGGAATGAGTTTTTTCCTGTCACAAGCACCATAACATGGTTTCAAGCTTGTCTTATGACTAACAGTCACAGTGTGTGATATAAAATGCCATACTTTCACATTTCTGTGAGTTGTCTCAATGACAGTGAAATGTCTGAAAGTTGTTCTAGTTTCAAGGGCGATGTATAAATGTAAATCTGACGTATTCTAAGTGAGAGTTGATTCAAGAATGATGCTCGATGGCTCTGCCATACTCATTTTTATAGGAACAGATGATTTGGCGGAAATTTCATGACGTAAAAGTATAAACCATGAATTATGAACAAGAGACCCCTGTTGGCCAAAGACAAAGAGACCGTTAATTCAAACACACCAGTATAGCAGGGAATTGCTACTGGAGATTTATTTTTAAACAATCCAGATTTTGTTCTTAAGTTCTGCATCTTGTTTTTGTTGTTTTTTTTTTTTTGTTTGTTTGGTTTTTTGTTTTTTTTTTGGTTTTTTTACACTTAGTTTGCCTTTTAATTGACAATTTGGAGATAAAAAATGGGGTCTGTATTGTCCTTGAATGAAACAAGTTCAGAAAATGAAATCCTCCCCCAAGGGAAGCGAGAAACATTCAAAAATGTCTGTGTAATTTACTCAGTTTGCATATTTCTGGGACAAATATTTTCAAGGTCAGGTTGACAGGGATAGGTTATGAGAAGAATTCAGCTTTATGTTGCCCATGTTCCTCTTTTTAATCATATATGGCTGGCAGTTATGTGCACATAGATAGATAATGTATTGAGGTGGGTTATTAAGTGTATATATTCTCATTCCATTGGCTCAACGTTTTGATGACTTTTGACCCTACTGCTTTTACATTTGTACTGTTAGTGAAAGAGTATTGATATTTTACTTTGTGTGGGTGTGGTCCATGTGACAGTTATGTTATTTATCACAAATGTAACTGTTTGTAAAGGATTACTATGAGGTTATTTCACGGAACTGGAGAAAGTAAGCATCCTCCTCTCAGGGTAGAGGAAATGTGGACTAGAATTCACTCGCTTTATTAAGTTTGTATTGAGAATCTGTACACTTTCGTGGAATGAATTTTGGTTTATTGTTGTAGAATATTTCTGGAAGACTTGAGCTACAGAATCAAGAGCTGTCCTTCTCCTGACGTTCACAACATACACGGGGGTGTCCACCTGATCACCACCATCGCTAAATGTCAGTAATCCCTGTACTGGACCGTGTCTTCGTGACCTATTTAATATGTATTCTCTATCCCCCCCCCCCCCCCCCCCCCCCCCCACAGGCTTGAATGAGAGGCATGGATTTTTGACTTTGTCATTAATTCCATTCTTCTATTCACATGTATTCTATATTGAAATCATTTCTATTTTGTGTGATCTTGCTTCATTGATTTAGAGCAAAATCTATTTTTATTGAAAATTCATTTTGCTTATTACTTTTTACTTTATATGAAAATTATTTGTGAGGACCTTAATATCATATCAAGATAACC
>JAMZEH010000028.1:1787500-1795000 GCA_024699665.1 Ostrea denselamellosa | reverse complement strand
AGTCTATCTAGAATTAAAATTGATCATATGTGGAACATGCTCTCGCGTATCGAATTATTTAAGAGACATAAACAAAATTTGCAGTTTATAATGGAATATTGCTACATGGTAAGTTGACGATGGAGAAGATGAAATCGTCCTGTATATATATATATATATATATATATATATATATATATATATATATATATATATATATATATATATGTATATATATATATATATATATATATATATATATATATATATATATATATATAATATAATATATTTTTTTTTCAAAAAGGAGGGGGTTGGGAAGCGACCCACGTTTTTACCTTTTCGAGTGATCAAGGACTGGTGGGGGCAAGGACCAGCAGGCATGTTTATGAATCTATCTTAGGATCAAGACGTGTCCTAAGTATGCCTTAAGTATGTTTCTCGAAACTTTCCTAAATTCCATAAGTTCATCCTAACTCGAGAACAGCATAACCCTTGTTCTAAGACCATCTCAGGTTTGTACACACATAGCAGCAGCCATGATATTGAAGCGAAGAGTTCACAGAAACCACGAAAAAGCTATTTGGAAACATTGACAACGTTAGATTATTGCACTATGACGTTGTCGTGAGTAAGTGCAGACTTTCGCGGTTTTCACAGCCCCCCCCCCCCCCCCCCTGTGTTATTGGGATGCCTTCTTTTTAGTGTAACTAGTATAAGAGACGTCTTTGTTTTTTTCCACCTCATCATGAAGAACTTGAATTTTCCCAGCTGAAAAATTTGGTTTCCTCTTGCTCATGATCATGATGATACAACTCACAAAACAAATTAAGGTTGAGTTGTGTTGGAAAAAGTTTCATCTATGACCTTGACATGAGTACATATTGGTTCTATTTTTAAACTGTCATACACAAGTATTGCATGGCTCAGTGGGTTTGCATAGCATTCATCGAAAGAAAAATTAATGTACAAATATATGAAACACGCATACATTGGTCTGAGTATCATAGCATCGGTTTTTTTTAAAGTAGTAAATAATCTTTGAAATATTCTTAGTTTATAACATAATTATATCAAATTTTCAGCATCTATATTAAGAATATTTACTCGTATATTAATAAACAATGTCTTTCTTTTCTCTAGTTGTATGTGCCTAGATTTTTATGGGTTACTTTGAATTATGTCACGAATATCGTGTGTATAAATAAATGCAAAGGGATAAGATTGTTCCTAAGTAGTTAGGACGTCCTTAAGATGTTCCTAAAATATCGTCGAGACACATCCGAAGACGTGTCCTAAGTTGATCTTAGGATGTTCCTAACTTTTTTCCTGAGTTATATCTTACGACATATTATCCTAAGACATATCTTAGGAAAGTTTCCTGACCATGCCTGCAAACTATTGTCTGAGTACAACGTCATTAAATTGCCAATCGTCATTTCCCTATATAAGAGACCAAAGGTGTACCACATTTAGCTTAATCAGTATTTCAATTCCTTAGAAAAGAAGTACAAAAAAGTGCAATATTACTATTTTATCATTATTAGAAAATAATTCATTTGAAAAAGGGAACTTTTTATTTCTCTTTAGAATCATGGAAGAGAAGTCTTATCACCCAAAAACACTTCTTTTAGATTGTTTTTTACCAGAGATTTCAATTATTTCTATGGATTCCTGTTCTGTAGTCCCCCCCCCCCCCTCCCCCCCCCCCCCCCCCCCCCCCGATTACCGTACTAAGCCTATCTGAATAAAATTTTGCTGTTAATATTTCTTTTTTGTGGAGTCATCCACGCATCTAAATACACAGGATTTTCACCTTTATTCAAACCACGTGTTTCGTATTGCTGCCAATTAAAGAAAGAAAAACGATGAATTTGATATTGTATGTAAATTTGATATTGCACGTAAACACGGCCTAGTTCTTCTTCAAGATCATTTATTAACCTGCAGTAAAGATGACAGTTTTCTTCGTGAAGATTGTTCATATCCTATATGTAAATCATTTTATATTGTATATTTGTTGTATAAATTTACTCTAATGATTTCTAAAAAACGTGTTTCGTGGACAATAGGTAGTAATAGCCAAAATTTTTAGAGTTATCTCGCTTTGGCTTCGGATGAAGTCTTTTCAAATGTTACCTTCTCCGATTTTTATTTCGACTTGTCAGAAAATTATGTTGACTTAAGTTTTTATGTCGACTTCTCAGATATCTATACAGGCATTAATGACAAACATTTCTTGCAAGAGACCACGGAAACGTAATGAACTAGTCGATAACAATAAGTCTTCTGCAACAAGTTGATAACAGGAAGTCTTCCCAATAAATTTTTAACTAGTCAATAACAGGAAGTCTTCTTCCCAACAAATGTTGCAACTAGTCGATAACAGGAAGTCCTCTTCCCAACAAATGTTGCATCTAGTCGATAACAGGAAGTCTTCTTCCCAACAAATGTTGCAACTAGTCGATAACAGGAAGTCTTCTTCCCAACAAATGTTGCAACTAGTCGATAACAGGAAGTCTTCTTCCCAACAAATGTTGCAACTAGTCGATAACAGGAAGTCTTCTTCCCAACAAATGTTGCAACTAGTCGATAACAGGAAGTCTTCTTCCCAACAAATGTTGCAACTAGTCGATAACAGGAAGTCCTCTTCCCAACAAATGTTGCAACTAGTCGATAACAGGAAGTCTTCTTCCCAACAAATGTTGCAACTAGTCGATAACAGGAAGTCTTCTTCCCAACAAATGGGTTGCCGCGATGTATACTATATTTATCTATTTAAAAACATTATAGATGAAACCCAATATCTTTTCACAGTAGATAGAACGTTGATAGGAACACATCTCAAATAATAACATCAAAATTCTTGGTCATAAATTGTGATATATCACACCATATCGTCATAAAATCGTCAAAAAATTACCTTATTGCAGAAGATGTTATTTATTTCGATTTGTAGCTAAAAAAATTACTTGACGGTCTAACAAGTTGACAAACTAATTTAGCAGTTTGTCTAGAAGTCAACCTACTGGTAATCATCTGACGAGTGAGGGGTAGAAATCTGCGCCTGTAGTTGAAGCATTTATTTGAGACATTGGTTGTACATACAGAATACAATGCACACGTGTACATACAGGAGTACAATACACGTGTATATACAGGAGTACAACACACGTGTACATACAGGAGTAAAATACACGTGTACATACAGGAGTACATCACACGTGTACATACAGGAGTACATCACACGTGTACATACAGGAGTAAAATACACGTGTACATACAGGAGTGCAACACACGTATACATACAGGAGTACAACACACGTGTACAAACAGGAGTACAATACACGTGTACATACAGGAGTACAACACACGTATACATACAGGAGTACAACACACGTGTACAAACAGGAGTACAGCACACGTGTACATACAGGTGTACAACACACGTGTACATACAGGAGTAAAATACACGTGTACATACAGGAGTGCAACACACGTGTACATACAGGAGTACAAACCACGTGTACATACAGGAGCACAACACACTTGTATATACAGGAGTACATCACACGTGTACATACAGGAGCAAAATACACGTGTACATACAGGAGTGCAACACACGTGTACATACAGGAGTACAAACCACGTGTACATACAGGAGTACAACACACGTGTATATACAGGAGTAAAATACATGTGTACATACAGGAGTACAACACACGTGTACATACAGGAGTACATCAAACGTGTACATACAGGAGTACATCACATGTGTACATATAGGAGTACAATACACGTGTACATACAGGAGTACAACACACGTATGCATACAGGAGTACAACACACGTATACATACAGGAGTACAACACACGTGTACATACAGGAGTACATCACACGTGTACATACAGGAGTGCAACACACGTGTACATACAGGAGTACAACACACGTGTACATACAGGAGTACAACACACGTGTATATACAGGAGTACATCACACGTGTATATACAGGAGTGCAACACACGTGTACATACAGGAGTACAACACACGTGTACATACAGGAGTACAACACACGTGTATATACAGGAGTACATCACACGGGTATATACAGGAGTAAAATACACGTGTACATACAGAAGTACAACACACGGGTACATACAGGAGTACATCAAACGTGTACATATAAAGTACATCACACATGTACATTTAGATATAAGAGTACAATACACGCGTACATAAAATCTTCGATTCAAGGCTAAGATAAGATCTGTATGAAGTTATAAATTTACCAGGATGTATCAAAATGATTATATTATTGGAGAACTGAACAGTCTCAACAAAGTAGCGTAACATCAATAAAGAAACTCCGCCATTTTCTGAAGTTTTTGTTATTCCTAGGTGATCATGTTGATAACTCTGATATTTTCTGTGGGCAATTTGACAAATACATAGATATATGTAAACTCTTTCCAGCTTCATCACTGGGGTAATAATAAATCGGCATTGGCATTTTACGTATCAAAGAGTGATACCGATATTTTGTTAATTTGAAATCATAAATGTAAACTTTTTTTGTTTTGCTTTTTTTTTTTCATAAAAGGATGAAAATCATCAAGCGGGCATATCAAATTTCTGTTCTCATCAGAGTGATATGCTTTTCTGTTGTTAAAAAATTATACAGATTTTCATTAATGTATTCTTTGGAGAATTTTATCAACTGCAGATAAGTCTCGTCGTAGATATATTGTATGTAATAGCTAAAGTACTCCTAGCAAGAAAAAATAATCGTATGACTGTTGAAAGCAGTCGGGTAATCGGAATTGGTGGGAATATTACATCATACGCTACCTTTATGAGTGGGGTTGACACATCCCCACGTTCTCTTTTCTCTCTCCTTCTTTACCTTTCTTCCCCCCCCCCCCCCCCCCCGTCCCTTTCTTCTTATCTCGTTTGCCATCCCCGCCCCCACGTATAAACTGTGACGTCAGCATACTTCATGAAACACGAACGCTGGCGTGAGTTGTTGTTGTTCATACCCTCATGCATTTTTATATTTTCATTTCTGTCGGAATTCCGAGCCAATGGAATAGTGGTACTATATTTTATCAAGATTCATACGCACATTCTTACCATTCATGAGGAAATGGCTACTTAATTTGGTAAAGATATCAAATGCGAAAACATTGGAAATGTAAATATTTATTTTGTATTTATTGACATTTGTGTTGTATCCGAGTTCTCTTTGTATTTGATAGCAATAAATAAATAAATAAATAAAATGCATTTCTGTTCATTAGATTCTTAAATTTTAATCAGAATTATAAGACATGATTGATTATTTCTGGAGGCACCAGTCAATCTGTTCTTAAGTAAAACTTTCTCTATTTAAGTAAAAACGAAATCGACAAAAGCGTTCCAGTCCCTAAAAATCTGGGGGGAGGTTGTCAAACTAGTACTAAGATTAAACTAGTCAGGTTTCTATTTATAGGGTAAATAATATTTGATCAAATCGCGTCCTCCATTGGAAAATACAAACAATATATCAGTAGCCCTCGTTATCACATTTCCAAGTTTTAGGAAATCTACCCTAGTAATGGATTTTTAATGAGTAAGTAATCTTGTTCAAATCGTCCCTTAATTTTGGCCAAACCGCACCCTAATGGATTTTCGTTGGGTATATAAATGGTGTTAGCCAATCTGCCATCTTATTTTGATCAAAGTGTCACCTAAATCTGGTCATTCTGTTCTCAATAAAGTTAACGAGGTAACTAATTTTATTGGATGTGAAATTTGTTAAACGAGTTGTATATTTTATAAGTAATCCGTGTTCGAGTTTTCTCTGTATTTGTTAACAGTTTCTTTGTGTTTAATAATTAGAATCATGATATATGTACTCTAAATAAACAAAAATCCAAAATTAGAAATTGGATTGACCAACATTTACCCTATGTTAGTATTCCCTATTAAATGTTATTTGGAGACAGGTGTGTGTGTGTGTGTGTGTGTGTGTGTGTGTGTGTGTGTGTGTGTGTGTGTGTGTGTGTGTGTGTGTGTGTGTGTGTGTGTTTACTATAATAATCAAGAAGTTGAAATTGTAGATTCATTTAAAAGTACTTTGGAGTATATTTTTTCAGAAAAAAGGATCTAATACGTTATAACAAGCAGTCTTCTTAAACATCTGTTAAAGCAACGAATAATGTTATTTCAAAACCCAGAAATCACAATCAATTGATTGGTTAATTAGATTTATTTAATAAAGTTGCAAAACCTATCCTTTTAAATGTTGTGAAGTATACGAAGTATGAAGTTTTTTAAACCTTAATATCACAGAAAAATTAAAAATGATTTTTTCTTTTAGATGTGTTCTACATCTCAACAAATTAAATCCAAACTTTATGGTACTTTTTTAATTGCATAGATATTTAATTGCTATAAATGTGAAAGTAAAAATGGTCACTATTTGGGTAATCTTCCTTTTTTTCAAACATACTATCAACAAATTCTATTATTTGTCGTATACACTTATATAATTAAATGTTTAGTATTTATTATATTTTCCGTACATCGTAAACTGCAATTTATAACATTGAATTCGTTGTTATGCATTATCTATACATTAAGGAATATTGCAGAAAACCAGCAAACTATATTAGATATTTACATTGTCAAAATAAAATGGATCTTACTAGTTTTCGAAAAAATAACGTGTTAATACCTTTATTTTTCTCTTTTTTTATGAATACACAAAAAGCTAAAAGGAAAAAACAAAGTATAATAGGAGATGAACTAGTAAGTTGTAAGAATTTTCCTCTAATCCGATAAAACATGTTCAGAACAAGTTCAGTTATTATAATACATTGTACATGTAGTCCATGATTGAACAGTCGCGATGTTCTGTGTCAATGCGCAGATGATAGTGCATAAAAATGCTACTTTCTAATTTGATTAATTTTTAGATATTTCTCATTTAAACTGACACGCTAAGTGTCTATAATTTGATCAAGATTATAATTCATAAATTGGGTTGAGAGGGAGAGAGAGAGAGAGAGAGAGAGAGAGAGAGAGAGAGATATTGTGAATTCAGATTCATAACACTCCTTTGAATACTGCATATCTAATATTGATCGAAACAGTCCCTGTAAGTTTGAAACAGCCATCATTTAAGGTAATTAATTACAAACTTTTGAATTAATTTTCCTTTTAGTAACACTTTAGATATCGGGGGAAAATGCATGGACCTACGCTCTAATTTAATCATCGTGTTCATTAGGTCTGAGTATAAAATCGTCCATCTTCCTACAAAGGTATTGCACTTTAACTTACCGAAAACTTACGGTTGACTCGTGGACTTTAATTTTGAACCTGCAGTAAATATGTTACCCGAGTGACTAATGTATCATGCAGTCATTTCAAACGCAGGTTAACGGAGCATAATAGACAAGTACACGTGTAGGTAGCTGTAGTGAAAGATGTGTGAATCTTTTATGTAAATAATCACCATGGTACCAACTAGGAAAATTA
>JAMZEH010000028.1:1645000-1785000 GCA_024699665.1 Ostrea denselamellosa | reverse complement strand
GAGCGGACCACCAAGTCAATACTCTTTATGGGAACCAAACCAGCGGAAAGTGAATGAAATCATAGATCTGTAATCTTTTATCGTCGAACAATGCCCCCTGTCAGAGTAAATGTCTCTATATTGATATCAGAAGAATTATTGCTATTTATGAATGTTTACGTGTTTGGTATACGTTACCCTACGAAAATATTTCCTCTCCACTTCAAACACTGACAATCATGGCCTGCTTGGTTTTACCAAGGAATTTCTTCGAGTAATTTGAGGAAGCTGGTAGAATCTTAAAAGGATGTTTAAAAACCTTGTTTTATTCTCAAAGGAACAGTACCTTTACTGGAATCTTATTCAGCTTGTTTTCAATTTATAAACTTAATTTGTAGAGATTTTTTTTTCTTAATATATAAGTTTTGGTTGATTGATTTGTAAGGTTTGATGTTTAAGTGCATTGGTTGTGCTGTTGTTTTGCAAGATTCAATTCTCATACAATCTACTTTCATTAACCATTGTTTCATATCACAATCAACTAATTTCTCCAATGCGAACCCGTTGGGATTCAAACTCGTATCTTCTTTTCACCACTTGACCTTGTATGCAATACACGAAAAGCAGCATTGCAAAAATAAAGCAACACAAGTTAGCGTATACACCACCATTAAATCGAAAAGTCACCCGGACTGACATTAAATTCAGAATTTACCTGGGTCGACATATTTTGTTAATAAGGTATCAAACCAAAGAATTAATTGCTTTTTTTACTCCGAAAAATAAACGACATAGAAATTAATGTTCGATGAGCTGAGACCACACTTGTAAATTGATAGGTTGTTAAGTGTAAGTGTGAAAAGTTTACTTATATATCAGCCCGTCATTTGAGATGTACACTTGCTTCTGTGTGATACAGGTGTTTTGGGAATAAAGGTATCATAATTAATATTCTGACTCATCCGGTATTAAATTCCAAAATCTTTACATTCCTCTCTATGGTTGAAGAATTTTCTGGAGGTTTGGATAAGACCGAGATATGTTAATTTGATCGTAGAACTTCTTAAGTTGTCAAATTCAATTGATTACGGAATAAAACATATTGGAAAGGATACACTGTCGAAAAGCAGGTGTATGAATAATTGAGCGTTAGTTTATTTAATATCAAAATTCACTCACTACACTTTATAATTTAAAAATTCTTCATTTTTAATGAGACAGGCTTTTAAATGATGGCCCTGATGGACATGTGGTCAAATGAACACTTTCCAGTTATGAGGGATTAGAAAAATTTCTGTGGACTCAATAGAATTACAACAGCTGCAATCTGAAGGGTACCCCCCATTATTACTCTCATCAAAAATGCAATGACATTAACGCATGCAAATTATTGTTAAGTGTTCGCTTTCATTTGATTTTATGGTTAAATCAAGGAAGATTAACCGATTTTAAGAACTCCATTCCAGGACAAAACACAAAGAAAATTAATTGTCCATTAAATGGCTGAATTTGTATCTTGTAGTTGGTGAAATCAAATTAATTTCCATTTTATTCAAGAATTACATTAAACTTATTTATCTAATATAACAAAACAAATGCCAAGATCATACTTTTCAACATAATCACTTTTCCTCTACTCGATAACAGAGACACTTCTTTATTACAGGCTATTAATAGCCAACTTTTCCAATTTCAAGTAACTGGCTACTAGTAGTCTATTTTTGAGTAGCTAGTTACAATTAGCTAACTTTGCCAGTCTTGTAGAACATCACATCACAGGCACAGCATTTCCCAAAGAACTTTACCAACATTTACCGCGAGTGCAGCATACAGTATATAACACAAGTCTATAAGATAGAAATATATTGATATACACACATATGAACTAAATACTTGTATAAATATTATCAAATTATTTATCATTTTGTTTAATTCATCAATTGTATTTCGGTTCTAAGAATGAAGAAAAGAATTGGATTATTTAAGTTTTTGAATATAAAACAGAGATTCAAAGCGTTATCACTCCATGAAAAGTATGCCGGCGCGAAGCGTTGCAGTTCATATCCGCATGGTTACACTCATATTGATAGATGAAAATTACTTTTGTTATATCCTTTCTATTTTCACTTCATTTGTGTCAGAATTCCCAGCCATTAAAATTTGTAAAGATATAAAAGTCCAAAAACATTTTTTTTATATATAGTACATGTATTTATTTATCAGTGTAAGATTAATTTTATCAATGATCATCGACACACGTGATTAAGGTATTGTGAATGAACTGTCGCCGTTTTGTATCTTATCATAAATCTTAATAGACATCAACTGTTCGAAGAGCTCTGTCTTGATGCTCCCTGATTTTCTGTATATTTGCCTATGCACTGCTCAATTTTCTGATTGAGTTCCTCAAACATCTAATTCGGATATTTTGGAAATGTAAAATTAATGACTGACATTGAAAATGTCAAATCGATATCTGTAAACCTTATACATATCTACAAGATTAGTGAAACTGAAGAAAATCAAATTTGTAAATACACCCCTTGGTCCCAAGTAAGTTCCTACAAACAATGCTCTTTTTATATTTAATCCATAACTGCATTTTTCAAGATCATATCTAATGAAAATGTTCACAGTATATTCTAATGATTTTAGCATAAAACTCTGATCATCCATTGATAGTACAATTCTGATACGACATTCAAGAATGCTTGTTCTTTAAATAATTACCGGTATATGTATTTTCGAATAAAAATTTGGTTTGTGAGGAAATTGCTATAAATCCCTGCAATTCTTCTCATAAAGTTATTTTGAAATCATGACAGCAACTGCTAGCATTACAAAAAATGGTGTTAATATCATCAAATTTGAGCAGAAACTGGCTTGAAAAGAGGGGTTTTATATGAAATGTACAAGGAACTCGTTACGTGTGCCAGTATAAATATCAACACTAATGTACATAGTTTTCTTTTATGTTATCTTTCAACAATCCTCTTCAAAAATTAATGTTTTATACAATTTTTTTTAAATTCAATTATATTTTGAATAAAACTATTATCTGAATCAGAAAATTTTCTCTGTATGCTAAAACAGGTATATATTTGTTAACAATACTGTGCTTCCGAAACAATCCGTTAAATTCTATTTTGGTGAGTCAATGTGTGTGGTATATATAATTATATATTTTTAACTAAACAATACCCACATGGCAACTTAAGGCTAGAAGTAGGCACACATCCATTAGTTCCTCACTAGCGTTCTTTATTACAGATTCTTGAGAAGAGTGTCCACGCATTGTTAAACTTATCAGTACTTATGAATTTCAGTATTGCTAAACACTCTTTTAAAGTAAAGTTTAATTCAAACAGGTGAGCAGAGATGGGGCGAGGACATTGTGCTTTTAATGCTTTATATTGAATACAAAACTGTAATTTATCTATTTCTTTTATGAATCTGAGATCAAAAATGCTCGGTTCTCATGTTGTCGCTTTGAAGTAGGTGGTGACTGTGCTACTGGTGTTATAGTTGAGGGGCAAGCATTTATGAAAGCGCATTTTTTTCCGGCGAATTTGTTTAAACATGTCCATATGCTGATTGCTGTCAGGGAGGTGAAATAGAATCAAATACTTCGCACCGTTGCAAATAATTGAATTAGCACGCATCATTTCAACAAGCTGACAGAAACATTAGTCGAAAAAAAGTATTATCAATCTTGACGAGTCTCCATTAGTTTTCAACTTCATTTTATTTCCATGGGCCATACAGCTCATCGGATTCATAATGTACGTACAGAAGGTACAGTAATAGTAGAAATTTATAAAATTACAGAATCATATCATAAGATAACATTATAACCCAGGCACGTAAAATCAGGGGACAAGGGGACATGGCGGCCCTGTTTTGACAAGAGTTTTTTTTTTACTTTTATATTTTACATGCAGATTTATTTATCGTCACATGCAAAGTAAGATAAAGAGATGACTCACCCTTTTTATATTAGTACTGGATAGTAAGATGGTTAATTGAACTCATTTAGTGAAAGTAGAAAAGTTCTCATGCTTTAAGATTTTGAAGTTGGGGCCAAACATTCGTTTCCTTATGGTTTGCCTAGCACCCCCTTACGTAGTTCTCGCTATGCCAGGAGTCGCGTAAGACCGAGACAGTCTCTCTCCAAACCACTGTGTCTCTTTGTACCATCTTGACCTCGTTCCACTTTCTCCATCCTGCACTCCTTGTGTCTGCTTCCACCGTCCTTCTCCATGTTGCTTTTGGTCTCCCTTGTGCCCTTTTTCCTTCTGGTGTTCACCCTAGAGTCAATGTCACAGTCTGTCGTAGCACGTGACCTATCCATTCGCCGTCTCCTCAGCTCGTAGCTTCTTGCATTTGAAATCCCATACAATTTAAATTTTTCAACTTTGGTGTCAAAATAATATGTCTGTTTGGTGATTTTTTTTTCAATTTATATTTGCTTGTGAAAAATTTGAAGACAATTTTGTATTTCACAATTTTTTCAGTTTTCCAGTTGCATTTTTAAAAAACCTGACGCTACGTGCCTGTAATCATATAAATAGTACACGTATTCATACACTATCCAGCGTTAACTAGCTGATATATGCAATTCAAAAAAAAAAAAAAAAAAAAAAAAAAAAAAAAAAAAAAAAAGAGAGAGAGAGAAGGAATATGCATATGAATTATTTCAGGGTATAAAAAGCATCCTGTTTTATGTACCAACTATGAACTTAATGAAGACAAAGTTAGTTCTGAAAATGTAGTTGCCTGTAGTATGATAGACTCCTACTCAGTAGGACAACATCGGGCACAACTGATGTTTCCTTGACAACAATCTTGACAACAATCTGAAGATCATCAAACAGGGATGATATAAGTAAACAACCTTACAAAATTCAAAGTGAAGTACGATGAAAATATGGAGGAACTAAAACGTTTAAATTTCCAGTATATCTATAAATTGTAAAAACTACAATGACAAAAATAACTGTTGCATGATTCAGAATTCGTAATGTACTGAAAGAACGGAAAATTGCGATGTGTTTGAGTAAAACTCAACCTTGGGTATGTTGGTGATACTCAATGAACAAAATAAAGGCTCCAAAGCTACCTTTATCTAATATAAACATTTAACGGCTAAACACAGCACACAAACTCCATCTGTACTTGGTTATTGAGATGTTTGACCTCGGCAGAGATCTTTATCAATTCATAATTTTTATTTCATTATATTTCACCGTCTTAAAAGTTCACATCTTTTGTATTTATGCAGGGTTGGAAGTTTTGTTTATTTGTTTTAGGTTGTTTGCTTGTTTTACGCCTCATTCTGGAATTTTTCGCTCGTGTATACACGTCACCAGATTTAGGTGAAGTACCACAAATTTAGACCTATGCTTGTCCCTCAGGGCTGTAGCAGTGAGAGTTCTTTAACGTGCCAATGGATCTCCCTTTTTAAAGTCATATCCAAAAGACCCGTGACTTTCACTTTTAATGCCGAGCGTTTGGCGAAGAAGCAATCACTACCTATGTTTACATCTTAGGTTTGACACAGCCATAGCACGAGCAGGGCTCGAACTCATACCATCTCGGTTACGAAGCGAACGCTCTAACCGCAGCGCTACCATGACCTGTTGGTTAATGGTAAACGTCTTAGGTTTGACGCAGTGCTGGGATCGCGGGATTTCTCGGTTACGAAGCGGACGCTCAAACCATTAGGCTCCCGCGCTACCGGTGTGATTGGAAGTATAAACAGACATACAACGTTAATGGTACTGTTTCTTGTGTTCGTTATTATTGCAATTTCACTCAAGAATTCGCGGTGGGGATGCAAACTAATGTTTACATTCTTTAATTTTTTTTGAAAATCCATGAGGGCAAGAACTGCGATGCTTAACGCCGGCATAATGCGCTTCATGAAAAGTATGCTGGCGTAAAGCATTTGCTGTTTATACCCTCATTTATTTTCAAAACTGAAAATTATTATTATTATTATTATTGATATTATTATATACATTTTATTTTTATATCTGTCGTAATATTTCTAGTCATTAAAATAGTCATTTCTGAAGATTCATAGGCACATTGTTAACATTCATGAGGAAATGGCTGTCATCTTCCATTGGTAAAGATATCGAAGGTAAAAAAAAAAAACCTATCAGAAAAGTAAATATTTCATTTTCATAGGTTGTCCTAAATGATATCAACATTCACTGCTAGCGCCATATCCATATATATAGGTCGTGGTAGCTCGTTCCTTTTGCAACAGTGAGATCAAGACTTCGAGCTCCACGACGCAAACATACACCGCCAAACTCTCGGCATTTGCGAGAATCATGGGTCTTTCGGATATGACTTTTAAAAAACTGAAAGTCCCATGTCGACCCAGGCTTTGACAAAGAACCTTCACTGCTTCGGCCCTGAACGCTTAGCACAGGTCTAAATTTGTGGTACTTTACTTACAGCTGGTAACATCTATCTATGAATAATTCTCTGTCGGAGGTAAAACAAACAAAGAAACATACATACACACATATATATTTCAACAATACTCAGTATGCAAGTGGTCTGTAATTTTTGTAAACAAACTCATTTTTTCGCAATTGATCTTCATCATTAAAACAACTTCACAATACAAGTTTATTGCAATTAAATTATTTTTTTTCAAATACACTCATTATCTTGACCTGTAAACTGCTACAAAATGTTATATGTATAGTCAACAAAACATATTCTGAAAAAGACTTAAGTCATAGGAGTCGAGGTGTAGTCACATTGTCATTAGACGAAAAAGACGTTGAAATCAACACAGATTTTATCATTGAGGTATGTAATATATATATATATATATATATATATATATATATATATATATATATATATAGGCTGCCACAGACACATCCCATTTCTTTGATCCGATACAGCAAACATACAAAAAGATACCAAAATATTTAACCTGGTATAGTAAACAAATACACAAAGATACAACAATATTTAACCTGATACACAAAAATATACACAGCGATCACAATCTCTAACCTGATACACAAAAATATACACAACGGTCACAATCTCTAACCTGATACACAAAAATATACACAGAGATCTCAATCTCTAATCTGATACACAAAAATATACACAGCGATCACAATCTCTAATCTGATACACAAAAATATACACAGAGATCACAATCTCTAACCTGATACACCAAAATATACACAGAGATCAAAATCTCTAATCTGATATACCAAAATATACACAGAGATCACAATCGCTAACCTGATACACAAATATATTAGACATCACAATATCTAACTTGATACACAAATCTACTAGACGTCACAACCTCTAACCTGATACACAAAAATATACACAGAGATCACAATCTCTAATCTGATACACAAAAATATACACAGCGATCACAATCTCTAATCTGATACACAAAAATATACACAGCGATCAAAATCTCTAATCTGATACACCAAAATATACACAGAGATCACAATCGCTAACCTGATACACAAATATATTAGACATCACAATATCTAACTTGATACAAAATCTACTAGACATCACAATCTATGTCCTGATACACAAATCTACTAGACGTCACAATCTCTAACCTGACACAATGAACACAAAATTAATTCCGCGACAAGAGGCATAGCGGACAATGATAATATCTAGAAGCATCAGGTTTTAGTTTGGAGCATTAATAAATCATTATCTCATGTTATTTTGTTTTACGCTGTTGTAACTGTTTTACCTGTATTGTTTTACCTGTATTTGTTTTGCATGTACCGCGGTTTTATTCAGGTGAATGACTGTATATCTTAGAGGGTTTTCCTTTTACAACTTGGATTTTTATTCTGGCCGTCACATCTCATATCAATAATGCTAGTAAGCTCTTCATATGTACACGAGTTTGTTATATATCATATTGTAAAATTTGTGTGTTATAAACTTCCGGTTCCTCTGTCCGCCTCCCTTTCCAGTCTGGAGATAAAATATTCCAATTGTCATTGGACAAAATTGTATAGAACTGTGCAGAGACATATCAGTTTCTAACCTAGTACAACCATACTACACAAAAAACAACGATATCGAATTTCATACAATCCTCATACACACAAAGATCGACCAGTCGCGATATATTTTTAAGATTACACAGAAAATCTGTACATGTTTGCAAATGGAATCTATGTATGTTTACACAGAAATCTATGAATGTTTGCACAGAGAATCTATAAATGTTTACATAAAGAAACTATACATGTTTATACAGAGAATTTATTTATGTTTACACAGAGAATCTATGAATGTTTACACAGAGAATCTATGAATGTTTACACAGAGAATCGATGAATGTTTACACAAAGAATCTATACATGTTTATACAGAGAATCTATACATGTTTACACGGAAAATCTATACATGTTTACACAAAAAATCTATACATGTTTACATAGAGAATTTATGCATGTTTACATAGAGAATTTATACATGTTTACACAGAGAATATATACATGTTTACATAGAGAATTTATACATGTTTGCATAGAGAATTTATACATGTTTACATAGAGAATCTATATATGTTTACATAGAGAATCTTTGAATGTTTACACAAAGAATCTATGTGAATGTGTTGCCGTCAGAATTACAATCATGAAAGTATGCTATTAACTGATTACATTAAATGTTATAAATAGTTTAGATATTTATCGCCCACAATATATGGATTTGTTACTCTTATAGAATGTTCGGTTCATTCCAAACTTGTTTATAAGGATTTCATAATCCTAGCTAGGAATAATTTTTTTCCTATAACGTAATAAATTACTAGCAATCACTCACCTTTATCACTTTAAATGGATACTAAAAAGTTAATTTGTTTCTTAGAAAATGCAATTGATGTCAGACAAAAGAAACTCTTGTGGGAGTTTCTACTCCCCCTCCCCCCCCCCCCCCCCCCAACTATTGAAATTTATGGATTTTGGAATTTAAATTTTGCTCTATGTAGTCTGAATAAGGGCAAAAAGAAAATATTCATATGAACTTTCCGCTGATAATACAACTTTTAGTGATTTTCCTGCATTTAAAAAATGTCGAGTGCATTGCAAAAGGGTATTTATTTTTCTATCATTGATCTATTACTTATGTTTAAGAGATGCAGATGTACTAACTAATAAATTGTCATATATGTATTAACTGAGATGAAAACGGTACAACTTTTTTGTGTGATGTCACTTCTTTGAATAAGTGGTATTTTCCATAAATAAAATGTATCAGAATTTGTAAATACAGTACGCCCTTAATCAAAATAATGTAAACTCTGCTTCAGAAAATTGAAAGTCGTTTCAGTGGGCCGAATTGGGTTCATGTCGTCTATAGTCCTTTGGATGATTGTACAGGGTGTCCAAGAATATGTTATGCTATTTAAAAGTCATAGAAATTAGACAGTATTTTGCCCAAAACTTGTAAACTGTGGCTCAAATAAAAAGTAAAATCAATTTTTACCACTAAAACGTTAGGGAAAATACATGCGTTTCTTTTAATTATGATGTCACAAAATTGCACCATATGTCTTTGGTTAAACTGAAGTTTAACAAACATGAATTGGACAAGAGAACAAGCATTTTCAGTTTTAAAACTGTATTATCAAAGGCAGTCTCCACTTACAGTGATGAGAATCATGCGAAAAGATTATCCTGAAGAAAAACATCTAAAAATATAATTTATCCCTGTTCCGCAGAATGAGGGAATATTTACCTATGCATTCTAGAATTATTTTATAATACATGTATATTACCAATGTCTGAATTACGGTATCGTTATACATATTAGCGATAAGTCTCTAAGTTTCTTAGATTGATCGAGTTTGTAAATTAAAGACAAAATAGCTAGAATCGCTTTAGGTGTTCTTTATGATGCACCCTCCATACCTTTCTTTGAAAAATTAAATTGACTCACTATTTCTTATTCAGCAACTTAAATCAAATGCAAGTATAGTTTATTGTGTATATGCATGGCTTGATATCAAATCATATGAATGGACCTGTATTATGTTCTGTCAAAGTTAACTCCTGATTTATGTCTACCAAAACACAACACCATTTCGATAATGTGGTGCGTTATATCTTTATATATTACAATGCTGACCAGCTTCTTCGTCTGTCTTTAAACGAATTATCAAGATAAAAAGTGAAAATAACGAACGATGATCAATCCTATAAAAAATACGAAATTAATAGTAAGGCAAACACGGACCTCTGGACATATCAGAGATAGTATCGGGTGCTTAGGAGGAGTAAGCATTTCCTGTCGACCAGTCAAACCAGCCGTGAGCCTCTCAAGATACTTACTGTAACCCGAAGAATTTATTCACGTACCTATTTGTAATTAGTTTTTTTCATAATTATTATAATTTAACATCTAATTGCTATTCGTGATTGTAGTAAGTGAAAGAAAGCCTTGGCTAGTGCCCTTTACTTAATCTACTAACAGTACTCTATAAATAAAGTATATCTAATGTCTTGCATATACTTTTTAAAGTTCATTTACACTTATCTGTGTACTTGTGTATATATATATATATCTGCGTGTGTGTGTGTATGTGTGTGTGTGTGTGTGTAAATAACTTTCTATTTGTGTATACATATATAACTTTCTATTTCTGTATACATATATAACTTTCTATTTGTGTATACATAAATAACTTTCTATTTGTGTATACACATATAACTTTTTATTTGTGTATACACATATAACTTTCTATTTGTGTATACATATATAACTTTCTATTTGTGTATACATAAATAACTTTCTATTTGTGTATACACATATAACTTTTTATTTGTGTATACACATATAACTTTCTATTTGTGTATACACATATAACTTTCTATTTGTGTATACACATATAACTTTCTATTTGTGTATACACATATAACTTTCTATTTGTGTATACATATATAACTTTCTATTTGTGAACTTGTCTATAACTTTCTATTTGTGTATAAGTATATTATAAGTATGAAAAACTAGCATTTCTGGGGAACTTCTCATAATCTATTTTATAGACAAAAGAGAAATCCCACAATTCAGTATTGTAAAGAACTAATTACAACAGTGACTAAATAATCTAATAATATCAGGTGAACTCTTGTCATAATTACGCTACTGTAAAAAATTTTTACAGACCACATAAACACCTTTAATGAAGTCAAACTTGACAGAAAAATTATATACCAAGACATCTGAAGTTTAAATTATCCTCTTTAAATATTCGTTGACAACAAAAAATTATTTTGCTTCACATTTCTTTTAAAAAAGTGATTCATAACTATGTGTCAAAATTTCTTCAGCACATCGCAATATCAAAACATTTGGTTTTCCCTTCAACTCCGACAATATTTCTACTGCAAAAATCGCCCAGAAGACGCCTTCAAGCGCTTTGCACTGCATTTGAGAGTGTTGAAAAACGCGTTTAATTAAAATTGAGTTTGACAAATTTCAATTGAATATTTACACAATTCTGTCTGCACACATTAAACCTTCAGCGTCAAGGGAAAATAGTAACAATGTTGCTTTGTACTTAGACATTCTTTTGAATATCTTCCCAGATCACGTGATCAAACCTCAACAACAAAGAGAGGTTAATGGAAATGTTGGGGGGAAAATTAGGGAGACAAAATTGATAAACTCGAGAGTGCAGAAAATGAAAAGCAAGTATTATAATACTCAACGTTAATGGTGAAAATAGTGAAGCAAATTGATAAATGTGCATCTCGTACATGAAATTGAGACCCCTAAAATTTCTATTATCAGTTTTTATTTGGACAAATTACTAGTGCATTTAAAAGCCGCATTATCAAAATTCATACAACCAACAGAAACCATTTTCTCGTGTCGGAATCCGCTCTATCTTTATTTTAATCAAGCCACCAGAAAGTCTATTTTCGTTGATGACGTATTCCTAAATTGAATATATGAAATATTTGTAGTGGCAAATTATAATACATTTACGAAAACGTTTGAAATTTACAGAATTTGCGGTAGGTGAAACTTACACTTGGGGCCACCAAGCGATGGCAATGAGTCCATTTGTTATGCTAACTTTTGTTAATATAGAATAATTATGATATCACGAAATCTACTGTGAAAACGATATGCTTTAAAATGATTTAAAATGTATCTATGATCATTTCATCTGTTCTGTAAATCAGGACATGAATAATATAATTATGTTATCATATTTTAATGAGAGTTTAGCCTTTTTCTTGGAGAGGAATAAAGAAAAAATATAGCTGTTTGATTTGATTAATTACAAAAATTCTCCTCGATTTAAAAATCATTAAGCAAAAGCATTTTAAGTAACTATTTTCTCTGTGCGGCGACTGTAATTACGGATTAAGGGGAGTTTTCTCGCCACTTGATATCAACCTCCTCTTCCTCTCTCCCACACAGTCAATCATCTCGCGAGAAAACAGCCTCCTCCAATAGGAGGCGGGATATTATAACAACTCGGATAATGCGCGTAGCAGAAGAGGGCGGGACGAGACAAATTAAATGTATACACTATTCGTGACATGGGACACTGAGGAACGTGTATTTTGAGATGAACAAATGTTTGGAAACTAATATACACACTTATTAAAGAGAGATGGCTGCCACGGTGTTAGGGGTAAGTGTCCAGTGTTGTATAAATCATACTTTTGAGAAGTTATGTTTCAATAATTTTCTTCAAGTTTTTGAGACATTCCGTACGTGTTCTTGAGACGTGACCTTTCGGAGTATTCTGGCGAGCTTCGTTAGAAATGCGTTTCTGCGTATGGATTTTCTTAGGATAATGATAGTGTCATAGGAAGACTCTGCTAAAATTTTCTCTAAGATTATAGACTCTTCTAGAACATAATTGACTTTATTCTTGGAAATAAAAGAATTCTCGCGAGTTTGATCGATGCATATTTATTAAATTTTTCTAACCAGCAAAGGTGATGATGAATATGACTCGGGATTTGTCTTTGTAGCTTTTAGCATACTTGAATGCATTACACGAATAAGCTTTTACATATCAAAGCTCAATAATCTGTTGAAGAAAAACTTAAGAAGAAATGAGAACAGTAAGAAGGGAGAAACTGTTTTACAACACCTCTAGTTAATAAATTATACATGCAGACTTTCAGGTCTTTTCTTTTTAAAAGTCAATAATTGCTGGATTTCTTTGCATCAATTGGAAAATACGGGTATTGGGTGCTAGATAGTTAAGATTTAAACTCTGGTGTTTTCTTCTGAATTTATCTTAGGAAATCTATACTTGTCCAGAAGATAACAAAATCTCATTTATTTTTATCGAACTTCAAAGTCTTCTTCAATTTCAAAACACACAAAGCCCAAGATCAACTTTTTTTTGTGAAAATTTCTTATGTAAAAGTTATCTTTAGATTTTATATTTCCTTTCGGTGTAAAGATAATCATTTCAATATCAAGTAACTTTGAATCGGAATTACAGCAAATTGTCAGCATATTATTGCTTAATCTTCCACTACTTTCAGAAATCAAATTGTATCGACGCATCTAGAAGTATTCTGTGACACTTAAATATCGTTAATTAAGGAACCTTGTAAAGGAAAATTACAAAAGCGATAATACCGCGAAATTCATGCATATACTGGAGGTAGTACACTATATATACTCTGCGTACACCCGCGAGTTCGTAATTGATAGGCATTTCATATTCATTTAATTTTTCAGACTGATGAGCAGAACCAAAAAAAAAAAAAAAAAAAAAAAAAAATATAAAATCTGCTGATCAGCTGATCGAATTTTGAAATGATTTTATCCGTTTGTTACTCAATAAAAATCCGCTTTCGTAGCGGAAGGTGAAGACATCGTCAACATTAGATCGTTCTTTGACTTTTTCTTTGAGAATTTTATGCTTTGCGCGCGAACAATACGTTACGTTCACAGGTTATCAGCAATCTTTGCCTTAATTAACCAAGGGTTAAACACGGTTCATTACTTCCTTTTAACAAGATATTACGCATTCTGTCTTAACCATTCCTTTTTAACTTTTTTCTTCTTCACCGTTTGACAAGATTTAGTTGCTTCAGTACTTTTAGTAAAGACTACAAAATATTCTTTTCACGAGTTATTTATCTAATTTAACGTTACATGAACCAAAATTTAGTCCGTTGATAATATAACATTTTTTTCGTTCATGATATTTTTGAATTTTGTTTTCGCTTTATGCATATCCTAGTTTCAAAATGTAAAAAAAAAAATCACTTTTATTCATTTTTTTTTTTTTTGTTTTTTTTTTTTTTTTACAATTTATATATCAATTTAAATATACATCATACGTGTATATACTAGTAGTACTTTGAATAATAGATAAGGAGAAATATTTTGACGAAGTAGATACGTGTAAAGGCTAATTAATATTAGCAAAAAACAATCTTTATCAACTTTTCCAAAAGTCAAAGAACGCACACAGGAATGTATTGGCCAATACATATAATATCTTTATTATCTGGTCAGACAATTAATGATTTATTTAAAACATCATTCGCTCATAAATTCTGATGAATGTTTCCGCGGGGTAGGGCTGATAATGATTCCAATCTGTGGGCCACCATTATAACTGTTATCGGTGTAAGATCAATCGGAACTCGCGTGAATCAGACCCCAGTCTTATCGCTCCCTTAGTTTTTCACTGCATGGGTGTTACCTATTGTAACAGCTTCGAGATAACTTTTAGCAACTTATTTCGTGAAGCCCAGTCATTCAAATAAATAAGATGAAAAAAAAAGTGGGAAACAAAAGCATGTATTCTATGATGGATGTGTCAAGAGTGTGGAGCGTTCTGCTCTTTGATCTCAAAATTAGATGCCAAATATATGCTGATTACATTCATGCAAATATCGTAATTAAAATTGTGAGTGAAAACCATAGATCAAATTATTTAATATATATATATAATTTGATTTCTCTGTTTTGATCTCTTTGTTAATTTTGAGAACGACGTAATCAAGGCAGGGTAGTGGCATTTTGGTGGACTGTAAAATGTAAAGATGTTCCTGGTGGATTTTGCTTGGGAGGTTCAGGGTGTAAGTGCGGGTTAATGTAGCGGGTAAATTTGTACATGTAAAATCAGATTAGTCTGTATCTTAAGAATACACAGAGGGTTATTATGGTCTTGATATTAGGGACCTGAGCCTTTCCAATTGAGAAAAATAGCGACTTTTACTTGAAATTGGAGAAAACGATGCATGCAAAAAAGTAGAGAAAGAAAAATCAAACCAGTGTTGACTCCTGGCTTTCAATTTGGTCTGAGCTCATTTAAATAAGCAAATGCAAAAAAAAATTAGGTTTACTTAACAATTTTGAGACAAGAATTTAATCTGTGGTCCTGTGGAGGAGACTTACGGACAATAAGGTTACTCTGCTTTGATTTGTTTTCATTGTTTGGGAATTTTAAAGCAAAAATTGGGGAAAATATCTGCTTTTTAGTACTGGGAATGGGGTCTTATTTAGACCCCTTACAGACCTTAAAAACCCCAGGCATATAATGTACTTTTGGAAAAAAAAATGGTATTAAATAAAATCCCATATCACTGTCTACTAACATTGAATTGTTACGAATGAAATTGAATTTAATTTATATTTCTCTTAAAGTAATTGATTGATTTTACATCGATAAATAGTAGAAGTATTGCTCATAGTGGTCACGTGGATTTCATGTGTTTATTTGTTTTTTTCTTTTAGTTAGGGTTATTTAAGAAGAAAGTTTAATGAATATAAAAGGGGTTCCCGTAAATGACTATGAGAATTTAAAAACAAAAGTTATGTGAAAATTCATTTATCCTTTCATCGAAATATGTTTTGATCATTTGAACAAATAATTTTCAGTTCAAGGGAAAATGGCATACATCGTTGCAATTTCCACAGATTCCTTTGATGCAAAATATGTTATTTTAACAAAGAAGCGATTGGTACTAATCGTGTTTTTCACCTGACTGTATTAGCCTTTGAGTGACTCACCTTGAATCGAATTTCCTACGAGTTTTCTTCAAAACAGGTGCGAGGATCGTCATTTGATTTACTGGGTGTCGTATTATTAATACTACAGTGTGTCCCAAGTTATTTTGGAATAGAAAATTGATAGCATGTGGTCCTGAATATGACTGAAAATAAGAGTAATTATCAATGAATGGAATTTGGTTTTATCTTAAATACTACACGTTTCTAGTTTTCACATCAATGAAATCAGAAAAAATGAATTTCCAAAAACACATGTCATCAACTGAAAGCAAGGACTTTTGAAATTTTGATTTTATACAATCCAGATTTCACAGTCATGAAATTTTGCATGGAATACAATGAATTATGTCGAGATTTCACAATCATGAGATTTTACATAGAACACGATGAATTATGTCGTACAAAAGGATATCACATCATTGAAAGAAAATGAATTGTTTCGATTACTGAATCAACAAATGAACAATATACATTATTTTAAATATCTGCTCTTTGTATTTTGAATCTATATTTTTTCTCGCATTCAAAGAAACCCAAGTTCTTGTCTATGCCAGTATGGACCCTGAATTCAGCATATCTAATCAAGTTAATATTTCAAGTATACTTGAAACGCTTTTCCACCAATAATTCTCCATACAAGTCCAACTCGGACTTTTATTTTATTTTTGAGAATGATTGGAAAACCTTCGATCGATGAATAGGGTGTTTTCGGCGATACAAGAGTGGCTTTACAATACGTCGCATCCCCGCTGTGACAGTGCCATGTTTTCTTTTGACAAAGTTTAAATCCGATTACTCTTTAGAAAATCCCGTTTTGCATTCAAGAGGGGAACATCTCATTTAAACGTTACAGGTCAATGATTTTTCTTTGAAGATTCTTCGTGTATTTGCATATTATTACAATTCTGCACAAATAATTCGGTTTCTTGATGGAAGTTTTAGAAGTTTACTATCAAGTCTAATGCAAAGTTATGAGCTTTTTGCCCATTTTCATTTCCATCTAACACGTGTTGGTCCTCAGAGATGCTTTTCTCATAATGTTATGTTTGGTAAATTCACTGGAACATATTCCCCTCTAAATTGAAGATACCTAATTTTCCTTCCAAAATTCATAAAAACGAATTGGTTCAGGATAAAAATTTTTATTAAAAAAAATGTAATGTATCATGCTAAATTAGGTTGATTCTCTTGTTTCAGGACCCCTATCACATCGGGGGAGCCCCTTTAGCAATGCTAGCCGCCCAGTGCAATAAATTAGACAGGTGTCCTTCTCCTCTTGGCAATTCTTCACTGAATAAAGGCTTCCATCCCTGGAAGAGACCGGTAACAGCGGTGACGGCTCCGGACCCCATGACGTTTTCATCACAAAGGATCCCAGGATTAAACGGAAATATGTCCACATCCGGTTTAAACTACAACCGTGTTCCAATAACTTCCGTCAGTTCAGCCAGTGGAGGTGGTGACTGGCTACATCAGTCGCCTGCATCACAGCACTCAAACGATTCCCCTTCTCCTACTTATCCTCCAAAAATGTACTCAGAGAACTGTATGAGTGGTTCCGTTCTCGGAAACATGTACTCACGGTTACCGACTACCATGAGTAGTCACCCTTACGATTCCTGGTCGCTAAACTTGACACATCATTCAACGGTCAAGGACGTAAATACACCGACAAATACGACTGCCTCATGGTGGGACATGCATTCGAATCATAATTCGTGGTATTCGGACATCCCCGGCTCTTCTCCCGGAATACACCCCACCTTGCCCTCAAATTACTCCAATTCTGACTATAGTTTAACTCATACATTAGGATCCTCTGCGAATCCGTATCTTGCAAGTAATCAGCATTTGCTATCGGAAACATATAAAAGCATGTTTCCATCACAAACTGATATTGGTGCTAATTCAATGAATCAATTTTTACCCAGACCTGTTCTTTCAAATGTGACTGCTGCTTCTAAGTCTCAGAGACGCTTGGCGGGCAGAGCGACATGTGACTGTCCTAACTGTCAAGAAGCAGAACGACTTGGACCGGCTGCTGCTCACCTGCGAAAAAAGGCAATGCACAGTTGCCACATTCCGGGATGTGGAAAGGTATATGGCAAAACTTCTCACCTGAAGGCACATTTACGCTGGCATACTGGAGAAAGGCCCTTTGTCTGCAACTGGTTATTCTGTGGAAAACGATTCACGCGATCGGATGAGCTCCAGCGTCATTTAAGAACACATACGGGCGAAAAACGTTTTGCATGTCCAGTTTGCAACAAACGCTTCATGAGGAGTGATCATTTGAGTAAACACACAAAAACGCATAATTGTGGCGAAGGCAAAAAGTCGGAGAGTAACTCGGACTCAGACAATAGTAACGACAAACCAGCAGGTGCGCCGGGAAATGGAAAAAAATGAACAGTTACACGAAACTCCTTGCAAAGAAACGAAATTAAAAAAAATATGTGAGGAAACTTGTAAATATTACGCATTGACTGCATACAAGGTGTGCTTTTTTTTTTAAACCATACATTAGCTAAATGAAGGGTCACATCAACTGAGAGTGGTCTTCCATATATATAGTTATTCTACTCTTGCTGTATACAAGTATGATTCATATACATCAACATATCTGTGACCATGACGTTATTTACATTTTTTTTCTAAGAGAACGACAATCATGATATTACTTCGAGGTGTGTTCGAAAAGTCCTCTTGCTTAGAAGTATTAATATTCTTGATGATTAGATTTTATATTGTGTTGAAGTGTGAGGTACTTAGTACTTACAGTTGATTTTATTAGGAATATATTTAGTGTACATTTGGGAATGTTGATATATGCAATAAATACGACAAAAGTATCCACGCCGTTCTTATTTAGTTTTTAGAAATATGGGTTTTGTCATAAAGAGAGATTATAGAAACAAAATGCAAAAGTAATTATGGGTTTTAAAATAATTATATTATCATATCCAACACCTGAAAAATGAAATATTCAAAGCTTTGTACATTCCATTATGTTTATATATTATAATTTCAAATTTTCGTTATAGGATTACGATTCTTTGAATTTTCAAAGCGTTTTTATTGATCTCTTTTAATCATATACATGCAAACTTTATTGTATAAAATCGAATATTCATTTAGGAGTTCCGCTGTAATTTATGTGTGAAATATTCATACCTGTATGCTATTCAGAAAAATTTTCTAAATTTTCTTTTTTTTTTTTTAATATAATTTTTTTTTTACCACGCCTTAATATATATAAATAACCACATATACCCCAGTGTTAGTTTTGCCTATTCTGTCCAAGATAATATACACGAAATAAAGAAATCTTTACACATGTACACTACATGTTGAAAAGTGCATATTGATATAAAATGTCATTACTATCCACTATTTTGATATGATTATCTGACGAGTCGACACAAAGGATCTGACTAGTCGACATAATCATCTTGTAAGTCTACATACGCATCTGAGAAGTAAGCATAAAAATCTGGAAAAGTCGAAATAATATCATCTGATAAGTCGACATAATTTATGTCACCATATGATATATTTCCAACATGACTGACCATAATAAAAAAAGGGCTATGTGCATAAAGTTGCACCGTACTACCATTGCTGTAGATACTGGACATCTACCCCCCCCCCCCCCCCCCCCCATATCAATTGATATCTACAATTATTATTGCATATTACATGAGATATATGTGTACTGATATACATGAATGCAATGAGAATGCAGTAGGTCAAAGGTTTGATATTCAAGTGATGATGTTGAATAATTGTCACCAAAACGTCCGTGGTGAATCTCCCTGTCGTAATTATTTTAACGCTGTATTCAAGTTTGATGCCATTTTTTTTAAAAAGAGATCATATACACACAGAACATATACACCAAAAAAGGACTAGTAAGTTGTTAGAACTTGTTCCCAGTCCTTTTGATTTGATTGACAAAGTATGTTCAAACCAAAAAACAATTACACAAATAAATTTAAGACAATTCAACGTGCGTCGTTGTATTTTCATTGCAATAGCCTTCATTTTTTTAAAATCAAAAACAACAGCAAATAGTTTCTGAATAAGGTAGATGTACAACGAAATAGTCGTGTTAAACGATAGCACGCATGTTTCTGTTTTCCACAAACTTTTTACAATCTTTACTTTCATAATCTCGTAGATTTTTTTCAAGTCATATATGCTGTTGAATTAGTCATCACAGATTGTGTTACATTACTTTTTACTCAGTGAAATGAAAAAACAAAATTAGGGGGAAAAAATTAACCATCAACTTACTAGTACTTCAAACACTTGTTTTAAAACATCTAACAGTTTTTCTACTCAAAAATAGATGAAAAGGGAAAGAAATTAATTTCATTTCAATAAGTAATAAAAGACGTTTCAAGTCTTTTTTTTATATGAATATACACTATGCGCAATGAACATCAAACAAGTCAGAGGAACTAGAACAAATATACATGCAATCTCTTTTTAATTTTATGTAATATTTGACCAATTTAATTCATTTATTTCTTGAAAAGAAATGCAAAATAACACATTTTTACACAACGGTATATATTTCCCAACATCATTTATTGCTGTTTGATTTTCGGGTGCATTTCATTTTTGAGTCGTTTTATGCAATATGCAAAGTGAAGATAATAGGCTTTTCTATGATATTTAACTAATAGGCTGCACGTGGCACACTAATAATAAATTATTTACCAACGTGGTATATGAAATGATTAAAGCACTTAAAACACCAGCTATCCTGAACAAGGGGTGTCGAAAACTTTATGATGAAGACTACCAACGGCGCAGAACAAATAATTCCGGATTTCACCTGCAAAGAGTTAAGGCTCAGCAATAACGTTTCAAGTGCCTCGTGGAGATGATTAACTCGTCGTTTGGTAAAGTGTTTGGCGTTTTTGGTATTCTCAGATGCCTGTATTGCTGAAAGGACCCCTTGCCATTACACAACATCTTTATTACGAGGAATCTCTTTCTAAACAATATTTGTCTCTGTTGGATGGCGCATGAAAAACAAGATGGCAAGTGGAAAAAATGCGGTGTTGTAATTATTTTTTTTTTCTTTTTTGCGAGAAAAATGACATTTTGAGGCAATTGATGCATTCTCCACATTTTAACAATTGAAGTCTAATGAATTAAACATTACATAAGACAACTGAATTTCAGTGATGTTGGAAAGCAAACAAATTGCAAAGTCTTGTACTGTTTGGACGAATCTTTAAAGTTTATTTCCCTAAACAAAAATATCAAAATTCAAATTTATTCTGTATAGTGTTTGCATTTTAACATCATATATGCGGACCTATCCGCCATCTTGTCTTGCGCAGTACTGGCGCAGGTGTTTTCATACCCAATAATTATCAGATTTGTCAATTATTGCGACATTGAACGTAAATTTTATGCGGCATTTTTGCGATACCATTTTCATAGGGGTTGAAAACAGAGATCCTTGATTGTTTCATCTCGTATTGCAGTCACATCGAGATGATCAAACGGGTCACCTCTCTCCCGATTGTCTTGATTGGGGTGGAAGAAGATCATTAAATTGACCATAACTCGGCATCTGGTCGACTCGCCCTCAGTGCCTACCATAAAGACCATGTGACAGAATTTGTTTCCCATATAAAAAGCTAAAATTATGACTGAAAAGTGACTTAGGTGTTTTGTAAAGAATCCAGATTCAGTATACATACTAATACATCTTCATATAGATTCATATAGAGATAGAGGTTGTTAGATTTTTGTTGAGGATAGATGGTGCGAAATACAAAATATCTGATTTAAATGTAATTAGCGTACAATCTTACATGTACATCAGATTTCTTTTTATTTCCATCCCCCCCCCCCCTAAAACACTAAATGCCACATTGGAGAATAAAACCTTTTGATAGCTTCATGCTTGTTTTTAAGGACCATTGTAATTCAATATGAGTTTTGTACGATTTTCGACACCGACTTAAATATTCATCAAATTCTCCCATCTTTATGTTCTTCTAGGCAATAAAACATAAAGCGGACAGTAAAACTCGAGACATGTGTATTCACTGTTCTAACAACAAATTACAAAACTGTTGTGTGTACGACCCATTTTGCTAGGAAACTCGATCAACTATATTCTACTGATTCAGCAGATAGATTGAGATTCTGTTACGTACAACAGATTTTTTTGATTTAGAATATTGCATATTCTTGGTTTAATTTTTGAATATTTTGATTATAATTCACTATGTATTAAAATCAAAGAACACTTGACAGTCTCGCTTTGCAACAGCATACTTGTAATGTAATATTAATGAAACTATTATTATTATCAAGATTGAAAATAACATGATAAAGAAAAAAATAAAAAGGTTATAATTTTACTTCTAAACACGTGAAAGTTACATATGTCTTCCACTTGTATCTTCTCTATGGAGATCATTTATTGAAAAAGATTGGTTTTTTTTTATATACTAAAGCCTCACACTTCTACAAATAAAAGGTGAAGCATTGTTAAAATAATAAATAAAAACTACCAGGAGTTTATTTCACAGCGTTTCTCTTGTTGCATCCAACACGGTTTGTGTTTTCGTTGACAAGAGTGTAATGTTCCCTCAATTTACAATTTATATACATTAGATCTATTTTGTCTGCAGAGTTGAGACTAATGGTATACAACATTAAGGGCATTTGAACCCCATTCCTGAAACTCTATCTTGGATAGGAAAAAGAGTTCCGTCAGTTTGATGAGCGAAATTTAAATTTACAATCCAGTGTTTTGACTTTGAAGTTAGTTTGGTTATTAAGCAATTATTTCACTTAAGTGAATTCAGAACCCGGCGCACATATATCGTGAAGGATACCACACAACCCGCTTTGAGAATCTACACCTTTGATGTAATCTTAAGATTTGCTAACTAATCTCTCGTGATTCGGATTACGAACATTAAAATATCTTTAATAAAAATTTGATACTAGGATTTTTCTCCACAGCATTTTATTTATAATGATCAGACGAGTAATAAATAAATCAGGGAGAAAGTCATAAATTTATTTTCAATGATATTAAAGCAAAAAAGTCTTACTTTCAAGTGTATGTTATATACCAAACGACTGACATTTGGCTTGGTAGCCGATATATATCATTCAAACACCGGACGAAAAGGACATATTTTCTTTAAGTCAACAAGCCTGTAATATCTTTGTCTAGATATACAGATAATGAGAAACCCCAAGTTAATGTCGGCTCACTATTTGTAGTTTAAGTTTCGTCTTTTGAAATAACTTTCTTTCCTTGTTGTTAATCATAATCCTTGCACTTCATGAAAGTTCAGAGAAAGAAACACAATTAGGTAACACGTTTGTCTTATTTAAAAGAACCTTGATGCCGACTTTCTAAGAAAGAATAATGGCTACGTCGGAAATATGCTGACGTAATCAATGTCTGCGTGTTTGCCTCGTATGACTTTGTCACCGGGATAGGGGACTTTGGAGGTTTCGGGGTCTGCCAAAGAAAAAGACAGTATCGTTCCATGATATTTCTTTGCAGAAAAGGGAAACGGTGAAATCAAAGGTAAACAGAGCGTCTACAAGAAAAATATCAAAAGAAATTGGAATCTTTCATATTGTAATTTCAAGCAACATCTAAAACATATTTTGTTGCACGTTTTCCTGCTCTTCAAACATTGAAACGACAATGGTGCAAACTTTGATTATGAGCTAATATTCTTGCGTTCAATTCATTACTGCAACACAAACAAACAACTAGGACTGGTATCATTTTATAAATACTTTGGATATTCAAAGACATTCTTGTATAATCATATAAACACATCCAAGACCTGTGAAGAATAAATTGAAGAAAAAGAATCTGATGGAAAATTATTGGGAAAGATGTGTCTTTCTGAGTCATTTTATTGCAATTTCATACAGCTTTTCTATTCTGCCGCTCTAATCTCCAGCTATGTTGCAAACGACACCCGTAACCAGAAATTTTACGGTTCAGGTTGTCATCTTATAAACCGGGAACGATCTGCATAAATTTGTCACATGATAACAATGTAAAATACACTTAAAAACTTCAATCCGGATTTTTATAGGTCGTATATTGGCGATTTTCCTTTTTAGTGGATTTTTACCACGACGGTAGCCATTTTCTCCACGGTTCATTAACCTTGTGGCACTCTCTTTTATTGAATTATGGAGTGGATAGTGTATTCCTGTCTTTGATTGATTAAATTCCTTGACAACATAGGAGATCGAATTGTCGGTTTTCCGTGTTCTCCTTTTTGACTTTTGTTTTATTTCTGCACATTGAAATTTCTTACTAAATAGCAAGCTGAGTATTTACTGAATCAAGTGAAGGGTAAATAACATTGAGGTAGAAGGGGGACCCAAAAACTGCTATCTTTCATTCGGTTAGTTATTACTGTTGTTATTGTTGTTGTTACTGCTCTTGTTGTTTGTGATGTTGCTGTTGTTGTTGTTGTTACTGCTCTTGTTGTTTGTGATGTTGTTGCTGTTGTTGTTATTGTTGTTGTTACTGCTCTTGTTGTTTGTGATGTTGCTGTTGTTGTTGCTACTACTCTTGTTGTTTGTGATGTTGCTGTTGTTGCTGTTGTTGTTACTGCTCTTGTTGTTTGTGATGTTGCTGTTGTTATTGTTGTTGTTACTGCTCTTGTTGTTTGTGATGTTGCTGTTGTTGTTGTTACTACTCTTGTTGTTTGTGATGTTGCTATTGTTGTTGTTGTTATTGTTGTTGTTACTGCTCTTGTTGTTTGTGATGTTGTTGCTGTTGTTGTTACTTGTCTTGTTGTTTGTGATGTTGCTGTTGTTGTTGCTGTCGATGGTACTACTTTTTGATGTCTCTATTGTTGTACTGCAGTTGTTGTCACCATTGTTGTTGTTGTTACTGTTATTGTTGTTGTTGTCGTTGTATGTGTTGTTTATGTTTCTGTTTCTGTTGTTGCTGTTGATGTTATTACTGTTGATGTCATTATTTTTGTTGCTTTCGTACCTGTTAATAATGTTGTTCTTTTTCTTATTTAGTTAATGTTGTTTTTATTATTGTTGTTGATGTTGGTGTCTGCAGTCAAAAATGAATATATCAGAATTTTCAACTGTGGTTACGTTATGATTTGTATTCCTGAATTCCTTGTGTGTAAATAAATTTAGAACTAGTGTCATTGTGATATGATATTAATCATAAATGCACACTCCATTTAATCACTCCGATAAACGCTAAACAATTCCGTAAGTAAGATTTCCATAGAATATTTCATCAATGAATTCTGAGTAATACAATTTAAAAGGATTTTTTAGGGGTTTTGAAAAATGAACAAGTTTAATTATACATTTCGAATTCTTTTAGTATGCACTCATTCTAAATTCGAACGTCATATTTGCTCTTTAGCCCACATATTTCTTTGAGCAAATATTGAAGTGAAATTTTGCTCTGCAATCATTCTTCCTTGCTGAACACCTGTGAAACTATAAAAATTCCGCTTAGATTTCTATTATACGGTTACACCTTTATGTTGGACAGAGAACAACTAGTCACAATTATCTTAAGGGAACTTTTTTTCTAAAGAAATACAATGAAAAGAAAAGGATTCTATATCAACTTATTTATGACCATTCTTTTGAAAGACTGGCAAAACTTTAATCTGTTAAGGATGTCTATCGGAATGTTAAATGCTAAATGATGTATTGCATTGGCACCGCATGTAACTCTAGATGTGAAGAGTTTAGACGATTACACATTTTAAAAATAAATATATAGGCAGGTCGAGTTTTTCCTTGAAAAATATACGTTTGAAGTTTAAAATTATTTGATGTCTCAACGCATGTTTCTAATGTCTAAGGTAATTTATGATTAAAATTTATGTAAACCATATGCCATGACCGATACTGTTCATCCTCGGAAAGATGCAAAAAAAAAGACGAATCCGTGATTTCCTCATGAAAAAAATGAGATATTGGGAAAAAAGAGTGAAGACTTGTGGAATATATTTACGAGCTCTAAATCAAAGATTTTTGCTGTTGCTGAAATACAATCCCATCAATGTAGATTGTTGGGGATCATTATTTGATCTTCCTTAACATCGTTTTCTTCTTCTTCTTCTTCTTCTTCAATTGCAAATACTGTTCTCTGCAATATTTTACTGTTAATAATATTTAGGATGTATGTTTTCCCCGTTTCCCTTTATCTTACATAATTTCAATAAATCTCAAAATTTTGTTGATATATTTGATTATAGATCAATTTTATGATTTGAACCCCCATAGTTCCGGTCAATGTCTCCAAATATTCAAAGGTTCCCACAGGTTGAGTCGAAGCACGACTATCAATCAGTAAGCAGACCTTGCTCCTGTCACCAAGGGGACGTAACTGTCTAGATAACGATCATTAGGAACACCTCGCGATTTATCTGTATGTACTGATCGTAATAAGACACAAAACGTAACAGGGGAGTCGGCGGAACAAATGATGCGCTCCAAAAGAACAATCATCCATCACTTGCTGCCTGTGTTTAGTTTTAATCCTCCACAACGAGTTTCCCTGGTGAAGTGTGAAAAGATATCAGTATACCAAGAAAGCTCTCTTTTCAGAAATTTGCCGGTCAAATAAAAAAAAGGAAGAATTCAATAAAAAAAATCGGCGTTGAATTATCATGTATCCCACTGAGAGATCACCCCTGGGCTCATCTTTTAATGTCATTGAAATTTAATGCCGTGTTATTTGGTTGTTTTGTTGAATCTAACTGTGACAAATTTTCGTCGCGAAATACAAGAGCTGGGGTGCCACACTACATGTAATTCAGTAGTAATGACCTTAATTAGACTACTCTCTCTATTGAGAAGATGTGTGGCGCATCACAACTACAACTAACTTTGAAGTTTGAATATTATTTTCAATTTAGATTGAATGCGTCCTGTGGTACGAGCGTCGCCTGCTATCATCATTCGTTGTGGGGGTTGACAAGTCAAGTCTTTTGATTTGCATCGCCTTGCGCAGTGGTTTCGTCGCCTTTGCGCACACCTCACACCCTAAAACCCCAATACAGCCATGGTGTAGAAATTAACACAATATTTGGCTTTCTTACAAATCAATTTCATTGGAAGTGTAGCGTATTTCTCCTCTAGTGTATATCATTTTCTGCATCGCTGTTTGTAACTTTTTTTTTCAGAAAAATGGCTTTGTCTGATGAGCTTATCAACAATCTGTTCATCTTACCTTTTGCATGGTCTGCTTTTACTACATTAATGTAGTCATCTCTGTTATGCAACTTTAAACCGAGGATAAAGATAAAAAAATTTGATCTTCATAAATTTTTATTTTTGACATATTAAATCCATATGACATGAAATAAATGTTGTCAGTGTTAGGCTTCATGCATTTATTAATCTTATCGATGCAAACCCTTTTTCTTATATGACACTATGATCTACATATCTTCTTTCAGCAACAATTGTGTCTTGCAAAGTGAAAATCTTCATGTCATATGTTGAATTGCGATTTGCATAAAACAGTAATTTTCAATTTTTCGTAAAATTTTCTTTATGATGATAAACAAAATTGTAAGAAGAGATAAAACTTTATAAACAATACAAATCATTTTCAGTTTGTTTGATTTATCATTATTGTTATTATTATTATTATTATTATCATCATCATCATCATCATCAATAATATTATTATTATTATTAATTTTCAGCATTCATTTACAATCTGTATCTCTTCTATATTCAACTTTGATTTTATTCAATTATAGAATTAGTGACACTCTGCGAGAAAAATAGTATATACGCAAGATATTATAAGCATATTTAAAGACATTACAAATTATTTTCAAAATACTATATCAAAAACAAATAAAACTAGTCCACTAGTCCGCACCTTTGTCCGAAATCTAGTCATACATGATACAAGTACTATAACATACATGATACAAGTACTATATCATACATGATACAAGTACTATATCATACATGATACAAATACTATATCATACATGATACAAATACTATATCATACATGATACAAATACTATACCATACATGATACAAATACTATACCATACATGATACAAGTACTATACCATACATGATACAAGTACTGTACATAGATAATATTTGTTTAAAAGGTTGAGACTCTTACTGAATAATCTCTAAGATTTTATAACATGTAAAAATAATAAGTAAACCACGTTATACAACAGAAGTACCCATTTTATCTATGACTTAAGGAAAGTTGTAGATTGTGCATGTAAACCTTGAAATATATTTCACCTCGTATTTGCACACATACAATGGCGGACATTATGGGTGATTTTGAATAGTATACACCCAGCTCCTTTCCCCATTATTAACGAAAGGTCAACATGAATTTCGAATAAAAACCGACGGATTGAGGGGGCTATTTTTTTCAATGAAAATAAAAAGCAATTTAGCACACCTGTACAGCAAAGATGGTGACTGATAAAGAAACACAATTTGTCTCGCTATCAGTTTTCCTCTTTTTTTCCCCCCAAGATCTTCTGCAGATATAACTATTTTCTTGTAGAATTTATTTTTAATTTTATTGTCCGCTAGAAACGAGCTCGGCCGTTGCTATTAAAATTTTCATCATTATCTTGTCGGTATGGTGATGCTTATCGTTTACTCCATCTGACATTTCCTCGAGGGTGAAAGAAAATCCATTGAATTTACCCTTATGTATCACTTTTAATACCTGATGGATTAAGAATGAAAATGTCAATTTCAATTGAAACAGAATTTCACGTTTACATACCCCTACGTGATGGGTAGGTGCGATATACCATTATAAACCCTCAATTTATGAGAAAATCCCGAATAAATCATTTAACCCTACCGCATTAAATGACTACCAGTATTTTTCAATGGGCTATAAAGTAATGATCTAATAGCAGAAAATGTCCGGTTTTATTGCTCCTTTATGTGTTCAAGATTTTCTTAATAGATAATCCAATGAAATTAGTTTATCAAACATCCTATACATGTTATGAATAAACTGGAGACCACATTCAGCGTTTTCACAAACAGATAGAAATTGTATCTCTTTGTATGTTTTGTTTCCTAATTCTAATGAAATTTCAAAATTAGATATATGATATACATGCACTCCCGTGATAAATGGATGGAAAACGTTGCGTCATATCTTAAAGTCTTTAATAAACAAAATGTCAAACCGTTTGATTTTTTTTTTACAACGAAAATTAGTATTTTTAGATTTCGGAGTACAATTTAAGTTTATGATCATGATGATGATTTGATTCGTCATCAACATCGGGTGGTTGAGATAATTTGGTAATTGTATCCCTTTTTCATTGCTTGAAAGAAATTTCCCTCAAAATCTAAATTGACCAACAGTTCTAATTGAGGTCCAAACCTGACTAAATTCCGTTCTATCTGATTTAGAGCTGAATGGAATTTACATTGCAGACGACACCTCTGGCCAGCAGATGACAATAAGATGACCCGGATTAGAACGTCAGAGGCGCAAGAATGACCGCCCATCGGTCACTCCAGCTTGTTGTTACAAGATGTACCAACTATCTTTTATCCAAACATCTTTTCTCTTTCAATTGCATTTCATAAAGAAAACGGCTTATTTTTATGTTCGACGCCCAAAGTCTTGCCCCTTACTGTGACGCCATACTCGGGTTTGTTTTGACACATTCAAGGGAGGAAAAATCCACAAATATTTTTTAAATGTTATAATACATTTTTTTCTCTTTAAACAACTGAAATAGTGTTAAAGAAAAACAGAAACAGAGATATTGTCAATCGAATTCATTGCCAAACAGATCACAGTTATGGTCGTGATAAAAGGAGAAGTTGTCGGAATCTATATACATAGGAACTCGATACGGAGAGTGTCAACATTGTAAATACATATTATTCCAGATGACTCATCGTTTCCAAAGAAACAATTCCCTATGTATCATTTTTCAACAATCAGTCAAGGTAGAATTTCAAATTTTCTCAAGAAAATTCGTTTCTCAAACACACATTGTCTGCATGAGAGAAAAGTTTCGAACTTTATTTGTATTGATATGCCCGAATTCAAAGCATGTTACCCCGGATTCTAATAACTAAATGTACCTCCTTTTGTATAGTTTGTCGTCCATTCAACACAGAGAACTTCTCAAAATCCTCTTACGATTCATATGAAAGTTTCATCCTTCTGATCCAAAGTCATTGATCAAAATAAAAAGATCAACTTCGAAAACAGCAAGATGACAATTCATATATTAATCTCTCGATTGAAGTTAATTTAAGTCAATTGTGGGTAATAGTAGTTCTTTATGGCCTGTTTTAGTCCAGAATCCATTTTGGAAGCACTCGATTACTGTCTTAACGAGAGTGAGATGGTAGAAAGGCGTAAAATCTGAACGAAAAACGTATATTTATACGTCAAATTAGCCCATCAAAACAATCTCTGCATTTCGTTTTCTTCAGATATAATTGCATATTCTGGCGCTTTCTTGACATGCTAAAGATTTGACGGCCAAGCGTGCGTTTCATTTGTGTAGAGTAGCGGCGGCCGTTATTACGCCGAAATAGAGAAGACTCATCCAATATTCAAATTATAAGATTCTTATTTATTTCATCTTTCGGTTATAAATAAAGTTCTCTCTGCCAGCGACGCCCGGTGGCTGTAACACGCCGACAAAATAAAAATTAGGGCGTTATTTACAGATTGTTAAATTGATACTCCGTGAATCCGAAACTGGTTTATCTAAAAATCAAAAAAAGTAAGTTCAAAAAATACATTTGCTAATGTTTTTCCTCACATAACACTATACAACAGAGTCGAGGAACTCTCTGGTCAATAGGCACTGTGACGTCATTGAGCGCTAACCTATTCACCTCTCCAACAAAAATTGAAACATAGTTCCATGTTCACAAGCGTAAAAATGTAAGAAATAAAGTTAATTTTTCATCATATTTACTGTACGATAAACATGTAGTTATACATATAATTGGTGAGTAATCAAACTAACGATAAAGCTTGATGGGTTTGATCACGTGAAAGATTGTTTCTATATCGTAGAGATGTTTAAAAATGACACATATTTCTCAAGTTCTTTCGTGAATATGCAAATTAAATGCATTATTCCCTGTACGATTAAATATTATCATCTGCAGCATGCACCAGAATAATGAATTGCGTTGCGCATGTCTGTACTGACTTCAGACTTCCGTTTGTATATAAGCTCAGTTCAACTTATATGCAAATTTGTAAAGTTATGGACCAACTTAAAGTTGATTGGGAGACAGATAAATCAGATTTATAATGAAACGAATATTGAAAAGAAATAAAAACTACATATATATTAAAGAAAAGAAATCCCCTCTCATTGAAATATTTCTGTGAAAAGACACTCTTGTAACATTACACTATTGTATTATTTTTCCAAATTGTCTTCCAAACAAATAATGTGTTATTGATTTTCAGAAAAAGTTTTGTTAATAGATGAAATAAATGTCAATAAACTGTAGAAATTGAAAATAGCATAAAATCCACATATGTTCTAATTCAAATTTTGATTAAAAAGGTCTATCTTGTGCTAAAAATTATCCAAATCTCCGACATTAAGTTCCTTATTACTGCACATTTTAATAAGATTTCGCTGCAGCCATATAGGGTTTATCGTTATCACTTAGCAACGGATTTGAATATACTCACAATGATACGTCAGTGCGTGTGAACGATCCTTAAGAGATGAATGAGTGACAAATTTTGTCTAAGAAAGATCGTGTTCCGTCAGTTTGAGGATTACGTCCTGTGTTAAGTCTGTGAAGAAGTAAATGCCAAACTGAAGCTCTCTGAAGAAGTAAAAACTCAAATTCATCCCGAAATTACTCTGCTCGTTTTTTTAAATATCAAATATTGTGGGGCCAGATGAAACTTGATATACATACATGTACAAGATATCGTTTTCTAATAATGAAGAACTAGACTGGATAAGTATTTGTGAATTACATGAAAAAGAAAATATTTAAGTATATAATCTTCTTTATCAGAAAAAAAATAATCATCATTTTCAAATTCCCATATAGCTGGTGATGTGTTTGTACAATGTGAGTGGGAGATTCTCGAATGAGACGTACAGCAACAAAGACACGAATAAAAATCGACAGTGGGCGCGCATGTATTGTTCAACAAACTTTCCCAATAACAAAAATATGAACTTAGTAGAAAGATATATATATATATATATATATATATATATATATGTGTGTGTGTGTGTGTGTGTGTGTGTGTGTGTGTGTGTGTGTGTGTGTGTGTAACCTTCCAAGAATATAGTATAAGAAATCCCAAACTTTTGTTTACTTTTTCAAGTTTATGAATTTCTACTCACAATCTGAAATATTTCATAATAATAAGTTGTAAATCAGCTTCTGCAATAACTCAGAGAATAAGAGGAGCACATCACTCCGTCTCCGTCCTTGATTGTCTCTTCAAGTTTTCCGGGTCGTGTTGGACAACTATGGAAGTTGTTTATGCCAGAACTGCGTCAATTCTTCTCAAAATTACACTTAATGCCACTGACGACAATTTCGTTTCTTCATCAACGAGAGTTCAATCCAGTAATCGGAAACATTAACTCGCAGAGAAATTGACACTGACGAGGAAAGATTATAATTAATAGAATTTTTCTTTACCTAATCAAGAAATGCATGCTTAAAGATGAGCATCCGCCCTTGAACATACACGATACTTGATATACGAACAATAGAGAATTACTTGAATTAATGTCTAAAATCCTTTTCAATTATCATCTTAAAAATGTGTACTAATTGTAATTATGCGTCATTAAGAGTATTTTTTTCCCTCAATTTTCATCTATATTATTTTTTCTACATTGTTCTGGAGGGAGTTTTGTATCCAATTGCACGTAAGATATTTTAAGGTACTTTATAGAATATGATGAATTGCTATTGGAAACACCCAATTGCGATACTCTCAGTCAGAAAACAAAATTGAGATAGATTGAGCTAACACAGGCCATCCATCTGTAATACAGTATCTACCGTGAACGCGTGACGTACTTACTGTGGCCAGGTATCTTATTTAGAACAAAACACGGGTCATATGTACATGCATTTTGTAGAAATAATATGCAATAGACAATATCCAATGAAGATCTTCAAAGCATTTTATACTGCTAATTTCAAGGTTGTGGACTGAAATAAATGGTCTTTTGCGCGTGTTTATCTCATTAGGACGATGATCAAGGGCAGCGACCATTTTGGTTGCTCTATGAAATGTATAATTTTCTGTCTATTTTAAATTCAATTTTCCTAATAATTCAATCTTTTGTCCGTTCCTAAATCAGCTGTTTTTCAAGTTTTCTTTCCTCTCTCTCTCTCTCTCTCTCTCTCTCTCTCTCTCTCTCTCTCTCTCTCTCTCTCTCTCTCTCTCTCTCTCTCTCTCTCTCGTAGCCTTCTTTGGGTGTCAGTTATGAAAAAAAAAACCAAAAATTTCGTAAGCATTTAATCTCTACTCAGTATTGCAGAGTACACATTAAATGCGTGTGAATTTTCATAAAGCACAATATGGAGAGTACACTTAAGTGAATCTATTGCCTGTTTATAGGAATTTTTAAGTGATTTTGGTGTTCGTATTATGGACAAAGAAAACAAATTTTGAAACTGACCCGAGGCACATACCATTATCTCTACTGGATACCAGTTCCGGTCATAATTAATCAGGGTATTTTACATCTACAGACTTCCAGTCAGTTTATCTTTCAGGAAATCTCGCTAAATTAACTTATCATGGCAATTAATAACTTTATCTTGCAACAAAATGCAAATGAAATCTAAAAATGGATGGTGCATAAAAGTAGCATACTGGTAAATAAATACACGAAAACACCCCCCTGAAAATTCCTGTTTATAAAAAAATAGCAAAGTTCGTTTTTTATACAGTCAAAAGCATATATTTATTTGTTTGTTACTTGCAGAAAATCAAAGTTTAATTTATACTATACATTTCATTATTGTCCAATCTTTGATTTTCATATTCGTACATACACAGTACCGATAATTGAAAAATATATGATTTCAAATTTTGTTCCTTATTGGAGTGAGATGAAAGCCTGTTCACAGAAACGCAATTAAATGGATAATGGAACCTATCTTTGCTTAACGTTATACATCTTTATTTTAAAAAGCTTTACAAATCTCCGTGTAAAATGTAAATATGTTCAGCGGTCACAGGCCACCTTAATCTGCCTTCATGCTGTTGTTGGTGCAATAGTTTAAGTCTCCAGCCGTCTACACCTTTTTTATGTAACTTGCAAAGATTGTAATTATTTATTCAAACCCTCGTCCGCCCAGGCCCACCTCGGGGTCGAACGGAGAACACCCATCCATCATCTGATAAAGTATGTCCTAAAAATCCCCCACCTCTGTCGCTGAGCTCCCTGTGGTGTTAAAAATGTGTTAGTGGGTTTTTGAGAACGGCTTAAAATATTTGGTACTTGTAGTTTATGAAATTAAATCTCGATTTTATATTGCCAATATGAATACACCATAATATCGCCAATTACTCATAATTTTTGTCCTTTGTTGGTATCATAATGTGCGATGCTAGTACGTATAGCAAAAGCCATAACTCCCTTCAAGGGATGAAAACGCAGAAGCAAACGGCAATATTTTTTTTTTTTTCTGATCGAAAGTTAAAACCCTTACCCGCCCAGCCCAACCTAGGGGCTGTTCGGCACTCCTCCATTCTTTTGGAAGAACGAAAATAATACGACTTATCGAACAAAATTACAGCTTTCTTGTTCTCAGTGTCTGCTGGAAGAAAAGTCGATTTAGGGTTCAGACAAATTATCTACGTGTAAAGTTATAGAGAAGAGAACCGGGCCCAGTTAGACGTGAAAGAAATTATACCAGTTACACAAAATGCAGTCATAAACGAGGAAAATTTTTTTGCAATTTTGTTTTATTGTAATGAATTACATGTGTTTCTTCGAGTATTTATAATAATAATAATAACCTTTATTTACCCAGGATAACACAATTAGCATACAACTAGTTTTCATTGTGGTCCTGCATAATGTAAAGTAATATAATATAATATAATGTAAACATGTGCGCTATTTATATCGATATTTACTGAAAGGTACCGGCCACACCATGATGTATATATATTGCATATAAGACAACATTGGTCAACTTGATAGTCTATTTTCATCTTCTGTGTTCGTTTTCTTTTCTTTTATTATTATTATTTTTGGTGTGTGTGGGTTTTTTTTTCAACTATATTTTAAGTATTTGTACAAAGACACCTGTTCATCAAATAAATTTCAAATTGTAATTTTCTCAAAGCACTGTTTATTCTAATTTTTAAAAAAAGGCCTTTTATCATATTTTTTCACGTATACCCTTCTTTATTAATTAATATTGAAATATGAAGCACAGGTACATTTTAGACTAACCTCATCTATACATGTACAAAATACAGGCTGGTTTTACAAACTTTGAATTTTGAAATAGATTTTTTTGTGTTATTAAAACAATATACACCGCACACTTCTCAAGCCCAAATCCTACTAAGCATCTATCAAACTATCCATTTTCATGGCAAACACCTTGAAGTTTGATCTAAGTTTTTTGGTAAACCGTGTGTAAGTCAATAGATATTTGAATAGTCCTTATCCCTTCAACTACATATTTGCTCTCTAGGTTTTATAATCGATTTTACAACTCTGCTAGCACGTTTTATAATAAAACCGGTACAATATTCTTCAAGAAATGTTTACTCTAGAGCGAGTCAAAAACGACGTTTTATGTGTTTTATAAATTGGATTTTGTCCTGTTAGGGCTATTGATTCTCGTGAAACTGTCAAATAAAAAAGTTTTTAAATATTTTATAAAATGTATTGATGTTCCGAAAATAAATAGTTTGGTCGTTTTAAATTTTATAAATCGTTTTTGCAAATTTTGAATAACGAGCAGATTAAAATTCAGTAGTTTTAAAATTTTATTGGGTCTCATACTGAAGTTCATATATATTGAAATATATTATGGAAAAATTCCATTTACAAAAAAGTAAAATACATTTATATCTTATTTTTCTTACATTTAAATCATTAACCGCCATGTGTGATTTTCTTGAAAGAAAAAGGGAATTAGCATTATCTTTTTATCAAAGAAGGCGGTTACAGCTCAGTCATGCTGCGAAAAAGCGTCCGTGTGGTGTCAGATCTAGCGAGCATTTCATTGGCTCGCACTGTCTTAATTTCACATTTTACGTCTGAAAAGAATCATCGCGGAGGCAGGATGGGCGTTCCTCGGGTTCGTTTTCTGGAGGACCCTTGGCCGATGGAGAGGTAAACACTTTAAAGAAACAGTATTTTGCTGGCAAAGAATGCAAACATTGGCGGCCATTGAATTATTATGACATCGGGTGGATCGGGGGTAAGTTTTGTTATTTTTATCAGTACGATTAATGTTGAAGAGGACTTCCCCTCCCCATGGGAGAGGAAGATAGATCTTGCATTTTAAACCCACAAAACGTAATTTTCTAATTAAGATAATGGAAGTACACCGAACTAAGACATTAAATCATTAACATACTTTAGAATCTTTATATATATATATATATATATATATATATATATATATATATATATATATATTTCCCCGATCAAAGGGTTCAGTATCTTTTTCAGGACTGAAACAACTATCAATGATGATGGACTTCATTGAATAATATGATATACTATATGGAAAAATCATATGATATAACATGTAAATCTGAAAATATTATGATTGTTTTAAAACACGTGTTCATATATATCCAGGAATATCTTTTTTTCATTAATTGAAAATCAGATAGTGAATTCAGCTTCTATTGGCAGGCGGGTATTCTCTTGATGAGCCACTAGACCAAAAATTCTACTTTGATAACTACTCTGATTGTCTATTTCAAACTATTTCCGACTCCGCATCCAATATCAGTAATGCAATTGACAGGACTGTTCATAGATTTAATGAAATCGACATTTCCCAGTGGAAATAAGAAAATGACATTACGGAGCGCCATAAGTCCATAAATCTGTTGTTGTGTTTAGATAGATTGCTCGTTTTTGTTTCGACTCTTTCCGTTTGAAAAAGTAAACACTTGTCTCCTATTAATTAACATTTGGTGAAACACTTTATTGCTCTTGGTATTGTAACGAAAAATAATCCAATGTCAATTGATTTATAAAGTGCACTTATAGAAAATTTATTGTGGGTTTGTATTCTAAAACAAATTACTTTGATACTTAAGTAATGAAAAAAAAAAAAATGAGAAAAGAGCCGAGATTCTGTTCAGATTATATACGCTTAGAATTTCCAATGCACTTTTTCCTGTGATCTGTATATATTTTATGTATATATTCTTATCTTACACTAGAATCATTTTCTATTCTCTCATTTACCTGTCCGTAAATATGTTTGATACAGGACCATAATGTAAACTAGTGATACCATTAATTGTGCTATCCTGTCTATATAAAGAATTTACTATTATTATTATTATTTATAATTAATAAGAATATTCTTGTTCTTATATAATCTATTTTCAAGTTTCAAGTGATATACGTTTACGCTCAAATAAAATGGCATTTTAGTAAAAAGATGATACCGGTTTAATCGTATTTGCGTGCTTCTAATTTGAATTATATATAAAGCACAGCATGTTATGTTGCACAGGAAGTGTCAGTTTTTCCAGTTAGTACAAAGGTATCTAAATTCGACATCATTAGTATTCCTGGGATTAGTATTCCTTAATCTACTACTATATTACTTAAGGACATATAATTCATTTTCCCTGAAAGTTGACTTGTTGAGTCGCACTGATAATGATATATAGCATGGTTTGCAATATTATGTCATTTGCTTCCGATGTTCATCGGTCGTTGTGTACTTTTTTCTTCATAGCAAAAAAAGAAAATAATAAATAAAATAAAAAAAAAGAAATAAAAAAAATATATATATATTTTCCGATCATTGCCAATGTTAATACTAATGAAACTTTCATATAATTTCAAAATTGTTTATTTACAGGTATTTTATTCGTAAAAGAACACTTCTATCTGTAAAGTCTTGGGCTTTCTTCTGTTAATCTAGTAAATTTTAAAAGAAAGGAGAGAAATGACAGAGTCATTGTAGCATTTTAGAGAAAAAAATCACAATAATTTTAACAGATTATTTATCACATAATGCCTAATCATCATTTATCATTAATTTTAATTAAAATTTTGTAATTGGTACATCATCCTTAGTAACGTTTTAATGTGTATTCTTTCCGAAGCGTCGATCTGCAACCTTGTTCATTCTTAGAAGAGACTAACATTTGTCAGATTTCTGCTTAAGTTATACGACAAATCATGAATAAATGGCTAATCGAGATATTGATAAATTAACGTTTAACCATACATATGTGACATACAGATATATTGTCAAGGTCTCACCAATACATTATTGCAATGAAAGAAAAACAATTTTTCAATGTATCGTCTCTGATAGAGTGATCAAACTCTATTCGTTTTTTTTTTTTAATATAGAACTGGTGCCGTCCAAAGTTTTTAAAAAGCAGCTTATCGATCAAACTTTATTTACTCAATCGATTAAAAACACTTAAATAAAACAGTCCTGAGTCTTATCGAATACAATATAATTTCACTTTAAATTTCTATAAAATCTTGATTTTCTTCTTTAAGTAAAACAAATTGGTGATGTTTAGAGATTTACTCAATTATTGTATAAATCAGGCAAATTCTAAAATCTTGACAGGTGACGGTAACTAAATCCGACAAGCTGTAAACGCACCTGAGACACGTAAATTGTACTTATTCCGTGACTTTGCGGCAGTTAGGTCAATGATCATAGACCCAAGTCAACCCTCGTCTCTTTGAACTGGGTAGAAGCTGAAAAATTAGCCGCTAGTGGGAAGGTGATGGGGTAATCACGCTGAATAAACTCTCCACCATCTTAAAAAAACAATCGGGGTCCTAGAGTTCAGGGGGGATGTTTCGATACCCGGCCCCTAATTTAGTTGACTCTTTGACAACCTCACTATTATATTTCATCTATGAATGAAAATTTGTGAGAGCCCACCTATCAGTCTCTACGGTTTGGCAACACGTTTTCATCAGCATCTTCAACAATATACATGTACAAGTACTCTTTTGGAATTTACAAAACAAAGTTTTGTGGAAATAGATGACTTTACTTTAAAAATATTGCAATGCAATTCTTTTCCTAAACTATCACAATCAAGAGCGAATTTGAGAATTTTTTCTTTTTGACTTCCCAAATATCAACAGATGTGCTACACAGATCGCCGGATACAAATGATGATGTATGCAATGGTAGAACATAATTTCGTGCGCAGTAAAATCGATTATCACCGTTGCAGGCATCTAAAATCTATGATTAAGAATATAAAGATTTTTTTTCATCTTTCGAATAATTTCCTTTAAGTCAATGCCTCTATTCAAATGCCGCATTTCTTAAAGGAGGAAACATCAGTTTCTTTCAGATGTTATAGTGCTAATTTGTTACGTCTGGTCGCAGTTTAAATCGTCTCAATAGCCCGATTCTGTTATTGAGAACGAAAAAAAAAATCGCAATTAATTTTCATAAGAATCGACAAAATCCCGCTTTTAAAGATTGTTGCAATTTGGCTGTAGAGTTATTATTGGCCAACCACAGCGGGAGCGTTTTTCACTGCTGGACTACTGAAATTCTACCCAGCATGCAAATTGTAAAGGGTGCCAAGGACCACAAATCAAAAAGTTGATTGTGCGCATTCACCCATGACTGTCTCACCTGTCGTTCTATTGATCCATATTTTCCGTCATCTCTAAATGATTTCCTAGCAATATTTTGGGATTAAGTGAGAGATAAAAATAACGAAGAAAATGTTTTTAATTGAGGTTCATAATCTTTAAGTCGACACCATGCACACAGAATATCCTCATAAATTAGATAAGACCTACATATACACGTATTTAAAACTCGGTGTCAGTCTCAGGTGAACGTAAAATATTTAATAAAATTGACAAAAATGCAGACATCCGCGGTACTTTCCAGGTGAATCAACATTTTTTTTTAAAAATTTCATTTCACCGTGATCGCAAGATTGCACGGAACCAAAATAACTTGTCAAGTTATTAGATTGATTTTTACATCTACCGCAAAAGGTGTGGAGATGACGTTGAGGTTAATGTCTGCACTTAAAAACCGAGGTTCATAGAAGAGTTGCAATTATATTGTTTGATACATTTTTTCTGCAAATGAAACCTTTGATACATTTTGTGGGATTTTTATTTGGGGGGGGGGGGGGGGGGTGTTGTTTAACACGTCTGTAACATAGTGTTTACTTACGTTACCGACTGTTGATTTTGTAAATGTTTATTTACTTGTTTTAAAAACAGGATTCTGTTTTGCTTTTATCCCATTACTTATATTTCAAATATTTTTTTGGGGAAAAAAAACTAAAATTCTTACATGAAAGACATTAGTAAAAATAATAGAATTGATAAAATGGCTTTAAACACGTTTTATTTTGCTATAAGATTGTAATTTAAAAAAATATTAATCTTGAGAATTAGATGATTCATTAACATTTCCTAATTTGTGTATTTTTTTTAGGAACTATTGGCATATTCTGGTACACCACTAGCAATGCTAGCGGCACAATGTAACAAAATTACAAGCAAGAGTCCGCCTCCACTGGCCGAGGCTGCCGTAGGAAAAGGCTTTCATCCATGGAAGAAGCTGCCGACTGGCGTTGTTCAGGCGCCATCTCCTCTATCTTTTTCAGCACAGAAAATGAACAACCCTCATTTTGCATCGGGATCGCCCATAGGTTTCTCCAGAGCATCTACACTGCCCAGCACTTCAGTAAGTTGCGGAAACGATCTGTTATACCAATCTGCAACCCTGCAACAACAGACAACAGATCCGGCCCAGTCTGCTTTACTGCAGAAAATACACAACGAGACCACCTTTACAACTCAGTCTTTAGGAGGAATGTATCCCAGAGTTCCTACAGTTTCCGCTCACCCTTACGAACAGTGGCCTTTCAGTGTCTCTGGGACGGGTTCACATAGCATAAAATCAGAAATGACGTCATCAGTTAATTCGGGCTCAACATGGTGGGATATTCATTCCTCTCCATCTAATTGGATAACGGACATAGCCACTAATTCCGGAGGTTTTCATTCACAAATACCTTCAAACTACCCACCTTCGGAATATACGCTTGGGCACCCATCTTTATTATCAACAGGACAAACCATCTTACAGGATTCATACAAATCTATGATACCTAGTCAAAGTGACCTCACTTCTACTAATGTATCGCCATTCTTGCCGCGTCCTTCTTTGCCAGGAATTTCTAGTCCACGATCGCAGCGACGCTATACCGGAAGAGCGACTTGCGAGTGTCCGAACTGCCACGAAGCGGAGCGGCTTGGACCAGCAGCTGCGCATCTTAGAAAGAAAAACATTCACAGTTGTCACATTCCTGGATGTGGAAAGGTGTATGGCAAAACGTCTCATCTTAAAGCTCACTTGCGCTGGCATACGGGGGAACGACCATTCGTCTGTAATTGGCTTTTTTGCGGAAAAAGATTCACGCGATCAGATGAACTACAGCGCCATCTGAGGACACACACGGGAGAGAAAAGGTTCGCTTGTCCAGTGTGTAATAAAAGATTCATGAGAAGTGATCACTTAGCTAAACATGTCAAGACTCACAGTGATGGTAAAAAGTCAGGGAGCGGATCAGACTCAGAAACTGGTCTGGAACAAAAACCCCAAATCGATTTAAAATCATCTGAGGGCGAATTATCTATAAAAGAGAGCGGGGAACTAAATTGATACAAGTGAAAAAAGATTTTTTTCTGTTAGCAACAATTCAAACATCCTTTTCTGAAAAGAGTGTGAATATTTATTCATATTTACATGATATGGTGCTAATTGTTAAATCAACAAATATGTGCATCAAAGGGTTAAAATTAAATATTTGCTATACAAAATAAAAGACGAACTTTTTTTGTAGTATAGGTCATCGTTCGATTCTACAAAGAGAAATCCTTTTAGTGTTAAGCAATCAACGAGTATTGGAAAATTTGCTATGATGGTCTTTTATTGTCAGGTGTACTTTGAGACTTAAGTTCAATGTTCAAGAAAAAAGAAGAAACTTACTAATTATAGGTTTGATACTGACTTTTTCAGAATATATAAGATGTGTGAGAAATTACCAAGAGAATTATAAAAAAAAGAATGATTTTGTAAAGGTTGTTTGTGTTCTTTTGTAACTCCAGAGAAAATCTCCATAGGGTTGTTATGTCTTGAATTGTTGTGTATTGATCTACATGAGAAAAATGTCGTCAAATAAAAAAATAAAATTTCATGCCCTGTTGTTTGTTTTTTGGATATGTTATCAAAATGGTTTATTAGTAAAATAAATAAATAAATATAAATAAACGAATAAATAAATAAATGAAAGAAGCGAAAAACTACATTATAAAGAATATTTCCATCAATAGCAATATTGGATCGATCTCCTTAGTCTGCTGGTCAGTGTTGTGCCTAGTAGCAAATAGCAGCATCTGCAGAATATTTTTTATTTAGTTTAAGATTATGAAGTTTTCCAAAAGTGTTGGAATACGAAGAGCGATGAGTTCCAAACAAAATGTATTTTGTAAAGAATTAAGGTACGTGCACTTTTCGTGTTAATTATGAAATTCAACTAAAATACTTTCACGCTAAATAACTTGACACACAGAAGTACATTTGGGTAAAATAAATCTGGCGATTGTAGCAAGATTATAAACACTGACAAAGTAAACGATAGCAAAATGACTGTTCATTGAATATTTTATTACTTTAAGTGTTGAAATATGATAACCCTTCTTCATCAGAGGATTTAAGAGTCTTTAAAACTTCGATGTAGTACAGTAAAATGGCGAGACGCATACATCTCCATACTGGGAGTATATCCCGAGTACTTGTGTTGGATAGTATACCAGTGTGCGTGTTGGAATGAAATTCAGCCGTGCAAATCTTTTAATTAGTCTCTTAGGTCGTGTACTTAAATCTTCTATTTGGTTGGTCAACGAACTTGGTATGACAATTTCTCCAACATGTTTTCAAGGGTGGGTCTGAATGAAGCAATCTGAACACAGCCACAGACTGTATATATACATATATAGCTCAAGAGAGTTTTCAGTGGCGGATTCAGAGCCCTCCTTTTTCGCCACAAATTTACAAGGCATTACCGGCATATATAGATAGCACCAAAAATGGCTAAGTATTTTGGTTAATGGCTAATACTTCATGTTCATATGTACCCCTCCTCTTTTCGAAAACCCTGAATCCACCACTGCTCTCATATCTAAAATGGTATATAAAAAGCAAAATGTGAAGCTGTAACATGCTATAGAAATCTATAGAAATTAAATCATGATTATGAATCTATTTACTACACAATACGCAAGTTTCGAAATACGTCCGAGCTATTTCCTTGTAAAGGACTCTCGTACACAGCAAGACCCGGAAAACTTTGTTTACATGCGGGAATGGGACAAATACCCATCACTTCGTGAATGTGCTCAGTAAGTTTCTCATACGCAGTTGCATCACCCGAATTCAATTGATAGATAAACAAAGTAAATGATAAGAGTTCAGGAAGTTGCTCGTGCGTATCATATTTATCTAGGATTTTACTCGCACGCAAATATGACATTGTTTTCATATATCAACTTTAGTAAAACATATTTTGATAGCAATTCGTATTTCCTACATTTACATGTTTAAAAAAAGCAGTTTTAATACATTCTATTGTCTCACTCTCTGACTGTTAGTCTGGATCATCCCGACGTTTGTGTACACGCCAACTGTCCACAAACAAAAGTCGGCATGATCCAGACTAACTGACTGGTAGGTCTACCCATTCAAAGTTCCACTAAATGCACCTCCTACACGAAAGAGCTTTTATCTACAAACGTATTGGACAAATGTTTTTACTACCGCTACGCGTGTTACTGCCATCTTTTGATGATGAATATAAATGTTTCTGTTGTAACTATAGTAAACTTATAACAAACAATTCTGGATCATTCCACTGTCAACAACAATCCCAATAAAAGATTAACACGAGAAATCAAATATTTGATAAAAAGACTGACGTTCACGCATACAGATTTCTTCAGTCTAAGATTACACATCGGAAAGTGAAAGAAGATAGAAAGAAAGGCCATTTTTCTATACTCATTGCCTACTTTAACGAAATAAGTTACAAACAAAAAGCTATATGTCAAATGTATATCATAATAATTTCATTCGGTTTCAAGAAGGTTAATCTAACTTGATGCGTAACATTCAATCGAAATCTGGACATTATCAAAGCAAACTATTGGTTGGAAACACGTTAGACAATTTGATTTTTATCATTAAAAATGAAAAATAAATATTTTCAAAAGATATTGTGACCATGACCCTCTTTATGAGACAAAGCAATTTCAATACAAAATAATGTTAATAACAAAGTAAATCTTTATCATATTTATTGATTCTTTGTAAACATCGTACTTATTGCATCTTTTAAATATCAGTTATACGTGACTTTAAGAATTTCAAGGTAAAACGAAGGGTTGCCTGTGTGTTTCAAAATGTAAATTATAGTACAATTTGTAAATCATAAATTCATGATAAAAAGAAATAACATTTTCAAACCTGATTCACTTAGAATTTTCTGAGGAGCAATATATATTATGGCCATCGTAGTCATCTGCTTCTAGTACAGTGGATTCGATGAATGTTTGTTTGTTTGTTGTTTTCAGCCACATTCCACAATTTTTCCGTTATTGGCGGCGTTCAGTTTTTTTTGTTGGTGGAGGAGAGAAGTACCCGGGAAGAGATCACCGACCTTCCGAAAGTAAACTGGCAAACTTTCTCGCATATATCGATAATAATAAGCTATTTTGTTTTATAAAATCCGGCCATGAAGTGTGTGTGTGTGTGTATGTGTGTGTGTTGATTATGATTTACTTAATACAGATATATGTACAACACTATCTGTACGTCCGTCCGTTCGGGTTTTTTCTGTTTGTATTTTCATTTCTCTGGCACATATTAAGCTGACACTCGCCGTGTAGCTTCTTCGTGGGTCACTCTAGATCGAGTTGCAATTTTCATCCATCATGGACTCACGGTAACTCAGAAGTAAACCTTTGCTTTATGAGCGGGAAGTCATGAGTTCAAGTCCCGTTCTGCCATGACTGTGCCAGATATGAGGTAAACGTACGTATTGGTTGCTCCCCCACCAAACGCACGGCATTTAGAAGTGAAAAGTTTTCGGATATGACCTAAACATGGAGATTCCGTGTTGTGACGTCTCAATACGAGTGAAAAATTCTCGAAGGAACACAAAACAAACATTGAAGCAAACGTACTGCCCTTGCAGGAGTTGTGTCCCTTTATTTAAAATGGAGGACAGATGGATTGTTCGTTTCTTACCATAGCATTCAAGTTACGATCTTATTTCACTGAGTGTTTATTTAATTAGTATTAAAGATTTGTATATTGTTTTTTTTCCCAGTTTTTAAAAGAAAATAACAAGTTACTGAACTTGTAGTCAGTTTTGAGTAAATGCCACAAAGAGGGTACATGATTAGTCCATATAACTTCTCTCACAGTTTTCAGATTAAGACCTTTAATTGCAAAGAAATCAAAGATGTCCATATTGCAAGGATTTTGATTCCCTTTTTTAAAAAAAATTCTTTTATGTTTGAAAAAAAATCAAAGGTTAAAGAACTTACTTAATTTTGGGGAAAATTTCAATTTCTTCAAGTTTTGAGGAAATAGCAGGTTGTTGAAATATTACAGAGTATGTACATGGTTTGTCTTTGTGACGTCTCTCACAGTAAAGTTTTACAACTCGTGGCAGTTTACAATGTCATAGAAAACGAACCTATACAAATTTATGTTTGGCGTATTGTGTCTTTTCCGGTACTTTGTTACAAAATCTCCTCTACCTTATGCTCAGCGATTGATTCCGCCATGGAACTTCTACTGGCATCGGTAATTCTATTAACAGTAGTAAATGACATAGTATAATTGAAGTAACCGACACCTATTTCTAAAACCTCGAGACATCATCAAGTTATGAAACAGTCCACGTTTTTTATGAGTTTTTATAGCGTGCTATCGCTTCATATTTTACTTACAACGTGTATAAGAACATTGAAGCTTTCAAAGCTAAGATAATATTCACATTACTAGTACACAAGTTTTCTGTCGTCGCCATATTTGATGACGGTTATTAAGTATACAATGTACAGTCACGGACGGTCGGTCAAAACCAGTGATGCATATCGAGGTGTGTATCAAATATGAATAATACGAATGTATAATGTATACTGCAGTTGTATATCAAATACGTGTAAAATGTGCACATGAGATGTTCATAAAAAAATGTATATTGTATACAACAGTTGTGTGTTAATACATGCATATCATAGGCACATGATAAATAAAACATCATATGTAAACTGTGAGTTTGCATTTAGAACTGAGTTTTTAAATGAAAGACTACAAAGAATTCAATGGGTTTTATTTTTGAAAGTCAGTGATTCATTTACAGATGATAATATGACATTGACGTCAAGGGGGAACATACGCCACGTTATCTAATGTTTCCATATATATGTACCTGATATTATAAGTACAAAAATATAGTCAGACAGCTGAAACAAATGGCTGTTTCCAAAAATCACATTTTGACCTTGAGGTCTAAGATAAAGGTCGTAGGAGGGTTGGGTACATACGATAAAACCAATTGTTAAAGCCTTGGCACTGTTACTCAAAGTATAAATGCTGTGGACCGGGAATAAAAAGATAGAACCATATGCCAAATCATATACGGTTGTTTTAATGGGGCATCAGGTTTCAAATTTGGATTGAAAACCTTTGATTCTGAACTATGGTTAGAATGTTGAATTGTGTTAAAAACGACACACAAAAAAAAAAAATCAACCTGAAGGTCAATAATGGAGCTTTTGATCAAATTATGTGAAAATTACGTAGAAGTTTCTCCGCAATGATTTATTTACTTCTAGACAATACTATTTCGGTCATTATTTCTATATTAACAAAAGAAACTTTGTCAACATTACAACAAGTGTTGTAGGATACATACATTCTTATAAGTCAGCGTTAATCTCTATGCAATATAAACTTGTTTAAATTATTATATATTTTTTAAAGCCAACATGAGATAAGAGAGGACAAAGCGAAAGAAGAAGCGGAAAAAGAAATCAGATTAAAACAATATGCCTTCCTTCCATGAAAGACACAATGAAATATCCTTAGATATTGAAATCTTGGTCACGTGAATACTAGTGAGTGTGGCTCGTCCTTGTCGTTACAAAACGAACCCATCTCTAGAACTCGAAGGAAACAATGACGCTAATTTTACTGTAGAGTCATTTTGATATACTATGCATATGAGTATATAAATAATCTTGTACCAGGTTCCTTCTTACACCTAACGAAGGAACGGTACATACTGATTATCTAAGGCATAATTTATCTGTTCGTTCATTAGTTTTTATAAGACTCTGTAGGACTCTGCATTTGACATTATTTTATGTGCTATTTACTGTCATTACTGAGATAAAAACTTGAATTCTTTTGTTTCCTGTAGTTTAAGACTATGGGCTCTAAAATAATAAACACTGGCTCAAAGGAGTTTTATTGTTTATACAATTGTCTAACCTGCATAAAAGTATAGTTCAACGTCTGTGGTATTTCAAGGATTGAAATAAAACAGGTGTTGCCTGATTATCGATTTGTTAAGTTAATACACAATTATCAAACCCCATCATGACTGCGATTAACTTCAAACACTTTCGGGTCATTCGATTCCCCGCGGGTGTAAGGGGTCCTACGGATTTGATTGCCCCTTATGTCACTTGATTTTCTTTAGCGACTTTGTAATAGACTTGAAAAACTGACCACTACATGATAGAAGCAAGTCATTAAACGACGGTCACCATCTTTTACGAGGTAGTTTTCTTTTGTGAACCGTTGTTTGCAAGGCTCGTGCCCCAGGGGCGGATAATTAGAGACAACCAAGGCTTCGGACAACTGCAGTCATCCGTTCGCGAGATGCAGACGAGAAATCGCTAAATCGAATCAGAGTAGTATTGTTCTGAAAGTGTCCGATCCTAAAACAACGCAATGGGGCATATGTATGTTCCCACGTCGGATAAAAACGGAGATACCATCATTTTTATTTAAATCATCACACTTTTTTAGAATAATTTATCCATGAGAATAATACATAAATAGTGGCTGTAGAGTTAAAGACTTGGGAGAGTAAAGGTTTTATTTTCTCGCCGTGTTGCAGTGATAATTATGTATTCTGTTTAAGCAATCTTCTCGGTGTGATCATTTTCCTAATTGGCAAAGCTTATCTTACTTGACACATAGTTATTTTTTCTCAGCATAGAAAACGACGGACCGAGAAATAAGGATAATTTTATGGAATGGCAGGTCAGTTGCACTGTACGACATGAATGAAAAAGCTGTTTTGAACGTCGCCATATCTACTGTACTTGGTATTATAACAATGTATATTGTTATCTTTTAAGGTCAAAGAAATTATTGGGGAGGGGGACTTCGTGGCCAAGTGGTTAGAGCATCGCGCTCAAAATCACAAGGCCTCTCACTTCTAGTTGGCACAGGTTCGATTCTCTGCTCGCGCCGATATATGTGAGAAAGTTTGCCAGTTTACTGAAGGTCGGTGGTCTCTTCCCGGTTACACTGTATCTGGACGCCACCAGATAACTGAAAAATTGTTGAGTGTGGCGGAAAACAACAAACAATCAATCGAAGAAACTAGTAAACTACTCAATCCTTTCGCATTTTCTAGATAAATAACTTGAGTTCTGAAAACGTCTGTGTAAACTACTGTACAGAATGACCAGTGGTACTGTGGCTTGTACGTGTTCTATAATGGTCACCTTCCTCGGGAATCGACGAGTACTTTACACTTACTCATTGATGTCAGAATAATCAAACGAGCATGACGCCTCAGAATGTGGTCGATTTTCAAAAAATTCATGTACATGTATAAAATGGAAGATTTGAAGATTTTCTGGAAGACAAATAGAAGTTGCATGTGTATTATGCTTAGAAGTAATTAACAGTTTAATTGATCTCTACGTTATAGAAACTACAAACAAATTGAAATAACAAAATCTTAATCAGGCATACAACAGATGGATTGATGACCAATTAATGCATAAGAATGTAGGTTGTCAGGATGGAAGGAAATTGATGATTAGTTGAGCACTTGGTGGTGCCCCCCCTCCCCAGTTCGACTTGATATGTTTACCTTATAATGCGTGTAGGAATCATTCATAAATTCGATCGTTATTGTTTGGCCTATCTTTTATGGGAACATCATTTGAAACCAACTGTTTTGTGAGAAATGAATAATTTGAAAGACTGGTCTTTAAATGACCTCGCTTCCGGTCATTTGACACCAAGGGGCCGTTACTCTGTCATAAGTTAATGTCGATCTCCGTCGTAATAAATCACAAATGTAAACGATACACCGGAAACACATTTCTCACTATTTATGGGTAAACGATCATGTCCACGATGAAGAGGCTTTGTATTATGTCATGTATTGTAAATTTCCATCTTTGATGAAATTCAATTTAAAATCGTGGTGGTCTTTGAAAGACGTAACTGTAATTTTTTTTTTTTCAAATACTGAATTTATTGAAAATCAGGTTTATCTCCATGAAGAAATTTTCTGAATAACTTAATAAGAAAGACTATAATTGTAAAACATTAGTGGGAAAATTCCAAAAAGATAAATAATCTGGAAAAACTGCGTCAATAACATCTGGAAATATATGGTGATCAACTTGGTTGGGACAGATACGTAAGTTGGTAGTGGGGACTCAGGGTTTGGGGTTTAATTTGAATCCCCATCTGATTCCCTCCCTGTTGTATTTGGTACCGTGAAGTCTTTGGGGGAATTATTTTTAGGAAGGTATGGTGTGGCTGTCAGTCGGGATCGATAGCCAGTAACCAAATAGCTCAGTTGGTAGAGATGCATTTTCTCCTTTCTCGTCACGGTTTGATGAACAGTTTGGCCATGAATTAGCTTTTTTTTTTCAAAGTTTATCCAATTGTTTTTTAAATGTAGATTACAATGTTCCCAACCCGTAAAGTGTCTGTGGTTTTCGTTTTGAATCAACAGGCCTGAATAGCTGTCAGCAGGATTTTACTATAAAGTGACCTAACTCTGACCCAAAGCTGTTATTTAAGAACGCGTGTCCTTTCAGCAATCTACGCCCCTGTGTGTCTAGGAGGGGATGGGGCGGCAGGGGGTGGAGAGGGGTGGTTGGGGGCTGACCGAGAAACGGTCCTAATAAGTATGAAAGAAAGACGCTATTTAATATCAAAGCTATGCAAAGATTGTGTGCGTAATTGGAGTTTATGCCGAACAAAATAGGGGTTCTCTGCTTCAGTAAAACCATCACTTTGCTGGCAGTTTCTTCACGAATTACCCGGTTCCCACGGAGAAGAATGGTTATAAATGATATATAGTTTCCATATTAAATCAACGCACTTTTTGAATCCCACAGATATTTTCCTCCATTGCACGGCAGCACCAGAGACGGCGACAGTACAAAAGATCCTAGGAGACAAATCGTAAACATCATTGTTGTCGAAATACATATCCCAAATTAACTTCGGTGGTAAAGACCTATAAATGAGTTAGAGTCTCTCGCAGGACTTAATGATAATTAAACGGTTTGTCACAGAATAACAAGCGTGATCGTTCGTCTTTGGTCCCAATAGAATCATACTGAATAGCTGACAGACTGATTAGTACCCTTGTCTCAGACCCTGTGATTATTCCCGATACCCGATCCACCCACGTGCAGGGGGCGGGGCCCAGGAGCAGGTGACTGTAGATTGGGATTCTCCAAGACAAGGCAAGAACCAAATTAGCTCGAAATCAAAGTATGGAGTTTGCAACATTTTTTGAATGGGGAGCACCACGGCTTGTCGATTTGTCGTTGTCAGTGTCGAGTCTGCAACACATGCTGTCGCAGAATGGGGTGCCCACCGAAGCATTTTTCATGCAACATTGTTTTGATACAATTTTTTTTTTATGAACCTTCGTGATTCTGCGCACAGTTTTGGCTTCTGGCTACTGTTTGAGTTCAAGAAGGTGACTATGTGGTTAGTACTTGATTAGCACCAGATCTTCAATTATCTTGCATTCATCGTTATACACTTTCCTCCAATTTCATTACTTACTTTCTCCGTAAAATTGGAAAAAATACAAAAAAAATACACCAGTATACTTGAGAAATTATTACTGCATATCTTTCTAAATCAAAATTCAAAGTGGTTTAGTTTTATTTCAGAATATAGAGTTAAGAATAAAATTTGGAAAGTTTGATATCAAATATTATCTACAACAGATTGATAACAATTTATAATGGATTAATTTCTTCACCTTCTTTAAAACTAAAATGTGAAAATTCTCTCAGATTAGAAACTTTTTCAAAAATACATGTGTGTGCTACTTGTCAATTTCTATGGATTGTCTACACAGAATACAAATAATACGCATTAGCTCTTGTAGAGGTTTGAAATACTCTGCCATGGTACATGTGATATGTGGAACAGAGATGTGTACTACATCTACATTTGCGTTGTTTTCATCTATGACCAAATAACATACAAATATATGGTAATTCCACAAATAGAGCCCATGTCTGTGGATTTCATGTCCCAGAATCCTAGAGCGGCTTTAATTAGGGACTAATTTGATCGTTAAATTAGCTGTGGTATTTTTATTTTTCCTGCGATCGGGCACGGTGTACTTAAATGGCCATTTCGCAAAGTTTTCAATTTTAATAGTTGTAACTTGCCCTAGAATCAAACAAAATGATACCATAAATAAAGGAATTTTTTCCAGTTTCTCAAGAGAAGGGTTGGACATGACGAGATAATAAAAACACGAAGCCGTAGTTATCTTATAGTGTTCCGTCCTGAACATTATCAGGTTTACACAAATTAGTAGCTTTAATCATGGCTATCAAATTAGTTCACCTAGTTAGTTGTGGTCACAAATGTCAAAATGGACATTGAATAGATTGTATTGCAGAATCTCCGAGGAATTTTTAAAACTGGAAGTTTTTAAAAGGGCATTTTTGCGGTAGTAGGTTATTTGACAAGAATTTGCACACACACACACACACACACACACACACACACACACACACACACACACACACACACACACACACGTGTATATATATATATATATTATATATATATATATATATATATATATATATATATATATATATATATATATATATATATATACAAACATGTATAGTCGGCACTTTTAAGGTTGTTGAATATTTTAAAGGAATAAAATGCACGCATAATAATCAACGATCAGTAGTGTTTCCGCCAGTATTCTTTAGTAGTGTTTCCGCCAGTATTCTTCAGTAGTGTTTCCGCCAGTATTCTTCAGTAGTGTTTCCGCCAGTATTCTTCAGTAGTGTTTCCGCCAGTATTCTTCAGTAGTGTTTCCGCCAGTATTCTTTAGTAGTGTTTCCGCCAGTATTCTTCAGTAGTGTTTCCGCCAGTATTCTTCAGTAGTGTTTCCGCCAGTATTCTTCAGTAGTGTTTCCGCCAGTATTCTTTAGTAGTGTTTCCGCCAGTATTCTTCAGTAGTGTTTCCGCCAGTATTCTTCAGTAGTGTTTCCGCCAGTATTCTTCAGTAGTGTTTCCGCCAGTTTCCGCCAGTATTCTTCAGTAGTGTTTCCGCCAGTATTCTTCAGTAGTGTTTCCGCCAGTATTCTTCAGGCAGTTGGACGTCGTGGTACAAGTGTAACTACGTACGTTAACACGTAACTGAAACGTTTAAGACATACTGCCTTAAGAGCCGTAAGGCATATTATATTCATATGACATATAATATATTTTATACATAATATCACATAAGCTACATGTGACTTGCAGAAAGCTTTGTAATGCTTCCTTCATTAACCTCCTGTGTAAAACCGATATAAAAAAATGATTATGATTTTCATGATATGCATTGATTTTTCTAGGATCTTTTTGTAGACCTTTTAGGATAAGTCACCTATTTTCTGTACTGTATGATTATTAACGGGGTTGTTACATCAAAGCGTTTTCGTGGTTTATGACTGGTGTGAGATTAGAACATATTTTGCTTGAGGAAAATGAACAACATAGGCTTACATACAGTAAATACAGTGTTTATTGTAAGCATGCAAGTAATAGCGAAAGAATGATAGTCATATCTGTTCAGATATCAAAAATGAAAAAATAAATATTTTAAAAAAATATAGCAAGAAGCCATTCATATAGCAATTAAACCAATGTCTCCCCCATTTCAAGTTTTATTTATTTGATTGGTGCTTTTTAAAAAGGTAGAGGCATTTTACGAAGACTTTATTTCTTTCGTCTCTAAATCCATAGGCACTTGAGTAAAAAAAAAAAATGAAGCATTTAATGAATTTAGTGTTATAATATGGCGAGTAGAGAGTGCAAAATAATTTTACTCTCTCCTAGGAATATCATAACATTGGTATTTAGTGAACGCTTTATCAGTTTTTATTCATGTTCCTATGATTAAATCACAGTATAAGTAAGATATTTTTATCCAGAGATCATTTGTTACCTTAATTAAGATGCTAACCTGTCCTGACCTTTCACCTCAAGTTTCAATGCTTAAGCTCAGGTAGTTAGCGATATTACCCGAAAACCGTTTCTTACCGTCTGTGACCCACTGCCCTTCATAATATGTAAGTCGAGCACGCCTTTCATGTGAAGATTCATTGCTAAAGCTCAGACAATGTGTTGTCCTTGGTGACCATGACCTTTGACATAAAACAAAAGGGGTTACTTCTAGTCATTTGAAGTTTCAATACTAAAGCCGAAGTATAGTCCTATACAGTAGTAATCTTATTTAGGACTAAACAAATTCATATTTACCTCTAATTTTAAAATCACATCCTATAATACAGATTCAATAATACCACATAAAATTACTTGAACCTTGCCTTTAATGACATCGTAAAATGAAAAATGTGAAGAAAAAAAAAAAAGAAAAGAAAAAAGAAAGAAAAGGGAACGGTGATCAATCTCATAAATCATATAAAGAATACAAAATCTAAAGCAGGACAAACAGGGACTTATAGACACACCAGGGATAGGATCAGGTGCCTAGGAGGAGTAAGCATCCTCTGTTGACCCATCACACATGCCGTGAGCGCTGTATTCTGATCAGGTAAATGTAGTAACTTGTAGTCAAAATAAATATGTAAAGAAGGTCCTAACAATTTGTATGAGGTAAATCAAACAGCATTCGACTTAATGGCAGGTTATATTTGCAAATTACATCATTGTAACGACCATAGACTGCGAAATGTTGACTTTAAACAAGACTTTTGAAGCCCTTGTAACATCAACTCTTTTGTCAATAGCCTGTATGGGTTTCAAAATTCATTACACACAAATATATAGTTACTTGAAAATAAGCTGCATTGATTTTGACCACAGATTACTCCATTTACCTGATCAGGATATAAGGGTCACAGCAGGTGTGATCGGTCGACAGGGGATGCTTACTCTTCCTAGACACCTGGTCCCACCTCTTATATGTCCAGGGGTCCGTGTTTGTTCATCTCCTTATAGGAGTTATGAGATTGATTACTGTTCAATATCGTCACCTTTTCATATGTGTGTGTTTGGATTGAGCATGACAGGTAACTCGTTGATATGATGAAGAAAAAGATTGGTCCCAAAAGAGTTCCTTGTAGTATGCCTAACTGTATTTCATTTTCCACCTCATTAGAACTAACGGCAATCTAAATAATAGAATAAATTCAACAGCTTATTGTATGCCAGTGAAACACTTCAGAATTGGGACCTTTTATGCATACAATTCAAGTTTCTCGCACAAGATACAATGGAGGATCGTGTCGAAGACATTACTGACGACAGATCTGGTGATGACGATCTATATCGTCATTAATGTGCTTGAGTATATCATGGACAATGAAGAGGAACTTGGTATGTCTCTGAATCGTGGTCTACTGAAGCTGGTTTACCATGCCTGCCAAGATTAATTCTTATATAAGTGTTGAATGCGTGCTCTAAGACCTTGTAAAGGGTGCTGTTAATGGCATTGTGTTGTAGTTTGTTGGATCATTACGATTTCTATATTTAAATTATGGGATACCCATGCTTTTTTGCTCACCGGAGCAAAAGGCTCTTGTGAGCTTTTCTTATCACGGTTTATTTGTCGTCTGCATGTCTGGTGTTAACTCTCTTCGAGAACCACAGGACCGATTTCAGCCAAACTTGCCACAATATATCCATGAGTAAAGGGATTAAAGGTCATGTCCCTTAAAGGGTATTAATAAAAAAATAATGAAAATGAAAAATCTCTTTAAGGACCACCAGAAAATCCCTAACTTGTATGTAAGCTTATTTACATAATGAGGAAACAATGGTCGCCAGTGCAAGGTTGGGGCCACCCCACAAATTTCAATATCAATCTGGCAGCGATTTTGATTTGGACTGCTGTGGATTTGACGTCTCTATTTGTTTGTGCGTAGTAATCATCCATTTAAGTAACTTGTTTCATGGAGGATGCTGGCGTAAAGCGTCGCAGTTCATACCCTAATATATTTTCCAAAATAAAATTTATTTTTTATTTATTTATTTATTTACATTTTACATTCCTTTCTGTCGGAAAATTACCAGCCGTTAAAATAGTCGTACTACATTTATCAAGATTCATACGCACATTGTTCACATTTATGAGGAAATGGCTGTCGTTTTCATTGGTAAAGATATCGAAGGTAAAAACATTGGAAACATAACCGGACCTGGTAGAGACATATAGTTAGGACCAAAGAATGAATAGAACTGCTTTCTGAGCTGTTTGGTATTGCTTTCTGAGCTGTTTGGTATTGCTTTCTGAGCTGTTTGGTATTGCTTTCTGAGCTGTTTGGTATTGCGAAGTGCAAAAGGAACTCAGGGAAAGCTTTAGGTCTCATATTCTGAAATCTACCTTGGACTGTATTGCAATGTACCCAAACCCTCGTAGGTATTTATGGGAGATTATCGCGTGTGTTTTTGCGCCATTGGATGTAAGTCCCATTTCTATTACCTTGTTCTCTTTCGTCCATTTCTCATGTTTGTTTTCAAATCCTTCAAGGAATTCCTCAGAAAATATAGTTTTGCTGACTGTTTCAACTTGCTCCAGTCTGCTTTTCTTGTATTGATTTGTTTGTATGAATACTGATTTACTTGGATGGATACTTATTTACTTGTACGGGTACTGATTTACCTGTATGGATACTGATTTACTTGTACGGGTACTGATTTACCTGTATGGGTACTGATTTACTTGTATGGGTACTGATTTACCTGTATGGGTACTGATTTACTTGTATGGGTACTGATTTACTTGGCTGGGTATTGATTTGTTTGTGTGGTTACTGATTTACTTGAATGGATATTGATTTGTATGGATACTGATTTACTCTAAGGATACTGATTTACTTGTATGGGTACTGATTTGTTCGTGTGAATATTGATTTGTTTGTATGGATACTTATTTGTTTGTATAAATATTGATTTGTTTTTATGGATACTGATTTGTTTGTGTGGATGTTAATTTGTTTGGGTGGATGTTGATTTATTTGGGTGGATACTGATTTACCTGTATGGGTACTGATTTACCTGTATGGATACTGATTTAATTGGATAGGTACTAATTTACCTGTATGGGTACTGATTTACCTGTATGAGTACTGATTTAATTGGATAGGTACTAATTTACCTGTATGGGTACTGATTTACCTGTATGGGTACTGATTTACTTGGATGAGTACTGATTCGGAGTGGAAAGGTTCTAGTAGCTTTCTTCCATTTTAACGAGAGATAAAATTTCTCGTAAAAGCAGCGGTAGATCAGGTTTATGTGTGCCATGTGCCCTCCCTTGTTTTTTTGGGTTTTTTTGTTTGTTTTTTTTTTTGTTACGTAGGGCAGTGATGATATCGTTGCAAGCAGTTTCCGTATTTAACACTGGTTTCACACAGAATGTTGTCACTGAGTCTTACAGGCGCTGAAGTGTCTATTTATCACAATGCATGACGTAGATCTATTCTGAGTGATGTCATATGTCCCTCGGTACTACTGTCTGTTTATCTGTTTACTCTAAACGTACACTTCCTGATGTATTGACGAAAAATTTTACTTGTCTGCTGCCGAGTTCCATTAATTTATTGAATATTTTTTGTTAAAACCATTTTCTGAACATGTTTCTGATAAATGTTGTTATTTCTTATTGGTTTCCGAACTGAGAGAATTGTTTGACGAAGCAGTATGTGTTACTTGATGGTATATTGATTCTTGCATGAATTTAATTGTTAATAAGCTAGTAGGTATGCATGCGGTGCATTTCATTCCATTGTTCACAGGGGAAAGTGGTCCCAGACAGCTGGCATTGTACAAACACTGCGCGCCGTTTGTCCAAAATGTAACTGAAAAAGTGAGAACGATATCTTAACAATTTTATTTCCGGGCTATTTGTTTATAATTTCAAACTTCCACACGTAATAACGTAATAACCGCCACAGATTTAATAATGAAGGTTTCAATTGTATACACAGAATTTGAAAGTGTTCAGTGTACGTGATATTAAAATTTAATCTAAGTCTGCTGATATTACATTGAAAATAAACGTCCCCAATTACGTCAAATACAAGTTGAAAATTCGTTAATTTTTTTCAGCATAATATGGCCAATAACTTAGTGATTTTTATTTATTTATTTGTGTTTTTGTTTTCTTTTATTTGTTTTTGTTTTGTTCTTTGCTTTCTTTGGGGGTGTTGTTTATTGTTTGTTTTTGTTTTGTTCTTTGCTTTCTTTGGGGGTGTTGTTTATTTGTTTGTTTTTGTTTTGTTCTTTGCTTTCTTTGGGGGGGTGTTGTGTTGTTTATTTGTTTGTTTTTGTTTTGTTCTTTTCTTTCTTTGGGGGGGGGGGGTGTTGTTTATTTGTTTGTTTTTGTTTTGTTCTTTTCTTTCTTTGGGGGGGGGGGGTGTTGTTTATTTGTTTGTTTTTGTTTTGTTCTTTGCTTTCTTTGGGGGGGGGGGTGTTATTTGTTTGTTTTTGTTTATCTAATTGGGTAGTGGCGTACCTACATGGACTGGATGCAATGCTAATAACTTATCTATGATGAACTGGGCGAAGAGGGCAGTTTTATCAGGGACCAGAATGCATGCATTGGAGGTGATACTGGTAATGTTGGTAATGGTACGGTTAAGGAAGATTTAGGAAGGTGGTATAAGAAACACAACTCGTGCAGATTTTGGATCGTCTCTCAAACGGTCAAATTTCCGAATGAATCCAGGCTTTGGCATCCCTGATATTCCATTGACTTTGAGATTTTTCTTGTTGTATAACTATTTAAAAAAAAATGAAATTGCTCAATATGTGTGTGTAAAGTACACTGCACACGCAATCTGACATGATTTTAAACTGTTTTTCCCAAACTAAATATACACATATACACGTCGTGAGAATTACTGTGATTGAAAAATAATGCTTTTGAAATCGCAATCAACTCACTTTGAGTCTAAGTAAACGGAGGCAAACAATTAGGAACTGTCATAGTTAAAGGCCAAAATATCAATAAAATACCAAAAGCAAATAAAAAAGGAGAGTTATTTACCATCAGGACAATACTGGGGAGGGACGAGGTGACTAGCGGGGGTAACGCAGTGCACATCTGACATGACGCCCATTATGTGATATTGTACAAGATTCCCCGGATTACAATATCACCCGTTTAACATTTTTCACCCTCGCTTGTCTAATTTCAATCAACGCATCAGGTTCGTCGTTTAAATGAGGGTATCTTAGTATACAAATGCTATTTGAGAAACATTGCTAATTAAATCCAACATAGCGTTTTCCTCCTCTTAACGTCGTTTTCAATTGATTCCGGGATGAAAAAGGGAACTGGTCCCTTGCTTTCATTTCGTCCGATACTGATCATTAAGTGGGCTTGAAAGAGACATTCAAATCCTGTGTTTACCTTTATTTGGAACAGTTTAAGGGTTACATTTATTAATTGGGAGGTTCGACCCACAGAGCGCGAAAAATTGAAGTGATTTGAGAGGGAACATAAAACAGGTGCTCTTGTCATGACTTGTAGATCTCTATCTCGGTGAAAGCTCCAGTTAAAGTGTTATTATTAAATGCCATGAATTGGAGGATTCTGTTGACAACGCATCATTTTCAGTTTATTAATTAGCACTGTGATAGCTCTGTATAATTGTATCGTTATCTTTATTGGTCGTATATTTAAAGGTTTTAGTCGTTAAATTTAGTTTTATTTATTTAATGTTTTAATTCTTTTTATTTATTTTTGTGAGTAATTCTACACTCCCGAATGATGAAAAAGATGTTTTGTGTGCAAATGATGTGTTTTAATGTCCAAATTTTGCTATAATTTGATGCATGATTTGAATATCTAATAAAGCATGCTTAAAATACTCAGATAGACATTCTAATTCTTTAAAAATAAAATATAATTTATGACAATTGAAAACGTTATTTTTATATGTTTTAAATTTACGGGTAAAATATTTTTCTTAAAACGTCAATTAAAAAAAAAAATATGGACCGGACAAAGGCATTTTGAAAGGAAATTGAAAAGAAATAGTCAACATCCATATATATCGTGATGTTTCAAATTTGAACCAATCAGAATTGGATTTATATATCACACAAATAGTCATAAAGAACTACATTCCATTGATGTAAAATTAAATGAATGTATAAAGGAAATTAATTACTTGATGAAAAGTGATTAAAATTTATGTGATTATTAGTAATTTCTATCAATTTTTTTCAGAAACGGTACTTTGGTTCAAACCTAAAAAAACAGCGATATTTCTGAAATTTGGTCATTTCATTTTCTTTTTAAAACATATTTGTCTAATGTATATTTCTTTTCCCCAAATGACATGGTTCATGAAGATTTTAGTCGTAAATCTAAAGATAAATATTTTAGAAAAGTTTTAATTTTCATAGATATTTGTTTTTAAATTTTAAATATTAAAACATTTAAATGAGTCTTCATATATTCATATCATGCATTAACTCAAAGTGAAGTTTGTATTTTAAACTATCTTATTTGCACACAGACCACGTCTCTTTTATCATGCATTATACCCTCAATTTATTTTGCTTGTTAACATATACGCAAGCAGTTCATATTTCTTCAGCGAAAACTCTCTCTCTCTCTCTCTCTCTCTCTCTCTCTCTCTCTCTCTACCTGATACTTAAGTTTATATTCAATTTCATAGTACTTCAATAATATTTAAACAATCGGAGGCAAGCTATAAACTATATTGCGATTGCGTAACATTTTCTTTAACTTCACCAGGGTTATATTTTCCCTTAAATTCTGTCATTGATTTTGACCAGACGTAGGTTCAGGGAATATACAAGCAAACCCTCTCAAGTAAGAATTTACCAAGGTAAATATATACACATTACTAAGATGTTGCAATAATCTGATAATTTTTTCTATATTTTTTCGATAAGTTTCGAAATGCAAAGAATAACTTAACATTGAAGATATTCGCCTCCGAGATTAACGCAACGAATTTTGCATGGGTCTTATAAATAAATATTACAGATATCATTATCAAAATTCGAAACAATCCATGGTGAAATTGCGATGGAGGGTTGATATGGAGTTTAAAAATTAGGAGTATTTTCTATTTGAGACCATATATATATATCTATCTTTTGACACCATGAACCAGGGCAACTAATAATTAACATGCACAGTATCTAATAAGTCACAGCTATGCATCATAACAGTATACCCCCACCCCATGTTTTGAAACATCTGTATAGCTTGTACATTTCTTGTTCAATTTACACTGAATTTGGCAAGCTTTGGGCGATCCATTACAATATATACATATGTAGCATATTCGTTAGATACATTAAGAGTTAAAATTTTAAAATATTCATGATTTAATATATTAAATTGTGAAGCCGAATTTTGACGTTATAATCTCTTATTATCATATGATAAATTGGTTATATGAACTTTCACTCTTGTAATTCACGTTTTATGATGTGCAATTAGCATATCTTCAGTGCTGTAGAAATGTTTTTTGTATTATTGATTGATATTAGAAAAAAGTAGCTTACAGGAAAATTACTTTGTTTATAAGAATATGATCTACAGCTAGTTAAGTTTGATTGCTACATTTCAGTAGGGATAGAGAAAAAATTTGAAACGCTTACATTCTATTTCATCGGGATCGAAAGAAGAAATTCCTTGTTGATAGATGGCAGCACTGACTTCCTTTTCCTGTGAGATTTCGCCATATTGGGTAAACCACGTTATTTGCCGGTAACTATCAACATATTTACTGCTTTTCTTTTTGTTTTGTGGTTTATTAGTGAAAGGGACGATATTTTTGTTCTTTTTAAACGTTCTTAAGGAGGTAAATATATCGCTGTATTTGAATTTCTTCGTATAGAAATGCAAATAGCTGAGAGGGACTGTGAGGTGTTATGGTTAAATTATGTGTTGACATTTTCATTTTGTTCGTACAATTTAGTTTGACATACAACTTTGTTAGTTGAATATACATGATTGTATCCATATCCATGCCATAGGCGTTTTGTTCTCTTTATTTCCATATAGAAATAAGAGAATTGTGTTAACAACTTTTATGAATTACTGCAGATGTATTGGAAGTGTTACAGGCGGTAGGGCGAATTACCGAAAACCAGAGAAACTATCAAAACAACCAAAAACACATAAGAATAGGGGTAATTCGCCATTTACAGCAGATGCCATTCTTCGTTCATTTGACTTGTACATATTAAAAATTATTAAAACCTGCAAATGTTAACTCCTCTGTACCAACATTAACAATCTATACACTAAACAACTGCATTTGATACCTATACTTTTGTGTTTTTAGTTGTTTTCAGCAGTTTCTCTGGTTTTTGGTTGTTTTCAGTAATTTGCCCTACCCAGTTACAAGTGACATTATACATATATTACATGGCTTCGAGGGCAACATACCAGAATATTTGTCCCGATATGATAGGAAAGTCCTGGGGTGTTATATAAGATCTAAAGTCTTGCTAACTTTTTTGTATTGCTTTTGTTTGTTGTAATCAAAATGTTAATTTAGTCTGATTTCTGTGCAGGTTTTTCTACAACAATTGTTTTTCAGTTTCTTTTAATCAAAGATGCATCTTTGATTCTTTGTGTTTCAGAATTGTATTTTTTTATATGATGGACAGCTTTAATGAAACTGGACTTTGCATTATGATCATGTTTACTTCACCATTGCAAATCATTTCCCTATTAAGCACATGAAAAAAATGTATTAGAATATATAGGAATATTCTCGTAAGTTCATGATATGTCGAATAGTTTTGAATTATTGCAGTCCATCTTTCTTTTTGGTGGGGTTTGACAGTCTTTGTATGAATTTCACATGTTTCCGTTTTTATTATTGCATGACTTCACATAACATTCACACAATTCAGGATCTGAAATATGTTTTATCAGTATGAATCAGTGAAAAAAAAGTGTGTTTAAAGGTAGAGTCAAATTGGAAAAGTGCTGATAAATTTGTACTTGCAAAATAGATGATGGGATCCCCAAGAATATGTTGTCCACAGACAAAACATCTGTGAGTGGGCAAGTGGTTATTCGCAACTTGATAGTGATATAACAGAGTGTTTCATAGTCAGCAGTGATTTGCAGAAAGATGTCGATGAAAGAGAAATTCAGCAGCACGTTTTGTTTTCACAGTAATCAGAAAGAAAATAATTATTTTAAAAAATTTCCTGTGATTGCAATGATCCAGCATTGCTAGAAGATTTAGATTTCAATGCAATAAAAGTTTTCAAAATTTGATATATTTGTCACATATGGCTGCTTATTGCCCCAGACTCTATGATTTGACATCATACATCATACTTTGTCGTCAAGAAAGTGTGATGATAAAGGAAACAATTAGATTTTCAATATATCCATGCTTCTCATAAATATCAAGCTTGATTATATTTTGAAAATGTGATATGTTTGTCATTGACTTGAGTTCACTTTGATCACAGTATCTTAAGCATATTTTTGTTTGAATCTATTTTTACTTTTGGAATGTCTCTAGAATTTAAAATGAAACAAAAGAAGTATTTGTAGACCGCCATAGAACTTTGTTACCTAAGACTTGTTGGAGTGATTTGGCCTTTGCCTATTGTTTAGTTACCAAACATCTCACCTCTAGCTGGCGCGGATTCAATTCTCGCTTTTTCCGATATATGTGAGAAAGTTTGCCAGTTTACTTTCGGAAGGTCAGTGGCGTCTTCCTGGGTACATTGTATCTGGGTTTTCTCCTCCACCAATAAAAACTGGATGCTACCAGATAACTGAAAAATTGTTGAGTGTGGCGGAAAACAACAATCAATCAGTTACCAAACAACGGAATCAGTTAAACACTTCATATTATTGTATATTAATAAACCAGAGATTGGAACAGGTAATTTCTGGGCCCTTGAGGATGAAAATTTTAAAATTTATTTGTTTTGTTTTTGCTGTTTGCAGGCTTTCAATATTTTCTCGAGTCAGTATATTGTCAATTGCTAGAATTTCTTTTATCATTTTAATTGTACTTGCTGTGTTTGTGTTTTTCAGTGGGTGTAAATCGTGTCGTCATGCCACCAAAGAAGAAGGATGAAGCCACTGGCCCTCCTCCTCTCATTGGGAGGATGGGAACTAACTTAAAGATTGGAATTGTAGGCTTACCAAATGTGGGGTAATGTTTCAGTTCACTTTCTAAAATGCAGATTTCGTCATTTCTTTTGACATATTAGTAATGTCCACCTTGTAATTAAAGCATGTGTTTTTATGGTGTTATTTTCAAAAGGTTGCTGATATTTTTAGGAAGTCAACATTTTTTAATGTTTTAACCAAAAGTGCTGCAACTGCTGAAAATTTCCCTTTCTGTACCATTGACCCGAATGAAAGTGAGTAGACTTATTAGATTACATGATATCAGTTGCTTGTGAGGTTGATATAAAAATAGAACTGCTGCATGTAATGTATGTACATTTCTTAGGAAATGTACATTTTGATTAATCATGAAATGTTTTGTATTTGTTTTTTACAGGCCGTGTTCCAGTACCAGATGACAGGTTTGAACACCTGTGTGTCCACTACAAACCTGCTAGGTAAAATAGAAAATGTGTAAAATTTTCTGTCTCTTTCAGAGTTTGACTTTAACACTAACTTGGTAACCCCTATCTTGTAATTGGCAAGTTAGTTGAAGTAGCTCACTAAACCAAGGCTCATACTCTTTATGACACAACGTCACAAGTTGGCGATTTAAATGTTTTGTGAAATTGTATGTAGCAAATAATTTGGTTGTCTATCATCATAGCTCAGTGGTTAAAGCATCCGGCTGGTGAACTGTAGATCCCATGTTCAAATCTGCCAGAGGCTTTTGTTCATATTTACTAGAATAATTTTTTGGAAAATAATGGGTTTTTTTTTATGTTTTGTTTTTTATCCAAAATTCTGTATTTTCTGTCTGTTTGACATAAAACTTCTTGTATACATGTATCATTTTATGTCTTTCATAATCAAATCATGTGACTCTTTCAAGGGGTAGTGAGCCACCCTAAAGGGGTTGCCGGATGGCTTGATGAATTTTTGAGCAATAATTAAAATAAACATTGAAATAATTAGGATGGGAGTCTTATAGTGAGCACTCTGTCCAAGCATTGACAGGTTTTGGATGCTTTGTGACAATCCCTGCAGTTCTTGAATTGAAAGTCTATACATGAATTTATATAAATGGGTTACGGGTCAAGTTTCAGTTTGGGTTTTATTGACCTTTTTTGAAAGTGTGGTGGACCTTGAACTATGATGTCACAAAGCAGTGGGGCCAGGGGTCGACATTAATGCTTGTCATCACAATGATATCTAGTATTAATTTGAATGACCCATTATATCATAGAGGGAGGGGGTGGGAAGGGTAGAATTTTTCCCACACTGTCCTCATCGCTGCCTGATTTAGTCACGCACATTTGCAAACGTGTAAATGACATTCTAGAGAGATGAGAACACTTTGAATACCATTAGTTTAATCGGTTGCCTTAATTAGAAAATCATTGATAAATATTTTGCAGTAATTTTTCTCATTGAGATGTGTAATACAAGGGCTGCTATTTCATTGACATTTCCCTGCATAGCTGTAAAACTGTAGCTCTAAAAAAAAAAAATAAATATGGTGACAAACAGGTTTGTCAACATAATTTTTTTTCAGAGAGCTATAGTTCTGCAGCTATTCCCAGCATACTATCCAGTGGCAGTGATTCTGTTGTGATGCCATGTACAAAGTTTCAAGTGCTGCTGCTTCAAGACCTATACCAAAAAAAAATGAATTTAGTATTGACAGACTGCAACACTAGTAGCTCCTGATGGCTGCTCCAAGTGTTCTGTGTGTAGCTACTTCATATACACTTTACATTATGTGGTATACATACATGTAATGCTTATATCCAGAAAATTTTCCTTGGAGGGAGGGGAAAGTCTGTGCATCCCTAGCAAGTATTGTGCCCCATTAATCAGAGATTCTGAAGCAATTAGTATTTGGTCTATATGTTTCTTTGTCCACAAAGGCATTAACCTTGGCCATATCATTTGAATGGGTGGTGATAGGGCTTTTATATTTCACATGTGTATTCTTTGTTTGAAAACTTTTCTTTGGGTCTAGAATTACTTTGATGTTATATGGGGACATCATTGTTTCACAAATACATCTTGTTTAAGGGGGAATCCAATCTATACTAAGGTGTAACATTTAGTATTTTGCAATTGATGTATTGATATTGTATGTTAAGGGATGTGCACTTGCTTGTGAATAGTGAATGTTTTGAAAATCAATTTGAGAATACTCTTTTAGGCAACATTACATATCCAAATTACTGCAGTCACATGACATATCCAATAAATTGCAGTCACATGATCAGATGTATCCAATTTAGTGAAATCACATGATGTATCCAATTTAGTGAAATCACATGATGTATCCAATTTAGTGAAATCACATGATGTATCCAGTTTACTGAAGCCACCTGTGTTATATAGACTTTACATGTTTTAGCAAGGTGCCAGCATACCTGAACGTAGTGGACATTGCTGGACTCGTGAAAGGAGCACATGAAGGAAAGGGACTTGGAAATGCCTTCCTGTCCAACATCAGTGCTTGTGATGGAATCTTTCATGTTGTTAGTATGTACTGTTTTCTGTACTACAGATGATGAATTCATTAAAACACCGTTATAATGGACACACAACAAATTCACGCTTATTCTAATGTGATATTTACACGTCAATGAGATTGAAATGATGAAAATTTTATTGGATATAACACAGTTTTTGCTGGCCTTGGAGGTTTGTTATAACTTGTATTTCACTGTACCCAGATTGCATAATATAAACTGTGCTATTATTTCTGGTGAATTTTCTTCATCTGCCTGCTTTCTAGTGACGAAAATTAACCATATATGATGTTTGATGCATAATTCATTTTCAACTTTAAGGCAGATGTATAGAATTATAAAATGTGGAATAATATTAGATACAGTTGAACTCTGTTATCTCAAACATTGATATCTTGGATACGTCAAAGTGAGTTGGAGGAGTCTCAACTGTATTGTTGTTTTGTATTTTAACTTCAATATCTCAAACCGTTGGAAATTTCATTTCCTATTTATAGGAGCTTTTGATGATGATGAAATAGTACATGTGGAAGGGGATGTGGATCCCTCAAGAGATTTAGACATCATTCATGAGGAACTGATATTTAAAGACATAGAATATCTCAACAAACATTTAGGAGGACTGGAAAGAACGGTGGCTCGTGGAGGCGATAAGTCCAAAAAACCTGAATATGTAAGTTATTATAAGCTGGATTGATGGTGTTCTACAGCTGCAGCTTTACAAAACTGATTTACGAATTATTCATTGACATTGACCTTGCTTCATCTTTTGTAAGGAGCATGCTGAATTATGTAATTTTAATTTGTAGCTTTCAAGTGTTATTATTGGGCATCATTTCTAGGAAGATGGAAAAGCCCTTATGAAACTGATATGTTTGTAGTGTAAATATAACTTAAGAAGAAATGAAGATTAAGATATATTTTGAATTTCATTTTGGCATTGCAATGTAACTCTGAATAGAGTATTCTTAGTTATACAGGATTCAGATTTGTTCAAATTAAGGACCGTGACTCCTTCCAAGGGGAGATAAATAGTGAAGATAGCAGACCCACAGAAACAGAGAAACTAAAATTTACATTCAAAGTTGCATATTTAATGAAGACTCAGATTTGACCTGTGGGCCAGGAATGGATTATAACTGTGAATCAACTTTTACAAATCAGAAAAATATTCTTCAGAAATCACAAGGATACAACTTGTTGAATTATTATTCAAGCATCTTCCTGTTGTGTAAAGTCCAGTTTGTTCATACTATGACTCCCAGTACAGGACAGAGCCATAATAATAGTGTACTTTTCGCTTAAAAATTTAAAGAATTCTTTAAAAGTCTGCTTTTGCAGAATGTTTTTTATTTGTTATATAGTGTCAATTCAAGTAATCACACCATGACCTATGGATGGGGCCACAATAGGGGATTAAATCAGAAGTTTTACTTTGGAAAATTCTCATAGAATTCTTATTACTCAAGAACCACAAAGGTACGATTTGTTAAGTTGGTGTACAAGCATCCTCATGTAGTGTACACTCTAGAAACATGACTTTTAAGACCTCAGTAGTGTCACAACAGTGGGTATCATAGTTTTACTTAGGAATGTTTAGAGGAAAATTCTGTCCATTTTCTCAAGAAGCACATGGGAAGAATTCATAGTACTATGATCTCTACTATCAGGGTGTAACAACAATAAGGTTTGAAGTTTAATATGGGGAATATAGAACAGCTCAGGTGAGCAATTTATCCCATGAACCTTCTGTATTTTTTTTCATAAAGAATGTATATTTTTAAAACCTGTTTAAATAGTTTTACTGTTTTACAGGACTGTCTAAGTAAAGTGAGAGATTTACTAGAAAACAAGAAGTGGGTCAGAATGGCTACATGGGACTCTAAAGAGGTATATACACAACTTCTCTGTACGTGTCGCACTGAAGTCCACGGCACTACATCTTAAAGTCTATTTCAAATTCAAAAATGCAGAATCAAATTTTTTGCTTTATTTTTGTATATTTCAGATCGAGATATTGAATCATCATTTATTCTTAACATCAAAGCCTGTGATATACTTAGTCAATCTGTCAGAAAAAGATTATACAAGAAAGAAAAATAAGTGGTAAGTGTGTTGACAGCATGTAAATTGTGTAACTTACATGCTTCTCATCATTAGGTATTGTTATGATGTAATGCAGTACGTCTTGCAGTACCTTGCAGGTCAGATAATGAACTGTAGTTACTTGTATAAGACTGGAATCTTCAAACTTGGTACACATTTTCAATGATTAGAAAAAGAAGGCCATTGTTTTTCAAGGTCAAAGGTCAAGGGTAAATGTACATGGGTAATTTGTAAAGGCACAAAACATGGTAGAAACTTCTAATAAGGCTAGGATCATCAAACTTGGTATATATGTTCCCTGTGGTGTTAGTGCCAAGTAAGTTTGTGAAGTAATTATTTAGCTTCTCAAGCTATTAATTTTAGCCAGTTCACATCTTAAAGACTTATCAGGAATAAAACCTAACTTTCAGTACATGAATGTAAGCATTATTACGTGAACATCTCTCAAACTCTTCTCTTAAACTGATCATTGCTTGTAATGATCATTGACAGGTTGGTAAAAATAAAGGAATGGATTGACAAAAATGACCCTGGAGCCATGGTAATTCTGCTGAGTTGTGCAGTTGAACTGAAGTTGCTGGATTTAACAGAGGAGGAACAGAAACAATACCTAGAGACAGCCAAAATCACCAGGTGCCCAGCTTTGATTTGCTGTTCTTTAGTTGTACTAGGTTGATTCTAGAATGGTTCGGTAAATATTTATTATTACTACAGTAACTTGATCCAAAGAGGTGGATCACATCACGTTGAGAGGCACAGGTCATCAGATTGAACAAGACGGGAAGCGTTGAGTTTGATGTGATGATTCATGCACTTCAGTGAGATCCATGCATGTTGATGAGATCCATGCATGTCAATGAGATCCATGCATGTCAATGAGATCCATGCATGTTGATGAGATCCATGCATGTTGATGAGATCCATGTATGTCAATGAGATCCATGTATGTCAATGAGATCCATGCATGTCAATGAGATCCATGCACTTTAATGAGATCCATGCATGTTGATGAGATCCATGCATGTCAATGAGATCCATGCATGTCGATGAGATCTAACCTTTCAGATCAAGTTCCTTCAGTAATGATAAATTTATTATATATCCACTTATCTGTTTTTAACTGCACATCTATGTGATTATGAATGCATTCCAAATTATCAAAAATGTAAACATACAATGAAATTAGTTTTTGAGTACGCAGTTTTGTTTGTGATGCGGTCAATCATTTTCCACCAAAAAAACTTGGGTTGATGTATTGTGATGTCATCAGTTTCAGAGAGAAATGAATTGGATTCTTATCACCACAGTATGGTGATCCAGAAAGTGGAATCACACTGAATTTAGTGGCATAAAAACACAAATGTCTATTATGACCTTCTTTTAAGGTCTAGCAAATGAAAGAGGAAAATTTTCACACGCATGTAGGTGATTTATTCCATTGAAAATATTTGTAGCATATGAAAACAATTTCAATTCACTGAGGAATGAAATCATACTTACAGACATACATGTAGAAACAGATTGTAAACGATGTTCATCTGAAGGACAAAACAATTCCGTTAATGCAAAATTAAGACTTCTCATTATTTTGCATTAGAACCCAGACTCTTAGATTTTAAAATCTTAATTGTATAAATAGCAAGTTATTGATGAAGGTCAGACTGGTGTCATGTTTCCATTCAAAGTTTCCCACATTTAAGCTTGAGTTCCATTGTATTAGGGTGTAAAAGTTTTAAAGTACACAATGAAATTTTAAGAACGTGTCAGATTAAGCACTTCAGAGAAGAAATTGGTTTGAACTGCAAATTTTGCCAGCAAGGTTTTACCAGAGATGATGACCATGTCATTGGTTTAACGTGTGACCAAAACTGCTGCCACAAGTATGACATGGATTCAGTGCATGATCTGGGTGGATAATTAGTTATGGATAATCTGTGTTAATACTTTGATAACAAAAAATGAAAATGTGATGGTAAATGTGAACATTGCAGTGCCCTAGAGAAGATTATTGTTAATGGATACAAGGCATTAAACCTACAGTACTTCTTCACCTCCGGCAAAGACGAAGTGAAAGCTTGGACAGTCCAGGTAAGCATCTGTTTAGTGTCGGGGTTTCTCTCTGTCTAAAACAGAAGTCGAAGTAATGGGAGATACACAAGAAATTCATTTACGACTTTGCCCCACATTTTCTGTTTTACAGAAGGGAACAAAGGCGCCTCAGGCTGCTGGAAGAATCCACACGGACTTTGAAAGAGGGTTCATCATGGCGGAAATCATGAACTATGCGGACTTCAAGGAATTCGGATCAGAGGCAGAGTGCAAGGTGATTTATTTTTTTCATACATGTTTTTTGCTCTTTGAGTAAACTGATTCTGAAGCTAATTAGAATTTTGGAGTCTGTAAGATGTGTTTCAAAAATATGTCTTTTGTAAACAACCTTATTTGTATGGATGTTTTTACAGTAGCACTTTGTATGGGTGTGTACAAGTGACTTTTTTAAGGTGTGTGTGTTCAGTTAATGAAGATGGTCTGGGGTCATGAATGCTTTACACATACTTGTAGGCCAACGGAAAATACCGACAGAAAGGAAGAGAGTATGTAGTGGAGGACGGTGATATTATTTTATTCAAGTTCAATGCTGGTGCAGGACTCTCAGACAAAAAGAAGAAATAATGAAAGAGGAGTAACTCTGAATGTGTTTTGGGAAATTTACAAGGACATTAACTCGGATTGTGATCTTTGTGTGGCATGATGCAGACACTTGATATTGGTTCTGTATTTATTCAAATGGCAAAAGGGGGTGGGGGCAGGGGTTCATTTTGAAAGAGACTCGTAGGTTGATTGAAGAGAGATAAGAAGAAATGGTTTTTTTTGTCTTCATTTTATGTTTAATAAACATACACATGAAAATTAAAAGTAAGAAAATATTCAGGTCTTTCTTTCATTGTGATTGTCTGTTGTGGAAAGTGCAACTGCGAGTGCTTATCACAACAAAGTGCAGTCATGTGTATCTATATTGTGGTGTTTTATGGCAGCACAACCTTTCATTCTCTAGTGATTCTTGTCATTTATAATACTCTTAATCTAAGGTGCATGTTTTCTCGTTAGATTAGTTTGTTTTTATATGAAATGCTTTGGAAAAATATCAAAATTGTGACATTTTTGTTTAGGATGATGCATGTTAACCATGTTCTTTCTTTTTGTAGAAACTCACAACTTTTTCTGTCATTTGCTTGCAAGTTTCTTATCAAAATCATCATTACTGTGGTATTTGTGTAATTCGCGGGGGGTATCAATGCTCATGCGTAACCAGAATTTTACTGGTTCGGGGGGAACATTGGTTCGTGTGTAACTAACGCGTTTCATGAAAAGTATGCAATCATGCATATGAAGCATTGCCATGTATACCCTTAAAAAGGAAGTTTATCCTCTAATTTTCATTCTACTTTCATTTCTGTCGGAATCCCTGTCGTTAAAATGGAATACTATATTTATCTGTATCCCTTTGCTTATTGTTTACAACAGCAGAGCATTCACGAGGAATTAAAAGGCAAAAACATTGGAAAAGTAAAGTTATAAAAAGTTAAGGTAAACACGTGTCAGTGTTTGTTTTCGGTGATTAAGGTGTTATGTTTGGAAAAACGTGTGTTGCTGGGCTAACGGATTTCTAAAAGGTGACAATAAGCTGGCGTGGAATACGTAGTTAACCTGTGTCCAGGTAGTAAGAATTGGAAGTCGTTCTAGGCGTCGTTACGTGCAGCAGAGCCCGAGATGTTTGGCAAATTGGACGAATTTCTTCGATCCATAGCGCGGGACAACAACATGGCCAAGACAACTTGCCGAAGGAACCTACTACTAAACAAAGACCTGCCCGCCCAGCTGCTTCCTTGCCGACCTGACCCTCAAAACTCATAGCGGTCTCATTTAGCCGACGCCTCCTTTACTGTGAAATCCTCCTAGTAAACAGAAGCCTGCCTGCCAGGCTCTTTCATTGACCCGCAAAAGTTGTGGTGGTCGCAGTACCTACCTATTGATATTTTATTTTACATGGAGGAACTGTCTGGCTGGGTAGCGATATTACTATAGATAGTACAGCAATAACTATCAGAAAGTTTTCTGGAGTGTAAGAAAGAAGGAAATAAAATACAATACTCTTTTGACATGTTCAAAAGCATGTTACAGATTCTGCTTCATTAAGAGTAGCCTTGAATCTCGTAACCAAACTGACTAAGAGAAGCTGACTAGTTGCGTGCTGGGTGCTCCAGTATTCAAGAATATGAGAGCGTCATCTTGGCTTCTATTTCCGAGGGAGAATGACGGTTGCGCACAGCAAGAATTGCACCCTTTGAGGTATCGTGGGGAAACGACAGTATAAGTCTTGTAAGATTAATTGTTAGTACCACAAATCAGTTAGGTGTGTATAGTTATAAACCACCTGAAGCTTTGTAAAGGTGGTTGGTACTTTTAGTTTTCAAAAATGGCGTTCTAGATTTCTAGTTTGGTGAAAACATGGAGTATGATAAATGAGATTATGCACTGAAATCAAAACGGTTTAAAATTTGAAATGAATTCTATTAGTATTAGCTGTTGAAATTTGTACAGATAGTTTTGCAATACAAGGCCTTCAAGGATGACATTGGGTGTACAATGTTTAATGTATATTCGGCAAGGTCTGTCGAAGATATTTAATAACCGTTATGGCAACGTAACCTTGCTGAAATTTTTTTCCATGTTGGCAAAGTCAAGAATAAAGATATAGGGTCGATTCATTCGGCGAAGTCTAAATGAGACCAAGCAAGGTCAGTTAGAAAAAAATGTCCAGTGGGGATGACCAGAGGTTACCTTTAGCTCTCTAACATTAGTGGTTAGTCCAAGGAATGTCCAAATTCTTACGTGTTAATTAAGGGGTATACAATAGTGTTCGAGAAGTCCTGAGCGATTTTGCTTCCTAAGGGCTAGACAACTCGAGGTTTGGTCTGCATACCCTAGTGCTGCGGTTAATCAGGCTGTGTGTGTGACAAGTACTCAACATTGTCATAATGGCTGACTTCCTTTAAAAGTATGAATGAAAATATAAATATTATCAATATTTGCTCTTTCCTTTCAGAGTTATTAACCTAGATAAGTAGCTCAGTAGGTTAGTACTGTAGATCGCGGTTTCGATTCCAGCAGAGGTTTAAATTTATTTTTTTTCAGATTACATTCTATTAAATCTGCATTTTTTGACAAAATAAAGTAAATCTTAATTTCAAAATTTTGTTGTATATATTCTCCGCCTTTCATTCACGTCATATTTCTCTGGTGTAGCATTCCTCCTTAGCTTTAGTGGTGTCGCTTTACTGAACGTATTTGAAAAATGAAAAAGAGTTATCTCTCTTTTATACACTTTGTCGTACACGTGATTATTTCTCAACTGCTTTGGACTTCGCTTTCATTTGACTTTATATCACATGTCGATCACACAGTGACTAAAATCTGGGAAACTCTTAATCCTCGTAAGTTATTTGCTTTCTACAGTTGGTTTACTAAATCTAGACAATGTACTAGCAATGACGAAGCTATTCTTTGGAGTGTGTTAACTGATAATTCTCCTTGATGGAGACCACGAAAGGAAAACGGGGCAGTTATACTTATTTGAATGACAATGGAATTACAGGCGATTTCTGCTGTGTGCAATCCCAGATATCAGGATATAATAATTTTAATGATTATGTTAAAAGACATTAGAAAACTATATCAATGTACACGTTAATAGTGTTGTAAATTTCGTAATCCACGAACATTTGTCCCCCACGAACAATGATGAGTCAACAGAAGTGCATGATGGTGGATATTCCATATTTCCATCTCTTCAGCTCTAACAGTCCTTCCCTTAGTGGACAATCAGTTAAAAGTTAAAGAAATGTAGTTTGAAATTGTACAAATGACCAAGATATAGACCAAACTGTTGCAGGTACAAACTATTGGAATCAGGGCGATTTAATGAAAATGTCCTAAGTTATGAACTTGTATGTAAACTAGCTTAAAGTTACCACATGCATTCATTACCGATACCCTAAATCAGCAGAAGTAATCCTCTTACTATTCATGTCCATCTGTCATCATATTCGTTTCTGAGTTTTCAGAAACCGCATTTACGATTTTTACCAAACTCTTGTTGATCGAGAACAGAAACTGAATTTTGTAAACAATCACATTTGGCTTTCTAGGGGTAGGGTGGAAACCTTTAGAAAAAGAATCTTCTGTACTCCTGGTCATCTGTGGGTACAACACGTACAAAGTTATAATACTGAATCTACCAAAAATTGTGAATTTCATGGGGGGGGGGGGGGCATGATAGGTGTTCAGAGCGAAGAGTGGGGGTATATGTGAATCGCATAGCGAAAACGCATGAAATGGTAACACATCCTTTTTACTACTGAACATCTAAAGTACATTTTAATCATAAACGGAGCAATGAGGCCTCAACTAAAAATGTGAAATTTAGGCCCATGGCTTAAGGTACCAGTATCGGCCTCCAGGATGGGGTCGCAGGATTATATAGTGAAAATGTAGTCACTTTCAAATATGTGAAATGTTAACTAGGCGTGTGGTGATAGTTAAAATGAATGCTTCAGCTAAACTCGAGAAATTCTTGGCCCTGGTCAAAGTGACAATGTATTACATCCCGTGGGATCCGGATTATAATAGGTCCTCAGTACCCCATGCTTGTCGTAAGAGGCGAGTAAATGGGGCGGTCCTTCGGATGAACTTCGCAAAAACTAAGGCCCTCTGTCACAGCCGGGGAAACACGATAAAGACACCTCCCTGCTCAAAGACCATAAGCGCCGATCATAGGTGTAAAATTTGCAGTCTTTCTCCTGCAATAGTGACGTTTCCATATGAGTGACAAATTCTTGAGCGGGATAATATACAACCATCCAACCATTGAGTTGAACTTACAACATCAAACAAACAAAACCTATCATGCTAGAGTATTTGACCTCCACAGAAAATAAATTAAATAAATTATTTGATACCCGTTATTTCAGAATCAAGCAAACGAAAAGCGCCATTTCAATCATTTATACATCACGACCTTTGTTTTTGTTATCACATTGTGCTTTTTGTATCACATTTCAGTATGACACAGTCTGTCATGATTTAACGTCAAAGCTTCACATAAGCTGCATCTTTCTTCAAAGCTGGTTACATATTTCGCTAGATTTGATCTACGTAATATTGCTAGCCTACTGTTAATGTTTTTTCTACTTTTGTAAATATGAGGTTGTTTACATTTGTTTAACTATGACTATCTTATTTTTTAAACTTAACCTCGAGCTGAAGAATTGCTTGACCACTTAAACCGTCCGCTTTGCTAAGGTCTGGTTCAGATGAAAATGTTTTACAAAGTATTGTTTCCTGCTCAATTCCGTCCACAGAAGCACATTTTCTTAACGAGGTTTTCATTTTCATCAGTCTTAAAGGATCAGATTCAAACATTGCAAGAAGTTCATGAAAACTGTGTGGTCGTTTGGATTCTTGATCATCTTTTGCAACATCCTTTTCCTTGCGCATGTGAATCTTGTCAAAATCCGATTCATCGGCTGCTATTTGTCCTTGACATTCACCTGAAATTTTGTGTTGATTTCCCTCATTCTTAACCTCTGGACTAAATGATCTTTGTTTGCCGGGATGAACGGGAGGTTTTGTTCCGTGCCCATCATCAGATGTTGTTGATGCTAATGACGCGTCCTCTATTTTGTCGTCACCTCCTCTCTCTTTCTTTCTCAGTTCTATGGATCGTTTTCTGGCCCTTGTTTCATAGCGCTGTTTTACTGACCTTGGTGTCTGCACCTTGTTAGACACAGGTTTATCTTTGCAATCTGCCTCAAACAAACTGCGTATATCAGGTGCACTGTGTGAATGAGAAAGAGTCATTTTCCCCCTTTCCTCGTCACTAGAACTGAAGAATTCAAGCATCATAGCTATTCCTTTGGCTATCTGTCGTCTTCTCGTCGGTCCTTTAAAATCCACAGAACTTTCGCTTGAGACAGAATCCTCTCGTTCAGTTTTCTTTGAAAACTTTTCTCTCATACTGGCTACTGATGTTGCCCAGTTTACCTCAGTAGTTTGGGTTTCCACACTCTTACTTATCATCTCGGCTGGCATTGATTTACGATGACTAAGATTCACGTTTTTCTTAAATCTTCTTTGCGCTTTACCATTATTACTTTGTAAGTCATCACAGTCAGAACATTCCTTTGACACTGATTCGCGTGATAAAGATGGTGACAATTGAATTCGCACAGAAGATGTTTTGGTCTCTGAAACATTAGAACAGTTTTCCCTGTTTGAAGTGCTTTGTTTTGTTGTGTTTTCTCCCCCTTTCGCTGACTGTTGTGATTGTGGCTTTTTCCTTGGCATTGGATTTGGTCTTCTTGGGTTTCCGTTGATTCCAACCAGCACATTGAATGGACCCGAACAAGCTGTATATACTTCGGATTTCAGTACATCTCTGCATGGGTTTCGTATCGCAGGAGAATTGTTATCCAAATGAGAAAACTGCCTTTTCAGTTCTGTTGGGTCAATTGTTTCAGTTGTCGACCTTGCATTCGAAGCTCGAAAATCGCCAAGAAAATTCTTTAGTGTAGCATTGATTTGCGCATTGTGATCAACTTCATCCACATGTGTCTTTGGTGATTGTATTGCATCACTTGACACTTCTGCGAGGAGAGTCTGAAAAGATTTATTGATGTCTTCAAATTCACGCTGAGTTTCGTTTTCAACTTCGGCTATACATTCATCTCGATATATGTTTACATTGTAATCTGAGTCTGATAAAGTTCTTTTAAATTCCGGTCGAGAAGAATTTGTATTAAATGATTTGGACCTACCGAGGGAAGTTGTTCCTTTGCTTTTCTCCTCGTCAATATCCAGCTGCTTGTAAATTCTGTTCAATTCTGACAATGCCTCCTCCATCTTTTTCATTTTTCTAGAATGTTCTTCGCGACTTTCACTATGCGGCGAGTCTTGCTTCAGGGTAATATCCGGTTCGAATTTTTTCAGTGCTGAAACAACTATGTCTAGTTTATTTTCATCACTTTGAATAATCTTTGTCCTTATTTGGCGCAGCCTAGTCTCAACATCTTCCGCAAGTTTTCTGAGTTCTTCCATTGATCGCAACACTTGTCGTTCAGCATCACATTTTCTCTCGGGAGGAGTGGGTGGTTCTCTCCTTCGAGATTCTTCCGTCTCTGATTGGTATTCTGCGAGACCGGTACTTAACAGTTTTTCTTTCAGAAGATGCGGATCCAGTTGATAATTTCCATTAATGATATGTGGGTATTTTGTAAATTGTGGGTCGATGTATGTTGATATATTTTGAACATGGGTAGACTGTTCCATGGACGAAATGGCGTCATTGTTCTCGTACAGGTCTTGCCAACTAGGTTTATATCCAAACTGGTTTGTCACAGGAGCAGTTGTAGATGTTTGTGTTTCTGTTTTGATGCTAGATTTTGTCGGGAAAAATATTTGACCTGTGCTAGACACTGTTGGTGACAGCACTGACGAGGATCCAGTGTCGTCTATTCGTTTCCTTTGGACACTCGGACTCAACGGTTTCTTTTGTAAGGATGACCTGATGTCTTCAAGAACCTCATCTAGAGCATCAACGCTACTTTTCGTGTCAACAGTAAGTTTTAGAGGTTGGATAGTTGGTGTTAAATATGGCTTAGCCTTTACCACAGGTTTTATTTGTGGCTGCGTCGTAGGTATTGTTGTGTTTTGCACATTAACAGGGGCTTTCTCAAAATCTACATAACTATTTCTCTTCAGTATTGAGGATTCGTTGGAAGGATGTACCACTGGAGATATAGCTGGCTCACTCACATCATTGACCAACAATTCCATGTTCGTCATTTCTTCTATTTCCTTCCATATTGGGTCTTCAGAGAAAGGAATTGTCTGCAATGTCCGGGCTTTCACACGCTCGATGCTAACCAGACCTTTTTCACTTGGCATGTTTGGTGACCACACATCTTCTATGACAGGTGTCTTCTCCACTCTGAGAGTGTTGATTTTCCTTTCATAATTCTTTGATTGTGGTGTGGGCTGACTTTCTCTCTGTTTTGACATTTGCAAATACACAGTCTTTGATTCTGGAATTTGAGCAGGCCTAACAAATTGTCTCCGTTGCCGGATTGGAGTCATTACTGCTGGTGTGGAGGGTGTATCGGTTACGTCTGCACTTTCATTTCCGCTTGCATCCGAGTCAAACTTTCTTCTCAGGTCTCGAACACTTTCAATTTTAACATCTTGGAGTTCATTAATTTCATCTTCTAACCTGGATAGTCTTAAGGGCCTCTTTTCCACCTCCAACATTGATGCTACTTGAGGAGGCCATCCTTGCTTGGAAACCATATATGGACTTAACACTGATTCCTCCACGCATATGCTTCCTGTCTCCGTCTGATCATTTTCAGACACCAGAGGATTTTGTACCCAATTATACGTACGCTCCGTCGTATGTGCGTCGTCTTGTCTGGAGTCCTGTACAACACGAAAAATTCGATGTGTATTGGTTTCTGTCGACTTAACTTTTGGTTCGAAATAAGATTTTGAAGTTTCCGTGGCTGCTACAGTTTTCACTTGCTCAGCAAGTTTTGAGGGAGTCTTTGTGACAGTGACAGATGTTGACGATAATGCTATTGTCTGTGGTACTGGAACCGGGGTTTCAGGCTCTACAGAGCAATTAGATGTGGATTCCGAAATTGACGATAATGACTTATCACCTTCTTGCACTCCTGGTTTCTTCATATATTTCTCCCACTTTTTAATTCTCTCAGAAACTTCAATGTCGTAATCCACATCAGAGAACATTCCACTTTCCATTGCTGGGACTGAAAAACTTTTGGTTACTGATTCCCTAGATATGACGTCATCGTCTCTACTTCTGTAAACTGTTGTTTCTGTTGTCTGGTATTCTTTGAAACAGGGGTGAATAAAATTTGACGGTAGCTGATAAGAAAACCCCTTTTCTTGAGAGTTCAGCTGATTTTCAGATCTAGATATATCACCCATCTCCCCTAAATCTACAGCCCTTCTTTGCAAGTAAGGACTTGCTGTTGCTGATTGAAATTTTCTTTCATACTTTGGAACAGTGTTTTGAAACAATGTACTGTTCTGGTATTGGGGTTGTAAGTTTGTAATTTGAACAGGTTTCCTAGGTACTTGAGGAGAATATAACTGACGTTTCCCTCCTTCATCGTAGCGGTTGTGAGGGTCGATTTTGGTTTGGTGAAACCGATTGTTCTGTGCTATGGATGGAATTTGCAATCGAAGTTTTACCTCACTCTGATAAGAATCACTAGGTCTAGATCGACCAAAGCCATCTAATGACGCTGAACGCCTTTTCTCCTTGTTCACTTCAATCTGAACTGGGAATTTTCCTGGTTTCTGATTGTTTAGTTTCTTTAATTTTCCATTTTCGAACTCACTTTCCAGGTATTGTATGTTTGATTCGACTAGATCATCTAAAGAATCATCGTCACTGTACGATTTTCTTTTATTATCCATTCTGTCAATTGCCTTTTTAATGGTAACCGGTTGATTAGATTTTACCTCCTGGAAATTAATCACTTTCTCCTCATTCCTATTCTGCATGTTTCGGACACGTGATGGAACATTCCCTTGACTTTCAACAGTGTATCTCGCGTATCCTCCAGAGGGTATTTCTCTTATTCTATTAATAGCATCACCAGATCGTGTCCCCTCCTCTCGTTTTGATGATTCTTCAGGGTCAGGTTTGTTAAAATTCTGAATCTTCAGGAAGTCACTCTCCTGTTTTGGTATTTTTCTATAACTTCCTTGCACTGTTGCCTTTTTTTCTTGACCATTTTCCCGCCGTTGTCCTCCGTCACTACTCGTCTGACTCGGGGATTTTGACACACGTATACCAGGGCCTATCTGTCGAAGAGTAATTTGTTCCGACGAGGAAGATCCATTCTCTGCCTGTTCGACATTTTCATGGTACGTCCGTTTAACCTCGATTGCAGAAGATACCTGGAAATACAGGATATTGTAGTATCTTATGGAAATTTCGCTATTGAATAACAATGCACGAGATGACGAGGTACATTGTACACATGTACATGTAATGAATGATACGAAGTCCTTTTTTTAAACTAGTAAACTTAACAAAATTACATTTACTAATTTGTAATTATTTTCTGCAACCTATAAAATACATGTTAGTAGTTATCAAAGTTGATTCATATTCATGTTTGTCATAAGTAATACATTCACTTAAAAAAAAAGAAAAAAGAAAAAACTGTATTTGTTTGTAATAAATATTACAACTGGCATGGTTACGCTACTTTAAGTCAACATATCTTACCTTTCTACTGAAAATCTTGGAAAACAGATACATATTAAACCCTTTACATGTAAAATGTATTCTAGGTTCCTCTTCTTATGCCATCTCAAGGTTATTTCCCTCAAACCAACTTTACTTATCTTCGAGTTAGGAATAAACACGATAAGTAAAAATTTACAGCTTGCAACATACTTTGTGCTAAATATTTCGTCTACATACGTGGAAAATTCAGCATCCAATCCCGTTATCTACTATCAAGTTTAAATATCAAGTGTAAACAGACATTCTTATCATTGGAAAATATGAACCTCTGCTTTATCATCTACACATTTCTCCTACCTGTGGAGTTTTTGAAGAGAAGTTCCAATCTTCCAAAGTGTCGGGTAATTTAGTAGATGGCTTGGATCCCTGAAGAGCTCTTTGTCTTAATTTGGAAATCCCTGCTTCTGGAGAATTTACCTCATCGTCTGATGTCACAGTAAAATCAATCCGTTGATTCCGTCTTTCTTCCAGTTTCTGAAACTTATTTTTGGGGTTTCCGTTTTTGTCCTGATATTCGGATTCAAGAGATAGGCCCATTCGTGCAGGTTGACGGTTCTTTATATTTTGGCTTTCTAATCTGTTATATTCATTTTCGTTTATGCTATAAACACCATTGTCATAAGTTCCACTCTGTTGTCTCTTTTCAGACTTTTTACCTTTCCTTGTACTTAATGGATTTTTCACCCAATTGCCTTGTTTGTTACCATCCGAGTCGGATGCACTGGAGCTATAATTCGGAAACCCTCCTTCGTCAGATTCTGGTTCGTTGTAAAGGGAATGTCGTGTGCCTTGTTTGAGTTCTTGTCGTCGTTGATAATATCTGGATGCTTTATTTTTCTTTTCCTGAGCAGCTAAAAACTTTTTCTCGTCCATCGAATTTCTCATCTTATTTTTTCCTGTAGGCCCTGCACTCCTTGACCTTCGTTTGACTTCCGCTGACCTTGAATCGTAGCTTGTCGTCTGTTTGTTGTTGGAACCTCTCTGCGTTCTTCTATCCGCCATTTCGACATCTACTACAGAGTTCTGATCTTTTCCTGCATCTAGTGGTGCATTTCTGATGTTTAGTGGCAGTGAGTTTGAGTAACGTGGAGGGAGGGGTGGCTGTTTCTCAATGGTGTTAGATTTCCCCGATTGTTTCCCTCCAAAGTTTCGTAGTTTTTCATCTGCACTCTGAAATATATATGGTATAAATTTAACGTGTGTGATTTTCAAGCAAATATACACTCATAAAAATATCAAGTAATGCCTTGCATTCAGAGGCAAACATTTATTTCAAGTCAACTTCTCAAAGCTGAATGAAGCTCCTGATGCCCATAAAGATACACGTAAAGACTAAACGATACCTCATTCAGAACGTCTAACTTTATGATAAAGTGTTATGGTCTGCGAGATTAGGAATACATCTATCTCAAAATGAACATCTATTTCAATATTTCATGGATATTGAGTGCATTGAAAGATTAGAGACTTGGCATTTATTCTGTTTGTTTCTGGTACACTTGTTTCAATCAAGATTAACTTGTTAGATAAAATGTATGTAAACAACTTGGATTTGGAAAAACGAGTCGAAAAGATGAAATCATTTTGTTCATATAGAAAATTTCTTTTAACGTTTTCTATGCAGTTTGAGTGGACAAAACAAGTCCAGAATGTTAACGGTACATGAAGGTGTGTTATTTCCAAGACTAAGAATTTGTGCATGTACACGGGAACTGTTTATAGCATTATAATAGCAAACTTCACTTGACCCTGGATGTTGGAAATCCCAAAAGCTCTATCTGTCTGTCTGTCTGATTCTCTCTCTCTTCTCTCTCTCTCTCTCATATATATATATATATCGCTTACTATTGACAAAACCTTGTTCACCCAATAACATCGACGGGGAGTATAAATTTAAATCAAAGAATTTCATTTATGTCTTATACATGTTTCTGTTCTTTTAACGAAACTGACAGTTGAAACTGTCCAAATGTATTAGGATGAAGTAATGCTTAGATCAACATGCTAACAGCTGCTGATTGAGTCATGACAAAAACAGAAATCAAACAACGGTACCTTCTGCTGCTGTTGAGTCATTACGTTCGTAAATGTATTCTGTGTCAATCTCCACGTGAAGAGTAAAAACCTAACTTTAAATTGTGTTTCGTTAGTGTTGTTTATCAAATTCATCGACTGGGGCAGGACAAGATCTAATCGCTCTAAAATTCCCGGATTTTGGTGTTTGTAGCAAACCATCACCAGTAGAAATGCCATAGGAATAGTTTGGGGATCAATGAATCATGTTGGGAACATTCGTAATAGTAATCATGGATTAAAGTTGACTAAACATCATTCATTTCTGTTGTAGCATACAGGATATATAAGGTGTACTATGGGTTATAGCCATTTGATTATACCCATTAAAAATTCTTCATCATGTGAATTTTATGCTTTTATTTTCAAAAAAATCTAAATTCAATTGCTAATTATAGACTCTTTAAAAATATTGTTTATTCTATATAATACCCAAAATAATTTCTTGTCGCGATCCGGGTTAGAATGGGTCGTCAGTGCTCTCTTGCTTGACGTAAGAAGCGACTAAATGGGCCTGCCCTCGGATAAGATCGCAAAAGACCATTCGAGGCCCATTGTCGCAGCAGGTGTGGCACGGTAAAGACCTCTCCCTGCACAGAGGCTGTAAGCGCCGAGCACAGGCCTAAAATTTCATAGCCCTTCAGCGGTAACTGCGACGTCTCCATATGAGTGAAATATTTTCGAACGGGACGTTAAACAATACCCATCCAACCCACCCAAATTAATTCTGTCTATCAATAATATATTGTTGTATCTGTTATATTTGTGAATTCTGAAACACAGTGTGAAATTATAATGATAATAATTTTTGAAAGTGTGAATGAGCAGTAAGAAAAACTTGGAAACCTTACAAAAAGAGACAAATTACTTTGAGCTCATTTCATCATTTCATCATCAACAAACAGGATTTTTTAGGATTATTGAGAATGATAAAAAGATTAACGATAACATACATTTGCCAAGCAATAAAATTTTGAAAGCCAGTGTGATTTATGGCTGGGCTATATCTATAAATAACCTTTTTGTTGAAACTGTGGAGGAATACCAACTTCCTCTCTTTGATTTGTAGCAACCGTCAAAACGTGTATCTGTTCATTGCCATATGGCATATAGTGATTTGATGTTTTTTATGAAAAATATTTTGAAAGAATATCCGCAGTGATAACTACGATATTTATAAATCTTGTGTGTTATAAATCAATCAAAGAATAAATTCTCTGGCTAGTACAACAATATACTATTTCCCAGGGAACATATACACATGCTTCAAAATATTAGATATATATAGATTGATTGATTATATATTGTTTAACGTCCCGCTCGAGAATCTTTCACTCGTATGGAGATGTCACCATTACCGGTGAAGGGCTACAAAATTTAGGCCTATGCTCGACGCTTATGACCTTTGAGCAGGGAGGGATCTTTAACGTGCCACACCTGCTGTGATAGGGGCCTCGGTTTTTGCGGTCTCATCCGAAGGACCGCCCCATTTAGTCGCCTCTCACAACAAGCGAGGGGTGCTAAGGAACTATTCTAACAATCCGGATCCCCACGGAGTGATACCTATAGATGTTAAAGGTAAATAACAAATACTCACAAACAATGAGTGATATTCCAAAAACACTACTTAGTATTCCATCTCTGATGGTAGTCTTACCAACAACTGAACTAAAATTCCAATGTTTGAACTTAAATTTCTTGTCCCAATTTGTTATCTTGAACACAATCAGAACTTTCCTTAGACGTGGAACGATATCATAGCACTGACTCATTTTCAAAAGAAGCAAAGCACTAAACCATGGGATGCTCGATAAAAGAGCTCTGCTCTTGCTTTCTCTATAAATAGAAGTCGTCTTGGTTCCAACCAAGAGTGAATACAAGTTTCCTTTGAAAAAAAATTTAATAAGGCAAGACCACATGTATATCTAATCCTGTTTTTATATATATATATATATATATATATTTTCTTTGTTATTCTCAAAGTTTTCGAAATACTCATGACCATTTTGGTGTTCGTTAGATATCTAACAAAACACCCATTTTGAAATTGATAGGTAATTTTTATTCGTTTACTAGAACCGTACATTGGCTTTTTGGACTGCATCTATTAAAAATATGGACAATATAATTTGTATTGTATATATATTTAGAGCACAAGTCATTTGAAAATTAAATCACTGTATATCTTTTAGAATTAGCAAATTATTTACATACTTATATTCCGGGTGATGCATTGCTTCTTGAATCTACCTTCAATCATATATAAGATGTGAACTCGATTTGACACCATTTCAGCTGAATTTGGTCAATGCTAGGTGGTAAGCATTAAGGTGTTGCATGTGTCAACTTCCTAAAGTGTTTACCATTTATTATCATTTTTTTTATTTCTGACAAATTGGCAATCCTAGTTCAAGCTGTGCTTTATCAAATGAAAAATATACGATTATCAATACGCGCACAGCAGAACATAATTCAAATCTGAAAATCCCTCTCTGTTTTCTTGTTTATATGCTCAAATGTATGTCAATATGATCATTGCAAGGTACAAGGCAATTAGTCTGTTAATCTTTGGCAGTTTTGAAGGAGGCGCGCGAGTTCAGGATCCTAATTGCTTCACGTGGATATATCTGTGCATGTTCTTGGCATGTAAGTACGAGTATTTACTTTTGCTAACTGTATTCCAGTGATTGCTCACAAGGAATAACTCTTCCTTCAAATTTCATTATATTCATTATTTGCATCTGCTTTTGCGTCGCATCACCGAAGCTATTCTGTTTCTCAGCAAGACAAGCCTCCGGGAACGGATAATGACTTGATGGGGCTGTCAGTTGATGAACAGTATTCACGGTTTTGTGTGCACAGATAATTTCGCGCTTAACAATCTTGATGTCATATTTCATTTCATCATATTGACCTTTTTAAACATGGGTGAACGTTATCATTCCAAAGGATATAATACTACAGAGATTAGTTTTTGTTTTGTTGGTAAAACACGTGTATATGTTTTGACATTTTTAATACAGAAAAGTTACGTTTACACACACCGTTAATCTTCTTCCTACGATATGTTGACAGAGATTCGACTTTAATTGTTTTTCATGTTATAGTAAACTGTATCCATTCGTACGCTCAATCTGACATTACGTTAAAGTAGAAAGGACTGACAACTTGAAATCATCCCACCTTTGGTATGTCCAGGGTTCCTCGCTTGATTAAAAACGATCACTCGTTTGAGAACAACGTACATCTATGACATTTAAGAAATAAGATACGGTTTTTTTTTACTGTTATTGGGATATGACACGAAGTTGGTCACGTGATCAAATCCTATAGCGCCTGAAGGTTTATTGACAGGTGAAAATTAAATTAAAAGACAATTGTGACGTAAGGAGGTATATTGTTACGTCATACCTAAAATAAGGGTTGAAATAAAGGGTGATGCAGAATACGTGATAAAGGGCGAGTGCCGGCGTTCATATCAGGGATGCAAAAATCCCTTTATTGAACAAATATACAATAATTCTGGTTATGAGGTAAGTTTGTCCAGGTGAATACCCGTATAACAGGTATTTTCTGCGTTTGTCCATTTTTGCGGGTAGGAAAAATACGCAAAAATTACAATCTAAAAATATATATACATGCATATAAATGCATACATGTATAATTCAATCACAGAAATTGGAAATGTAGAATATAACATGTTACAATTTACGGATCAAATCGCAAACAATTCCAATCGCAGAAAATACTCATTATACGGTATTTTCATAGGCTCTGTTGATGCATATAGTTTTATTTGTTTGTATCATGTTTTACGGCGTATTTGAACATTTTTCACTTATGTTAAGACGCCACAAATTTTGCCCTATGAACCGGGTTTACGAACGTACCAGCATATTTATTCCTACAATAATTGTTATAACAGCATATTTATTCCTACAATAACTGTTATAACAGCATATTTATTCCTACAATAACTGTTATAACAGCATATTTATTCCTACAATAACTGTTATATCAGCATATTTATTCCTACAATAACTGTTATAACAGCATATTTATTCCTACAATAACTGTTATATCAGCATATTTATTCCTACAATAACTGTTATAACAGCATATTTATTCCTACAATAACTGTTATAACAGCATATTTATTCCTACAATAACTGTTATATCAGCATATTTATTCCTACAATAACTGTTATAACAGCATATTTATTCCTACAATAACTGTTATAACAGCATATTTATTCCTACAATAACTGTTATATCAGCATATTTATTCCTACAATAACTGTTATAACAGCATATTTATTCCTACAATAACTGTTATAACAGCATATTTATTCCTACAATAACTGTTATAACAGCATATTTATTCCTACAATAACTGTTATAACAGCATATTTATTCCTACAATAACTGTTATAACAGCATATTTATTCCTACAATAACTGTTATAACAGCATATTTATTCCTACAATAACTGTTATATCAGCATATTTATTCCTACAATAACTGTTATATCAGCATATTTATTCCTACAATAACTGTTATAACAGCATATTTATTCCTACAATAACTGTTATAACAGCATATTTATTCCTACAATAACTGTTATAACAGCATATTTATTCCTACAATAACTGTTATATCAGCATATTTATTCCTACAATAATTGTTATAACAGCATATTTATTCCTACAATAACTGTTATATCAGCATATTTATTCCTACAATAACTGTTATAACAGCATATTTATTCCTGCAATAACTGTTATATCAGGATATTTATTCCTACAATAACTGTTATAACAGCATATTTATTCCTAAACTAACTGTTATAACAACATATTTATTCCTACAATAACTGTTATAACAACATATTTATTCCTACGCTAAATAACTACAGTGCTGACAGTCAAATATCGACAGATCGAAATGTATGTGGACGTACAGGTCAAATGTTTGACAGGTTAATATGTAGACGGGTCGGCAATTTGACCGGTCGATGTATTGGCAAGTCAACAATCTGATTGGGCGATTGGTGGGCAAGTTAACAGTTGGACACGTCGACGGATAGACAAATCGACAATTTCAATGGTCGATCGGTAGATCTAACGACAATTTCAATGGTCGATCGGTAGATCTAACGACAATTTCAATGGTCGATCGGTAGATCTAACGACAATTTCAATGGTCGATCGGTAGATCTAACGACAATTTCAATGGTCGATCGGTAGATCTAACGACAATTTCAATGGTCGATCGGTAGATCTAACGACAATTTCACAGGTCGATCGGTAGATCTAACGACAATTTCAATGGTCGATGGTTACACATGTTTGACAAATTGACAGATGAAAATATTGACAAGGAGACATTTTGAAAAGTCGATAGGTAGACGGGCGACAAATTGGCAAGTCGACGAATTTATAATTCGACTGTTTTACAGATCGATGGGTTGATAATTCGAAAATTTGATAGGTCGATGTGTTTTCAGATCGATGGGTAGACAGGTCGATGAGTTGGCTGGTCGATGAGTTGACAAGTCGATGGGTTGGCTGGTCGATGAGTTGACAAGTCGATGGGTAGACAGGTTGATGAGTTGACAAGTCGATGGGTAGACAGGTCGATGAGTTGACAAGTCGATGGGTAGACAGGTTGATGAGTTGACAAGTCGATGGGTAGACAGGTCGATGAGTTGACAAGTCGATGGGTAGACAGGTCGATGAGTTGACAAGTCGACCTTATTTTTGTATTCCTTATGAGAGTTATGACATTGATCACTGTCAATTATATGATATGCATCTAGTCAATCTGAAATCTGATCTTTTATCAGAACGGGGGCCTCCGTGGCCGAGTGGTTAGAGCATCGCGCTCAAAATCACAAGGCCTCTCACCTCTAGTCGGCGCGGGTTCGAATCGCCCTCGCGCCGATATATTTGAGAAAGTTTGCCAGTTTACTTTCGGAAGGTCGGTGGTCTCTTCCCGGGTACATTGTATCTGGGTTCTCTCCTCCACCAACAAAAACTGGACGCCACCAGATAACTGAAAAAATGTTGAGTGTGGCGGAAAACAACAATCAATCAATCAATCAATTTATCAGAACGCTTCTCTTTCCCCTATTTACACACTTACTGTTACACTAAGCCCATACCAAATTCTAAGCAGCAACCAACCTCAATTCAAACCCTCGTTTCCTTCCTTAAAAAAACTATTAAACCATATGTTATCGTAATAGTAATCACAAGCCTAACCCTAGCCAGTCACGTGGGGATCCGGGTTAGAATAAGTCTTCGGTAACCGTTCCTTGTCATAACAGGCGATTAAACAGGAAGGTCCCTTGCATGAGACAGCCAAAACCCGAGGCCGCGTTTCACAGCAGGTGTGGCACGATAAAGAACCCTCCCTGCTCAAAGGCCGTAATAGCCGAGTGTTGGCCTATATTTTGCAGCCCCTCACCAGCAATAGTTTCCATATGAGTGAAAAGTTCGTTTTAAAAAATATAAAACCAACCAACGAACCTAGCCCCAGCCCCAGCCCTACCACCTAGTCTCAGACATCTCGACCTGTTGATCCTGCCGTAGGCAACAACTCTATACGTATATCTTGCCAAAATCTCTTTTCTCGACCCTTACCTTAATCTGAATCAAAGGCCTAAACCTTAATCCACAGTCCTATACAACAACCGCGCCAGTAATCCTTAATCTTAATCCCAAAGCTACCTCGAATATGAATGAAAGTGACATGAGACGTAAGAATTATTTCTGTCAGTATCATGTAAAGTATATATCAATGGTACGGGGCTACGTATCCAGATAGAGCAATCGAGTCAATATGGTCAGAGTTCCGGTACTGATGTTGATAACACAACTTCACGTATTGGAAATTATTGGATGCTGGGTTTTTGGGTTTTTTTTTATATAACAGGATCATATGATTTAGCTCAAAAACCTATCATTGATCAGGTCATGCATTATCAATAAGATGTAAAACATCTTTCTTTTATAAAGGACCCACTGTGAACTCATCTTCAAATATATGGTAGATTTAGTCTTTCTACACATCACCCGTGTGCAAAATCGTTAACAAAACGTCGCCAATGATCAATATCCGTGAATCATTTTATTGGCGCCATTTCAAAACTCCATGGGATTTGAACCAATCAAAATTCGTATTATATACTAGTAGAATTGTGATGATACCGGGTTCTCGAAGTAAACATATGTGAAGGAATTTTCTATTGTGAACTTTTTACGTCAATTAATAATTTCTAAGAGTTATCCTGTTAATCTTTTAAAATATTTCACATACCAGTACTTCTGGTAGTATGTTGGTTACAAAAATCTGAATCATATCGGTTTTTCCAGTTTCCGTCTCTCATGTAAATTTGTACATAACACCTGTATCAAGCACTATATAACTATTATATTTTGATACCGAGAGCGACGAAAGGTTAATGCTGTCATATAAAAGATACATTAACGCTCTTAGGCTTAATCACTTGGCTGGACCTCAGTAACAGCAGGCATGTGGGGTTGATCTAACTCATTTGGCACAAGGCTCTTGTTTATTTGGTGATTAGGCTGCGATATGATTACTTAACCTGCCGCCATTTAAATACCATATCAGAATCATTCACTCCAATCCATTGTTTCTTGAAAAACGATTGGTATCATATTTTGTTTTGCAATCGTACCACCGATATTTTCTAAAACAATTTTCTTTCCAAACATCAAGGAATTTAGTGAATGTTGTCGCTCATTATGCTTAGGCAGTTGCTGGCCTAACTACATGTATAAAGGTTTCCCTTTCGACGTAAAAAGAGCTTCTCTTGTTATATCACGTATCTATGGATTGTTTGAAAGTGGGAGAAATGATTTACACGAATATACATTTACTGATGCAAACAAGCCAAGAAACGCCACATCGTCTAGATAGAATCTTCTCGGGGGGTTTCCGTGGGGTTAAATAAAATCTAAGTACCCTTCATCAAAGAGGTACACAATAGTATGCATGCTCTGTAAAGCAGAACTTCGCAGATACTTCGTACATGGAGTGCACGTCGATTTCATTTGAAATTAACTTGGGAGAAGAGAACTGATCGAAGAAATGATAACGAATAAAATAGCACTGCTACCCAACAATCAACACAAATCACTTCGATGTGATAAGGCACCAGACCTAACATGAAATCGAATGAAATTCATATAACAGAGCCGTTTCTACTCAACTATTTTACAAGTGTACATACTGATGAAACCCGTCTTGCTATTATTTACATACTCGGTAAACGCATTGCAGGGATTGTTAAAACAAACGTATGTTTATTAGATTACGACGTCTGAGCACACCAATTGAATTAGTGAACTTCCGTGTGGGAAAACACATGATGCGAGTGAAATGATTTGCTTTTACAATGGCCCAGCTTTTCGTTACGATTCGCAATTCCCTAGTTTTCAGTTGATTTAACAATTTTTGTACTTCGTCTTTTCTTGAATAACCCTCTATATTTTCTATGTCAGTTAAGATACAAGTAAATGTTAGGATAGAACTGAGATACCCCATAAGTGACCTTATAATAGAATGCAAAACAGAAAACGAAATGAAAATTCCGGGAATAATAAACAGCTGAAACGAAATGATATAGGCTCCCGATATTGTGAAATATGACCACACATGTCTGTTAAGGGCTCCAAATTATAAAATAATGTGTCTGTTTTGAGTTCCGCCTATTGTATAAGGCGACCATTCGTATTGTCTGTGATGGGCTCTGGAAATCACATAGGTCAACTATGGGAACCGGGAATCACATAGGTCAACTATGGGAACCGGGAATCACATAGGTCAACTATGGGAACCGGGAATCACATAGGTCAACTATGGGAACTGGGAATCACATAGGTCAACTATGGGAACAGGGAATCACATAGGTCAACTATGGGAACCGGGAATCGTTAACGACGACTATGAATATCTCTGTTGTGGGCTTTCGAAATTGGTAAAACACGACAACACGTGTCAGCTATGGGCTCCGAAGATTATACACGACGTGACACTCGTTTGCCATGATCTGGAGATTACAAAAGACGATGACGTGTGCCTTCCTTATACTGCGTAAGACAACGTAATGAAGGCGGCCTCGAGTATCTGTCAAAGGCTCCAAAGACAACAAGTGTCTGCTATGGATTTTGGAAATTGTGAAAGATTTCAAAAGACGAAACACTCGTGACTGCAATGGGTTTCAAATATTGTTGGATGTGTCTGATTATGAAGTGCCGAAAATGAAACCTCAAAAGGAATGGCTGTACCTGACATATTGAAATCATTAAAACTTATCAACAAGTTTTTTATCAGTTTGAAGCTATACGGTCAGAACCAACAAACAAAACTAATTCTTCCTATGTTTGGATAAATCACTGAGATCGTGAACTAAACTTTATTAGAAGAATTATCATCTACATGTCTGTAGAGATTAATGCTTATCTCCTGGGAAGCCCTCACGAGAAAATACCAGCCCCGGCTTTCAGATCACACCTGTGCCAAAGTGTCCCGAGGATGATGATTGGAGATTAATATTTTGATATACCATAGAAGAGATGCAAATATTTCAATAAAAAATGAGCCTAGCTGTTCCGTTCTTTGATAACACACATTACAAATGTGGCAACAGGATCCAAAGTGATAACTCTTTCTAATTACTGAACTGATTATAAGGGTTCACGTTATTTCCTGTTATTTCCTGTGCAATCTTGTAATCATTATCTAGGCTTCAGGAGTATTTCATTTCGATGAATCTAAGTGTTTCACTGCCAAAAAATATAGAGAAATATATCGCTCGTTTCTTTTACCCTATAGAAGGTAATTCTTTTATTTTTTGCGATGCAAGCTTGTGATGAACAAAGTGCAATGACCTTTTGATGTTTTAATAAGATAATTATCACTTTCTGAGGAAATTAGAAACATGAAAAACATAGGCGAAGAGAGCATGTTTCTTGTACATTCACATAAAACTCGGTGCACACTTTGAACAAGAACATCGTCGTTAATGAAATGCATCTTGATTTACAGGTTAGATTATCAGGCATTAAGCAGACCTCTCTATATATCCCTACCTATGCGAATTTTAGCAACAAACCAGTCTTATCTAAACACATGTTATGTAACAGTCTCTGCTACAGCCAAAAAAGACGCGAAGATACAAAAAAAAAGTTATTTACAAAAAGCAGACTTGCACGAGTACTAACCTTCAGCAAATTAAGAGCGAGCTTTTTCATCATGGTTCCGGTAGAAGAACGCAGAAACGCTTGTGACGATTGAAAATAGTGTCGGAGTATCACACATACATCATAACTACATCCAAAAGATTTTTTTATTCATGTATTTTTTCTCATATCTTCTATCTATCTAAGTAACTTCCGTCGTCAGAATATTCCATTTTTGCATACGGGAGGAACCAAGGTCAAATCCAAGTTGTCTCAGTGTTAGAAAACGATATCTTTGGAATGATCTGTAATTGCTTAGAACTGAATGAAGTCTTGAAGGTTGATAAATTCTGTGACATTATTTGGCTAGCCGTGGTATGGCCTTTTTTTGCTTTTTGTCTGATGCTGGTACCCCTGTTTCTATGATAGACCTGTCGGCCCTAATCATCAGTATATTGCTGGAGGTACAGCGCACTAATCCCCGAGATTCCAGATGCGATATACCTGTGAGGGGGGTTCATTAAGGGAGGAAGGCCAAGCATGCCATCGATGTTTGTATACACAATATTGTTTTATTACGTAACTGAATATCGAGAGGGAGATCCTGGAGCTGTGTACTGTATACAGAAAATCATATTCAATATATAGATTATATACTCGGTATATTTTCACATACAGAATGCTAATACATCATTCAATCCCAATTTTCTCCATCGTTACATGTACTTATATATGTGGAAAATTTGGCACACGTATTTTGATTAATTCATTATATTACACGTTTTATTGCTAATTACAGTTTAATGTGTTAAGTAATGTAAGGTAGTGCGTGACGTAACATGTACGTGAAGGTATTGGTTACCGACTCTCTCAAACATTTACAATTAACAGTGTAGAAATCGTGGAGTATAAAATTGCACTGTGCCTTCTGTAACTTTGGGAAACTTTATACAACTTACATGTAAGGTCAAAGACTCCAGAAAAGTCAGACATTGTATTGTCTTCATAATGTCTCTTAACTATATATCATAAATATACTTCAAAGTTCAACATATTCAAGCGGAGACATCCCCCCCCCCTTCCAAAACAAAAAAAAACAACAACAAAAAACAACCAGTTGCGATACGTCAGAGTTGTCTTTCCTGTTAAGCCATGCTTAGATATTTTAGACTGGCATCGTCTTCCTGATTGACAGACAGGCACACCAGTAATCGTATATTTCGGTGCTAGATAGTGAAGTAGACAACATCCAGAAAACTACAAACTGTCCGTAATTTGCACCGCTTCAGTTATCGCTAGTAGCACCAAAATTTATCGCTATAAATTGTGTGGTGCTAAATATTTTCCGACAAAAAATGTCATAAATCAATAGAAAAACATCAGTAATATTTATAATTCCAATAATATTGGCCAGTCATGGGTTGTTAAGGTGCTACATGTACATTGTATATACAAATGTATACAGTTTGTAGGTAAATATTTTTCAGGCGCATTTCGTCCGATGCGCCACGGGCGTTCTTATCGCAGAGAACACATCATACAGATACAATGTTTCTCTGAACCATATGTTAATGTTTGATCATCTGAGCAAAATGTCTGATTAAATTTCTTACAAAAGAAAAGGAAGAATGCTGGTTAACAAGAATTTACATTTCGGTAATAGCTAAATCAATAAGAAATTCTTTTGCGTATCATATGATTTTTTTTCAAGACTTTTAAGATTTTTTTTTATTATTTGGTTTTGTATCTAGTTTGTTTTGTTGTTGGTTTTTAAAAAAAGTGTACTCAATAATAAGAGAAGAAAGGAAAATATCTTTTAGATATGATAATTAATAAGGATTTAATTTTTAATGGCTAATTTATATTTTGACGAATAACTAAACTTGACAGTAATAGCAATAAATAGAGACTAATATTCAAACTCGCCATCACTTTTGGCATTTTAAAAAAAAAAAAGTTATTCAAAGAGCACTTACCCTTTTTAAAACTTATCAACCTCAATCTAAACTGATCCTCTGACCAAAGCACCATTCACCTCCAATCACCTACAGCTTTCGGTAAAAATCTGTATTCCAAAATTCACATTGACTGTAAGATTTCACTAACGATCAGATATTCTAATCTTTAAACACGTTTTTGCTATCTCTACCTCCAAGAGAAATTTGGAACGATGAGTCAGAGTTTCCAGACCCAAACAAAATACCTCCAGAAGGGTAAAACTTCCTTCTCTTCTTTTTTTTTTTCTATCGGAACCTTTCAAGACGTATTGGTGGAACATCGAAGATGATATCTGGCAATATTATACCATTCAGGCTGAGAATATACTGACTTGACGTTAATCGACATGCAAAAATTAATCGACAGAGAAAGCCGCATTTGCACATAGAAAGTAAGCATATGTACAATCTAGTGAGAGAAACCATGCATTTAGCATTATATACAATATCCTTGTTCTTGTCGGTCTGTAAGTATAATTGTTTTATTTCATTCAGTGCAACACTCCGAATATCTGAATTCCAATCAGGATTTTGTCTCTGATTTTCACTAATAATAACAGCCTTCAGTTAATAATAAAACATCCGTGTTTGAAAATAGATCCTGGCACGTGCAAGATACATGAATGTACTTTGCAGCTTTCGCCAGTCTATAATATGATAACTGCAGTGCATTTTGATACGAAATGCTTATTTACGAACTAATAATACAAAGAGCAAAACTTGGATAACTTAGGCCCAGTTGATTTATCTTAGTCGACATGTCGTCTAGATCTTACCGGATTCATATACTTTTAAACTGCACTTATAAAAATTTATAGGTTTATGTTTATGTTACACAAACAAACAAAAGGAGAAACGGAACACACACACACACACAGATATATATATATATATATATATATATACATATATATATATATATGTATTCACCGACATTGTCGTAGAGAAGTATGAATCAACCTATTCCTGATTTATTGCTTGCACATTTTTCTAGCTGATCAATGAACTTTCTTTGTATCTCATCACTTTTTCAGTTTTCAAAATCAAGGCAGATTACATAATTAAGTGACTGAAAACTGCAAGATTTATGCGGATGGGGTGATATTTTAATGTTGAGCTTCTACACGAGATTTAAATGAGTCAAATCAAATATCATTCCTGTAACAAAACTCAATGAGGCCACGCCTATATACCCGGTAAATAAAAATAGGGATATTATTTAAAAATCATTCGAATGGGCTGTATACTGACTGTATATTGTTTTACGTCACGCTCATGAATTTTTCATCAAAACGGAGACGCCACCATTGCCGGTGAAGGGCTGCCAAATTTAGGCCTAAGCTCGGCGTTTAAGACCTTTGAGCAGCAGGGATCTTTATCGTACCACACTTGCTGTTACACGGGGCCTCGAATGGGCTTTATGGGAAAAATAATATGACTAAAATAAAAAAAAAGTCTCCTTTCTGATTGCATCAATCCGTTAACTGGTAACATATATGCAATTTGTAGAAATTTCATTTTCGTTAAATTGAAAATGATTATGATAATGATGACCAGAAAATGAATGAACAACAAAATCAACAACAACAACCACAACATAATGAATGAACAACGACAAAATCAACAACAACAACCACAACATAATGAATGAACAACGACAGGATCAACAACAACAGCAACATAAGGAATGAACAACGACAACATCAACAACAACGACAACATAATGAATGAACAACGACAACACCAACAACAACGATGAAAACATAAGGAATGAACAACGACAACACCAACAACAACGACGACAACATAAGGAATGAACAACGACAACATCAACAACAACGATGAAAACATAAGGAATGAACAACGACAACACCAACAACAACGATGAAAACATAAGGAATGAACAACGATAACATCAACAACAACGACGGCAACATAAGGAATGAACAACGACATCAACAACAACGATGAAAACATAAGGAATAAATAACGACAAAATCAACAACAACAACGAAAACAAGCACCAAGTACAAAACAAAGTAACACCACTTTTCCTTCCCATGACATAACGCTTACTTGAACCAAATGACCTATTGTCAGATGGCGTACGTTTTGTCTTATAGGTCAGGAGGGAGCCTAGTGATCACTCATCCGTGACGCACTACCGACATCAATACGGTACAACACGGCCGTTTCTGCCAATCACACCTGACTGCTATCAGAAGAAGAGAAACGATTGAACTCAAAGATAAACTGTTTTATATATCATTGAACCTTATCAAATGTGAGGTTTGTCCTAGATACAGAGAAACACCACTTTTTAAAAAAGGAATCGCACTGAGAATTAAAATTGCCATACTTTTGAAAGTACGTCTGTACTAGATATTTTGGAACTATAAGAAAGTAATTTTTGCCCGGTTGCTAGGCAATATTTATTGTACTTATTGACCAGCATTTAAGAGTCCAAAGTTAAAATTTATATATATATATATATATATATATATATATATATATATATATATATATATATACACTATTGACGTTCAAGATGCAATACGTGTTTAACGGTTGAACATTTAATATAAAGTCGGAAATTTCTACGTTATGAATTAAAGTTGTGAATCTCTTTCAGATTTAAATCGAGACTGTTGTTCCTGCTAAGACCACACACCTTACTGTCCTGTTACAAGTTCTGTTGCCATCACTAATGGTTTTACTAAAATGCTGGCGAAGTCGAACCCAAGAATGTTGGAGCCATAAGGACAGATCTCCCTATTTTGTGCCAGATTCCAATCCCCGTTTCTGATCGATCATGCTCGCTCAGCAATTTCATCCATTGAAACATTTTTTTTAATATCATTTTCAAATTCACAGATCCAATGTCCATCTTCATGCACTATATTAATTTGTCACATTTATACGTAAACTGAATAGGCTCAAATGAATAGGAGAGAACAAATGATTTAAAACGCCGAATACATTGAGATTTCAAAATGTTGACCGCTGAGGTCATGTATGGTTATTTTTTCGTGTGAACCTTTTTTCCGACTACGGATTTCCAACTACCCTCCCCCAAATCTCTAGTTTTCTTCAGTGGTAAAAGGTAAAGTCTTTGATAGTGCGATTTATTTATAGTAACAACTTTGACTGCTTTGATAGTTCAGTTAATCATAGTAACAACTGTAATACAGGTGCTTTGAGTTATCAAAGTAAAACATTTTATAGTTGGATTAATTAACGTAAAGCATTGAAACATTGATTTGTTATGTAAAATCAACTGTCTGATTTCCTATCGTAAAATATTTAAAGCTACAGATAACGCTGATACTTTGTTTTACTATGAAAAACAAGAGATCCATGGGCCACATCGCTCACCTGAGTCACCTTGGTCCTATCATTGTCCAGTTGATGTGATTTTTAAAAGATTTTTCTGAGGCAGTTACGGGAAAATATTAAACTCAAGCGCTGCGGAAAATTTAGTAAAAGTGTTGTTCCACTAGAACAATGCCCTGTTCACAAATCTGTCATGGCTGCTGTTAACGATTATGGCTTTAAATTAATTGAGCATCCGCCTTATCTTGCTCCAACAGACTTTCATTTATTTTCATAACTGAAAATGTCCATTTCCGGTACCCATTTTTCAGTCAGATGATGACGTCATACATGCAGTGGAGGACTTTCTGAACAGTCAAGAAAAGGAGTTCTTTAAAAGTGGTATTGAGGCCCTTAAATATCGCTGGCAAAACTTTATAGATATTGAAGGGGATTATGTTGAAAAATAATGCAATAAGTCCGCCAAAATGTAAACCGTTACATATGAGGATCACAACATAACAATCAGCCATTATAAAACTTTGATACCCTATTTTTGCCCCAACTTACCCCGTGGGCCATGTTTGTAACAAACTTGAATCTGCAATATGTCAGGAAGCTTTATATGTAAATTTGATTTTTTTCTGACCCAGTGGTTCAAAAGAATATTTCTAAAGATTTTCCCTATAGATTTGCATATAAAACTTTGATCCCCTATTGTGGCCTCATTCTACCCTAAATTTGAACTTTTCTGGCCCAATGGCTATTGAGAAGATTTTTATATAAAACATAAACAGTGCCAATTTTGATTCACCAAATGCGCATATCGACAAATAATGTCTATTCAGTGATGATCAAGTAAAAAAAAAACTTTGGAAATCCGAAATAAGAACAAACTTGGAAGAGCTGAAAGAACCTAAAATACCAAATAATGGAGCTAAATCCGGCAAAAGATATGGCCCACCCCATTTTAGCATTTTTCGTGATTATCTCCTCTTTGAAGCGGGCCTGTTTCTTTTTTTGAAGAAACTTGAATCACCTTCACCTAAAGATATTTTTTTTTCTTAGTTTTGTTGATATTGTCCCAGTGGTTCTGGAGAAGAAATCGAAAATGTGAAAAATTTACATACAGACAGACGGACAGACAGACGATGTACAACAGGTGATTAGAAAAGCTCACTTGAGCTTTCAGTTCAGGTGAGCTAAAAAAAAACAATGATACTTTGAATTGTTTCCCAACTGAAAAAAAAAACCATATTCTGAATAATTTGGTGATAATTTCGATGATGTATCTTAGTTAAGTCAATAAAATAAAAATAAAAAGAAATAAACATAAAAAGCCATTGATTGCCTGTATCGAAAATTTAGATAGCTTGATTTTTCTACAGTAAAACCTTTGATTCTTCTATTTGATCTACTAAAACCGTTACTATTTTGATTTAATATTACACATGTAGTAAGACATTTAATATCATAGTAAAATGAAGTTTAAGTATTGGGGTTTTTTGTTTTTGTTTGGTTTTTTTTGTTTTGTTTTTGTTTTTTTTTTGTTTTTTTTTTTACAATACCAACAGTATCTGGTGAAAGGAAAGGTCTTCTCTACCTCTACATGTCAGAGGAATGCCATATTGTAATTTTTGTATTTACACCCGCCCAGTAAATAAAAAAAAATACAACGACAGGAATATTCAAGCCTGTTAACAATAGTTATCTAAATCATTGCATTGAGGTACCCTGTACTTAATCTCGGTTGAGATTCGGCTCGGCTGGATATTTGGGTTGACGCTTTCACCGATTCTTGGAGAAGTCCTTTATAATTTTACATTCAGCTTCGACCGTTTCTAGCCTTTACTATGCAACTAGGTGACACTGCCATTCGCTTCAAATAGTGATTTTGACAATGAAATTAATTCTTTATATCACAAGAAAAAAAACAAAAACAAAAAAAACAAACCGAAAAACAAAAAAAAAACAACAACAACAAAAACCACCAAAAACAAAAAACAAAAACAAAAAAAAAAAAACAAAAAAAAAAACAACAAAAAAACAAAAAAAAAAAACAAAAAAAAAAAACAACAAACAAACAAACAGAAAAAACCCCCCAAAACAACAAAAAGTCAATAAATTTTTCGACAACAACAAAAAGTCAATAAATTTTTCGACAACAACAAAAAGTCAATAAATTTTGCGTTCAATTGACATTCCCACGGTGGAATTGTTTATCTCCTGGTATTTAAGAGTTTCTATAATTTGTTTTTCTTTATTAGTGACATCGCCATAAAATGGTTGAAATATTGCCAACTCGGCGTAAAACCCTAATCAATCAGTCTGTCAACCAATCATTTAATGGCGACATACGCTTACTACGTATCACTAATACCCCCCCCCCCCCCCGATTAATGCGTAACTGACACACTAGTCGTGAAATATACTTCTGAAAGAACTTGTTCTTGCAAGGAGTGACAGGAGTCCATGCCTATACCTCTGTTCCTAGTCTGAATATTTATTTTCATTTCACACTGAAACATTTTTTTCAGTAGTTTTTATCGTAAACTGACTTTCGTTCACACGACAAATGTCAAGATATTTAGCCGAAAAAAGGTTTGAATTTCAATACATTGCTTGCTGTGATCTTCAACTCAACATTTAGGTATATCGACAATCCTTATGTTATTTCGATATATCCCAGTGAACTCCAAAAAGAAGATCACAGGGTCTTCCATATCTGCTTCATATTTGGATATTTTATTGAGCAAAGATGTTAACGGCAAACTGACAACTCATCTTTATAACAAACGGAATGACTTAAGTTTCTCCATCTTCTACTTTCTATATTTATACAGCAATATTCCACTGTCATCTGGATATAGTATCTCTGTGTCGCAAATGATTCGGTATGTAAGATCTTGTTCTGCGTATGATCAGATGTTAAACGAGGCAGGCAACTGACAAACATGTTGATGTTATAGGGGATTCAACAGTCTCGTTTACGGTCAGCATTTCGCAAATTCTGTGGTCGTTATAACGATCTAGTTTCCCAATACAACCTGTCAATGGATCAAATGCTGTCTGGCGTGTTTCATACCAACTGTTAAGTCGTTCTTTACATATTGATTTTTACTACGGAATATACTGATTACTCCGTTTACCTGATCAAGAGAGAGGGCTCACGGCGAGTATGACCGGTCAACAGGGGATGCTTATTCCTCCTAGGCACCTGATTTGATCTCTGATGTCTCCAGCGGTCCATGTTTGTTCTAGTGTTAATTTTGTATTCTTCGTATAAAATTCATCACTGTTCGTGTCTTCACTTTTCATGTTGATGTACTCGAGAAATCATTGAATAATCAGAAGTTTAGAACATATTCATCCGCATCTGATTGATAATTCCAAAGGAAGGTTTTCTGATTTGGAAATCATTTCAGTCGTGTTCTGTTTCGATGTCAACTAACCTTAGTACTTCATTATACCTATTTCTAGAGCAGAACAAGAGGATATAAGAACTACGTTTTGGAGGTAAAATAATACATGCAATACAGATCTATAATGAACAGAAATACAATGCATGATCTAAGAGGGGAGCGGTGGGGGGTGGGGGATAAAGGGGTTCTCAATGACTAGCGTAATTCAATATCTGACTTAGCAATAGACAATGCGATAGTCTGGACTTACGAACAAATTGTGATGAAGTTTTCATTTAAAAACATACTATGCCATAAAGTCTTGCCTTATAGGAACTGTTTATGTGATAAAGTCTTGACTTACGAACAAACAATGTGATAAATTCTTGACTTAAGAATAAACTTGTGATAAATTCTTGACTTAAGAATAAACCATATGATAAATTCTTGACTTAAGAACAATCAATGTGATAAATTCTTGACGTAAGAATAAACCATATGATAAATTCTTGACTTAAGAACAAACAATGTGATAAATTCTTGATAAATTCTTGACTTAAGAACAATCAATGTGATAAATTCTTGACGTAAGAATAAACTATATGATAAAGACTTGACTTGGGAACTGACTATGTGATAAAGCTTCATGACTTTATTTACTTGTCAGTATCCACATCCCTGAACCTGACAAATTCCCACATGAGAAATCTTTATGGAAGATGCTTATATAGACCAATATTATACTCAATGTTCAAGGCTTTGTGAATATTTATGCCACTGAATAAGTATTAGATTTTTCTACGTGTAATTGTATAATACATAATTATTCCGGAATTCACTGAGAGTTTATGCTGCACAGGGCTATGAATGACACAGGCTTCATTTTGTCTCTGCAATGACTTATTAATCAAATGTGATATCGGAATCTAGCGAGAAGGACGATCACCAGTACTCATCCCGTCACTATCGATTAGGGACATGAACATCTGTCTGCCAAATGTAATGTAAAGCACTGGTATCTACTCATATATGAAGGGAGGTAACTTCTCAACTTTATTGTTGCTTGGAAAAGAAAGAGTTCAAAAAATAACTAAACATCCAAACTCTCATTATTCATATAAATCTATAAAAAAAAAAAAAAAAAAAAGAGAGAGAGGACAGGCTTAAACTAAAAGACAATTTTTCCCCATGAAAAAACTTCGAATTTTGAATGAGTTTATAATATCGGTCTTAAACTGAAATAAACCCAGATTCTAAAATGAGATGTACCTTTGTGTATAGTTAAGACGGGTAATCGATTCGAAGTGACGTGTAACACGGCTTGTTTTCACGTCGGGGCGTCGATTTTCACAGCTGAATCATCGATGCGATATACAGCCAGTAAATCATAAAGATGACACTCGGATTTGAAGTTTATGTCAACGCACTAGATAAGCAATTGTATTAAACGGTGATAAGATTCTACCTTTTAATCTAATCCCATTCATATACATAGTGCATTAAATAAAACTCAAATGGATTTAAGTACATAAGAATTAATCTTTCGAATGGCTGTTTTATTTTCAACAAAAATACTTCGACAAGGACGGGATGTTGTTAAGGGGTTATACCACACCGTTACTGAAGTGCCTTAGATACGGGTTACATCTCATATATCAATATCGCACATATCAAGTTTGCGTCACTCCAGTATAATATCATAAGGGTAAACAAGGTCAGCTTTTGACATTTTAATGATGGAAAACATGTAATAATAGATTCCAAGTGTTATATCCAATGGAAAATGAGAGTGGAGAAGTTTCATTGAATTAAAAGGTGTGGGACATATATACAGGAAGAATATATATCAACATTTCGAAGTCGCAATCGTCACTCATGACTTTTTTTTCCCCTTTCTTTTATAATTCCTAAAGGACATCTTGAATAATATGAAGATAAAATATTTGTGAATATTAGTAAGATTATTAAATAGTTATTGAATAAGTAAACGTTCTCCTACTTGTATGACCGGTCATAACACCAAGAGAGGTCTGTCGTTGAGTGGTATGTTACTCGAGAGCGATTTCGTCATTCATGTCTAAAATATGTTTCAATTGTAAAGAGACCGATGGTTCCATGACGTTAAGAATTTAGAGGACTATAACCTGGAATCTTCAGGGCACTGCCTGGGTTTTGACACATACATCCATAAAGCAATACCCCCCAAAAATGCTGGCAAAAGTCGTCAAATTTCCAAGTTGAAAGAGAAGGCATTATTGATTATGAAGAACTGTATGCGCAAGTCTGCGACTTTTTCGATTTCAATATGATATCTAATTTTGTTATGATGAATAGTCAAATTACGACATATTTATTCTTTTATAGATTAAAAGGTGTGAAGAAGAAAATATGTTGTTTTTTTTTCAAGGATTGTATTTCCCTTTTCTATGTGAATATGCTAGTAATTTGACTACCCGCTGTTTCCACTATACTTGAAATCACGATAAAAGTTTAACTTGATTGTGAATAATGTGTTATTCAATCCTATCATTAAAGTTTGATGACACCTCCCATATATTGAAATGACAAAATGTATTAAGATTTTAATTTGAAAATCTTAACTTCACATTTCGATATGCATAAAATTGCATGTAGATAATCTTCTTTGATTTAAAGTTTTAAAATGTTTTTTTCAAATTACAATTTTATACTTTGGGCGTAAGTCTTTCTCTGTTAGGTCGTTTTACATCATTATATGCATGTACACGTCGAAACATAGTGCAAGATACTTTTCTTTTACACACATGTAATAACCATATACAGTTTAACAAATGGACCGAGCGAAGCATAAAATAATCATTGGCGTGTCCCAAGTGATAATCATAAAACGGTCAAGCACGGTAAATTAGAAACAGAAATATCCATTCAACTGAAAATGTAATTATTTATGAAATTCCTCTTGCGCTAAACGCGCAGTCACATCCAAATATGCGAGGATGACATGATCCGCCTATTCATTTAACGCGGGGAATATAACACCAGCGACGTAAACATCATATTGTGACATTTAGCTTTAAACCAAACAATGATAAGCAAAAATAAAAAAACAAAAACAAAAACAAAAAACAAAAAACAAAAAAAAAAACCAGAAAAAAAACCAACAACAAAAATAAACCAAAACCAAAAAAAAAAAGAAAAAAATAATAATAATAATAAAATCCCGTTTTAATTTACAAGACAGTTGAAAATACACAAAATTAACCAACACATTTATAAATTGGTAAAAAAAAATATAAGTGTATATATATCGTATATTTGTATTATTTAAAAAATCTGTTTAGTCGTATTACTGTTTTTCTATCAAATGATTTGCTAAAAGCTATTTCAATAATAGTTATACCATTGATTTGGAACAATTTGAGTGTTTGAGTTATAAATTGCACGCCAGAGTTTTGTACCGAGCGAAACAGGGCTCTAACACGTATGAAAAAAAATAATAATAATAAAGTCAAATCACCAAAAGAAAAGAGAACATGTCTGCATTCGTTCACTTAAAGTTTCGTGATAGGCGCCGCTATTGTTTTACTCATTAGTTCCTACAACAGTTATTCGCGTGCCCAAATCCAAAACTCTGGAGTATATTTCTTAATTAATAATATCAATTAAAAAGCAATTAAAATGGAGAAGTTATTTACAGGTGCAATCAACAGTTTGAGGTGTTACGGCAGACATGACTGCAGTGAAAGTTTCTCAAGAGTCACTGGCTCCGGCATCCTTTGGAAGGGAGTTCCAAGTCCTGATGGCGTCTGGGAAGAAGGACTGCCGGTATATGGAGGTCCTGACATAGAGCACTAAAAACGTTTGACCGTGTACTCTGATGGATACAGCAGTCGGGATCAGATGTGTTAATGGGATGCCCACAAAGTTGTTAACTATTCTATACATCATGACCGCTTTCGCATGTGCCCCGCGCTCTTGTAGTGTATGCCAGTGGAGTTCATTCATCATGGCGGATACACTGCTGTTGGTCCTGTAGTCGTCCATGACGAATCTTGCTGATCTTCTCTAGACCATCTCCAATTTGCCGATGTTATTGACTGTGTGGGGATCCCAGATGATGGCTCCGTATTCCATGATAGGACGTACAGGTGTGGTGTAGCACCAGGCCTTGGTCTTAGTTGGGCACTTGGAGATGTTTCTCTGCAGGAAGACTCTGGTGGAATTTGCTTTCTTGAACACTTGTCCTGTATGAGTGTTCCAGGTGAGTTTTTGATGGATTGTGACCCCCCAAGTACTTGGCAGCCTCCACATCCTCCAGCTGGTGTCCATGGATGGTATAGGGGATTCTAATGGGTGCTCTCTTGTTGGTTATGTGGAGGACCTGACACTCGAGGGGATGAAACTCCATGAGCCAATCGCTTTCCCACTGCTGCATCCAACTAGACGTTGGAGTTCACGTGCATCTGTGGGTGATGTAACCTCCCTGTACAGTATGCAGTCATCTGCAAACAGCCTTACTATTGAATGGGATACATAATCTGGCAGGTCGTTTATAAATAGCAAGAAAAGTAGTGGGCCAAGGACACTCCCCTGGGGCACTCCGGATTTTACAGGTGCTGTCCTTGAGGTGCAACTCTCTTGAACCACTCTCTGCTCTCTGCCACGTAGAAAGTCCCTGATTCACTTGTGTGTATTACCTCTGATGCCGTAGTGGTGGATCTTGTGCAGCAATCTATGATGAGGCACCTTGTCAAAAGCTTTAGAGAAATCCAAAAGTATGACATCCGTTTGGCCTCTGTTGGCAATGTCCCTGACTACGTCTTGGAGAGTAATGATGAGCTGGGTCTCAAAGGATCTGCGTTTTCTAAAGCCATGCTGGGCGTCAGTTAGGATGTGGTGGCGATCATAGTGTCGCATGATGTTGCTGCAGACTATGTGCGCAATGACCTTGCACACAACAGATGTCAGTGATAAAGCCTGTAGTTTGCCGCACAGTTCTTCATACCTTTTTTTGTAGATAGGTGCTACATCAGCTTTCTTCCAATCCAATGGTAATGTACCATGGCTGATGGAGGCCTGAAAGAGTGTAGTGAATACTGGCGCTAGTTCCGCAGAAAAAGTCCTTCAATATTCGAGTGGGTACTCCGTCAGGACCTGCTGCGTTATGAATATTAAGTCCAGCAATATTATATTAAGGGCTCCGCGATTACCTCAATAATGGCTGAGGTCATGAAGACTTAATTGTGCTTTATGCAATGAAATTATCTTTGACAAGTAATTATATACCCCAATACGTCTGTCTGTTCATTTGTTAACTGTTTAATGTAGAAATCGCCATATCTGTATGCATACGGGTTCTGGTTTGGTTAGTTTACCGAATAAATAGAAAAACGAGCGTTCTGATTGGTCAAGAGTAATATTCGCTTGCATTCTATAAACAGTACAAATCTCCGATTAACCTGTGCTTGGAAGCTTAACAATTGGCCAACTTGTGTCATGCATATTTATGACAAATGAGAAAACTTTAACGCAGAAAGCCACGTGTAAAAGGGGAAAGGAGCTTACATTTCAGCCGTGGCTTGCGACGATGGGAATGCATTGTTATTGTTTACAATTGTATGGTTTGAAAGAAAATACATCGCAGCTAATGTGACGTCACAATTCACAGTTTATGACGGCTAGCGTTATGTTTCCCGCTTCAATGAACAGACATCTTCATATATTCCCGCTTTGATATTTGGATATTGCCGGGCATTTAGCTGATGGGGAATTTCATAATTCTAATCTAAGATAGTTAACTGAATTATCATATAAATAATTATCATTTGGGACAAGCCAATAACCACTTCATGCTTCGCTAAGCCCACCAGTCACATCGCATATACATATTATTTTTGGCGTTCAAAATTAAAACACAAGTAACTGTTGAAGCAACTAATGAATAAAAAATGACGGTGCCCAAACGGATCACCAAACTGCAATGAACGTATGTAGAGTTCACCTCTTTTCTTTTGCCAACTTGTTTTTTTTGTTTTTTTTTTTGTTTGTTTTTTTTTTTTTTTTTTTTACATATGTGTTACCTTTAGAGCCTTGATTGCGGACGGACCCGCTCTGTATAAAAGTTTCATTAACTTCCAGTACATGTGCGTGAATGTGCGTGAATGCAGTAAGCAAATCTTCAGACGTGTCATCTGGAATATGAGTCATGTTCTATTCACAAGGGCATGGTTTGATAAAAATTTAGAAAAAGCGAGGATTTTGACCTTAAAATGTATACGGCCGAGCTATATGTTAGGAAGGCGGGGTGCTATACCAGTTATAACAATCAGATATGTACAGTCATTGGACAAAAGTATTCGTCGCTGACGTCAAAATGGCGACGATTTGTTTACATTAACTACTTCATAAAAATTACTCTCCTGGTTTTAATATTCGTTGTCTTACCTTAAAATTTTGTGAGATTACCCTTCATTTTGATTACTTCTTGTAGTCGGGTTGGAATTGTGACATACGGCTGGCGAACATAATCTACCGATAGAGTTTGCCAGAAACGTGTAACTTCCGTGATCAGCTGATCTTTAGAATCGATGGTGTTTCTTGTAGATTGTAGGTGTAATTTAAGTTTTAACCAAATATTTTCAATTATGTTAATATCGGGAGATTGGGCTGGCCATGATGTAGTGTTTATATTATTTTCTTCCATATAGGCTCTGAGTAATCGCGATCTATGTACGGGGGCATTGTCATCTTGAAATACATAATTTCCATGAGGAAAATGCCGAACAATAACTGGCCACAAATTGTTTTCTAGTATCTCAATATATTTTTCAGGGTTTATATTACCGTTAACACTGGTCAATGTTCCAACACCATCGTAACAAATACAACCCCAGATCATAACAGACAGCTTGCGTTTCGATGGCGCGCACACGAGATGGGGGTTGTCAACTTCGTCGGTCTTTCGCCAGATATATACGCGATTGTTGTTACCTATTTCTACTTGACACTCATCACTAAATATCCAGTTCTTCCAGTGATCATCAACAGTCCAGTTTTTTCGTTCTCTGCACCATGAAACACGTTTTTTCCTGTTACATACTCTGACGATCATTTTCTTTTTCTGCACCCGTCTATTGTACCCCATTTCAAATAATTTTCTTCTGACAGTTTTGAACAAAATGTAGAATCCTTTGCTTCATTTATTTCATTTGTTATATCATCCAATGTTCCGCTCCTGTTACTTTTCATGATTCTTGAAAGTTGGACTTCATCGCGCACGGTTAATTTTGGCTTCCGGCCGGTTCGACGTCTGTTTTCCACACTTCCATGAACTTCAAATTTTTTAATAATACTGACAATAGTAGTCCTAGGTATTCCTAACAACCTCCCAATTTTAGCCTTATTCTTCTCTGTCTTGTAAGCTTCAATAACTTTTAGTCTCACGGCCACCGGAAATTCCTCTGACTTACGAGGGGGCATTTTCCCGAGCTTTCTTTATAAAATATTTTGACAGTCGACAAAAATTGTAAACAATGACGTAATCTAAAACCTAGTGTAGAAATTAGCTGTTAATTATTTTTTCCTTATATAACCCTTTGTTCGCCAATTAGCGATTGGAAATCCATCATGTTGATTTATGCAATATCAGCAAAAAGGCACAATTTCTGGCAATGGACCAAGCTTAATTTTGTGACGTTTTACATTTTTTGGATCTTTGTACAAAGGGATACTAGTGGTATAAAAAATTATAGGGTAAAAAGCTAGTAGAATATCAAAATAACCCTTTGTATAAAGATTTACACTTTGTACAGGTAAGAAATACAAGTTTCATAGTGATAGGGAATTCATAGGGTGTCTAAGGCGAAAAGTTGAAGCGGGCGAGAAATTCAGTTTATCCCATTTTAATCGCAATAAGTGGCTGAAGTTCGGGCAAGATTTCCAGAAACATTTTGTATGACACTAGTCTGAGATCGAAGAGGGTTCAGTCCAAATATCCAGCTCGCTGAGATCACCCGCGCCTAAACATGCGGACCCCCTTAAAGAGTCATTCTGAATAGGATTTTTAGATATTTGTATTCTCTACTGATATTCAAGCATTAAATGTTTATTTTGTTTTACCTTTACAGTGTTGACAACACTTAGCAGCATGAAGACAATCACGTGTCAGCTTGATACAAATATAATTATGTGGACCGTTAGAGCGAGCGCAACCACAGTTGTATATATTATTATTATACTATTTTTATATAGCGCCTTATCTAATTATATAATTACTCTAAAGCGCTTAACATGTAAAACAAGGGCAATATAAAAACGAACATTATATAAATTGAAAGGTCACAAAAATAATAATCATCTAAAGTCGAAATGGGAGGTGTTAGTAATTTTTTTTTTTTTTTTTATTATCATTTTTGTTAAAACAGAAAATAAATATATATATGCGTGGATTCAGAATTTTTCCCCATGAAAGTGGTACCCACTTCATATAACTTTTTAGGGGTCTAATAAAACTAGGGATTAACATGTACAACTGAAAGTGCATAAAAATAGGCAAATTCACATTTAGTTTCTATCAAACTAAACGGGTGGTGATGGTGGGGTGGGGGTGGGGGGGGTCGATCTCTTAAACCCCTCCCCCCTCCGCTATATGCGCGCCTGACATAACCCTAACCAGTGGAATTAAAATATACTTAATTTAAAAGAAAACGGAAAATGTAAAGTCTAATAAAAATCGCAAAATAGGATAATTAAAATCTGCAAACTTTAAAATTCTGTTTAATAGCAATGCGGGGATTATCCTGAAAATTTATATAATAATCCCACTGCAGCAATGGCATGTCTTTTAAAGAGAACATTGGAACAGTATAACATTTTATAACGATTGAATGTTTGATACCCATCCCATTTGTTTTTTCTTGACTGTTATAAGAGTACATTGAGATCCATTCACAAGTCTAGACTTTATCGAGCCGATCATGATCATTTGATTTCAAGCTTACACATACATATTCTTCTGAACGCAAGTTCTATGCTATAGTAAGTGGCATGGTTGGTTTCATCATGTGTGGCCTCGTGGGGATCTGGGTTAGAATAGGTTCTCAGTACCCCTTGTTGTAAGGAGCGACTAAATTGGACGGTCCTTCGGATGAGATCACAAAAACCGAGGCCTCGTGTCACAGCAGGTGTGGCACGATAAAGATCCCTCCCTGCTCAAAGCGCCGAGCAAAGGCCCAAATTTTACAGCCCTTCAACGACAAAGGGGAACGTCTCCATATGCGTAAAAAATTCTAAAGAGAGACGTTAAACATTACAAAATCCGTGATTTGCATCACCAAGCAATACAAGGAATTCAAACTGTTAATTAGACATGAACGGTTGCTATTTTAAGATGCACATAAACAAAGCGGTCACGGTAGCTCAGTGGTTACAGCGTTCGCTTGGTAAGCGGGAGGTCGTGAGTTCGAGTCTCGCTCGTGCCATGGCCGCGTCAAACCTAAGACGTAATCATAGGTAATGATTGCTCCTTCGCCAAACGCTGGAAGTGAGAATCACCCGTCTTTCGGATATGACCTTAAAAACGAAGTTACCGTGTCGCGACAGACATTGGCACGTTAAAGAACCCTCACTGTTACGGCCCTGAGCGCTAAGCATAGGTCTGAATTTGTGGTACTTCACATACAGCTGGTGACGTCTAAATATGAGTGAAAACATCTCGACGGGACGTAAAACAAACAATCAATCAATCGACAGTCTTCAGTTAGATACATTACTTCCTCGTGCCGTCAAGTCTCTCGCCTTGCTGTGATGCTGTAGATATGAATGGTATCACCTTTCGTTATATATCCAGATATTTCGAAAGCACAGGGAATAAGATATGGATAAAACTGAAGTAATGAACGTAAGTTCATAATCTCGAGTCAACCAGTTCTACGTTGCTCGATGAAAAAGGACAGTCGGTAGGATTATAGAATATCTCTTATTCGGCGTTAAAATTCAGTCTTCTATGCTCCAATGTTTAGAGATCCCTGCTCTAACTATGATTACATACAGAGTAAAGTTTTCGCATGCCAATGTACTAGAGGTGACCAGAAACAGTGGCGGATCCAGGATTTCCGAAAGGAGGTACATATTAATCAAATACAGAAGCCAATTTTGGTGCCAAATCTAGAGTTTTACTTACACTATTTTGTAGATCCACCACTGAGAAATTCTGAGTCTGGAAAATTAAACCTATACAAGGAATGACAAAAAAATTTAACTTGAATTGAATAGATAAAATGGGGAGATGTGAAAAAAAACATCAGAACAATATGTAAACATTTACTCTAGTTGTAACTTTGAAATATCTAGAAGATGAATATCTGACTTCCGTATCATCAGAAGAAGTTTCGGTCTCTCAACTATTCTTCATTGAAATAAATCCTGGTTCCAAATTACCCATGGTATGAACACTGAACAATACACACTGATTACATGGCTTCTTAAGGAAACAAACTGTTCACTAAAACTAGGGGAGAATGTCAGGGAATCTCTTACCCCGGGCTAAAGTCCAAGGGCAATAGTTCCCAGGTAATTTCTTATAGGAAGTGACAGCAGTTTGACTGTTCCCCAAGAAGTCACGAATGTGTAAATCGCTTAAATTCGGTAATACCGTATTTTTTTCCCTGCGAGTATAAAACTTGGCGATTTTCTAGTTCATAGGTATACAAATGATTTTAGCGAAATATATTTTCGGTTATAGAATTCCAAACATAAAAAAATATAAGCAGTGCAGTATTAATATCTTATCTATAAAACGTTTTACGGGGATTTTTTAATGTCAGTTTTTATGACGACAGTGAAACGTTATAGGATTTATGAGATTGATCACTGTTAAGTTTCTAATATATAGAGTAAATAGAAATTACTTCCATTCCTTAAACTGCTGCCAGAGTATTAATGCTACGTTCATTTAATATAATTTTGCGACAGATACTAGTATGGCAGAAAAGATAAAAGAAGAAAGAAATGCCCTTCGTCTTTAATTCACTGTTAGGCTTACACAATTTATAAGCTGTTAACTCGGTATGTACCGTACTTGACTGATTATGACGTTTTACTCTCATTTTGAAAGTTCGTGGCTTGCATCTCAACGACTAATTTTCAAAGAGAATTTATTTACTCTTAATAAAGCATTCCAATCTATGATTTGGTAATGAATCTAAGCGCTGTATTCACAAGCTCAACGTGTTTTACAGTTCTCATATGTGGAGCGGTGGTCTATGATGACGGTAATTTACACGTGAACGTATGACGTAATTTCACCAACCTAGGTAACTCCAATTACATGAAGTTCGTCAGTTGGTTGTATATTGTTTAACCTCCCGCTCGAGAATTTTTCCACTCATATTGAGACGTCAACATTGCCGGTGAAGAGCTGCAAAATTTAGACCTATTCTCAGCGCGTCCGACCTTTGAGCAGGGAGGGATCTTTATCGTGCCACACCTTCAGTGACACGGGGCTTCGGTATTTGGTGTGTCATCGGAAGGACCGCCCCATTCAATCGCCTCATAACATAACATAATCATGGGTTTTCTGTAATTCAATGCAGTACGGCTTTCACTGATTAGGAAGTCTCAGTCATGACAAGGCGTATTTCTACTGATCCGATTTGAACCATAATAAACCTTCATATCTAACCATACATGGGTGGTAAGACAGTTTGTCAGTATTTACTCATCTATACATACATACAGATTCAGGTGTTTCGCTTAATGGGGTTTATTTATCATTCATATCACAGTAATAAAAACTTCAGCATTGTTAAAAAATAAGTTCATATCATTTTCATAAGCATTAAAATATTGTGTGGCACATTGAAAGAAAACCTCACGGTACACTGCACTTCAAATGAAGTATAACAAATAAATACAAATCTATGTTCTCACATAGCGATGTAAAATATAAACAACCCTCCGAACGTTTAACAAAGGTAATGAGCTCTTCAGTGAATTGTTTGATTCTCAAATAGTGTAGAACTTGCTTGCGGATAAATAAGGAATAGAATTAGAGAATATTACGTTTTGAGAGTCAAAATATATGTTTATGAATAGTTAAATAAATAGTAGGTCAAAGTAGTATTTCTGTGCTAATGTGTTCTAGTAATACGTGTATGAAGGGTGACATTATACATTTATTGCATGATAATGAGGGAGATATGAACATTTATTACCCAAGAATAATTATATTCCCCGAGGGCGCTGCCCTGGGGAATATAATTATTCTTGAGTGAATAAATCTTTGTATCCCCCTTACTATCATGCAATAAATGTATATTTTCCTCAGCTCTGAAGTCAGAGCGTTTGGGTCACCCTAAATCGTGATATTCTGAATACATAGTTGAACTGACAGGATAGCTCAATGACGAGTACGAAATGCTTCCCAAAGCAAAACTCCAGTCGCGGTTCCGGAAGTAATACCCAGCGCTAAATGTCCCTCACCCAAGTTTAGGAGTCTCCGGTAAATATGATTGCATATCTCAGTAGGTTTGTATGCTTCACTTTGACGTACATACAAGTCAGAGGTAAAGGTCAAATTTAAGTCATGATACTGTGAGTGAAATGTTCTCACAAGGACGTTAAATCATTCAACTAATATCAGGTGACCAGACCTACCCGTAGGCTACCCTTCCATAAACTCTTTAAACTGTAGATGTAAGATGAAAAAATATCAGACAGATTTAACTAGATTTATGGTTTTCAAAACGTAGGATTTCTCTTCAAATCTTTAAGGAGTATAAAGTAACATTTAAATCCTCTTTTATGATGCATACTCTGTTGCTTCGTTTGGGAAAAAACCTATAGATCAGCCAATGTCAAGGTCATGCAAATTTTGTTTACTGCCTCAAATATCACTTAATAATGGTGATTTTTTCAATTAACATAACAAAAGTTTATCACTTACAAATCTCGTATTTATGATGAGCTCGTGTCGACGACAGAAGATACATGGCTACGAATTAGACGGCCTAGCTTCAGCTGAGAGATTACCGATATCTCTGTTATCGGTTTATACTGAATAAGACTGTCTTTTTCGTCTCCCACCATTTCCTGACTGCCTCGGATTTGGATCCCTACTATGCAAATGACTAAATTTTGCATTTTAATGTTAGTTTTATCTCTTGCGCTATATTTTACTCATACATTTATTCGAAATAATTCATTATTTGCAATAGCATTGTATGTCAGTAGTTATTTCATTAACCGATATTCACCCATTCACAAGTAACTAATGGCGATTTCTATGACCTGTGTAGGGCCTAGGTAATCCACCATGTTAACAATTTACTTCTTTGCTTGAACAGTTGTACAATCAATTCTAGTTTAGCATACTCTCTTTTTTGTATGTTGCGGTGCACCACCCTTTCTAAGGTTTGGTGGATTATAATTGTATTTCGCATGAAATATATGTCAAAGAATCTATACAATTCAAGCCCACCCCACACTGCGATCAAATCTGGCTTTACACGAAAAATGTATGAATTATATATTCATATTATATTTTAGAACTTTCCCCAAGACATGCGAAAGCCATTAATTTGACTAACATGTTTCATCGGCGTCGGCTTTGTCCAAATATTTTTTTTTTTCAACTATTGATATGCATACTAAAAATATCACTGTCGCCGTTTTATTCCGGTGACATCATTTGCCTTCTAGTCCCCCTCCTCCCTATGTAGTCTGGAAAGGACTGAAAATGGAAGTTAAAACTAGGTACTTTCAATTTACATTTTATTCAAATGAACATATTTATACTGAGAGACAAATCTGACATTGACGCCTTTGATATATAAAGAAAAAGATTTCCATTACTATTTGTGTCATAAAACAACTAAAAAAAACTTTCATTTCTTGAACATTTAGGCATTGTTTAGATATGACTTTCATTCATGTACTTCGACATTGGAGTCAAGTCTGCATGTAAATAGATGTTTCTGTGTTCATGAAAAGAAGACGAACATTTTCATGCATAACACAAGATACTGACATGTTGGGAAAGGCAACTGTTTTATTCAATGCAATTCTTTATTGGCACTAAAGCACATGCAAGTGTTGTTATCTGTGTAGAATCAAACACATATATACCGTGTTACAAGGTAATATGGTTGACAATCTTTTGTTTCTGAGGTATAAAGAGTTTCTGATATATCAACAAATTTCTTGTGTAGACACAATATTGAAAGGATTCCGTGAACAACATTCAAGATTATTAAATGAAAATTTTTTGAGTACTTTTTTCTTCTATATTTGTATAAAGGACAATCAAGTAAAAAAAAATTTCATCTTCAACCGGTCTTACAATGGAAGCAAATTCTATTTTCTCTAAGTATGACAGAAATATAATATATACTCGTTTTTATATATAACTGATGTGAATTATTCTTAGTTTGGTAAGACAAGAGCCCAAGTTCCTGTGGGTTGGAAAACACAAATACATGTATGGTTGTATATCTAGTTTTGTTTTGTTGTTGTTGTTTTTGTTTGTTTTTTTTTTGTTTTTTGTTTTGTTTTGTTTTTTGGTCGTCATACTTAGACAATGTAATATAAAATAAAAGTTTTCCACATTGAATGTTATTAATATTCTGTAATTTTTCAAAGGTTTTATTTACGAAGAAATCTTGAAGTTTAGAACCAAATATTTTATTTCTTGTATCACATTATATGTGATTTATGTTTGTATCACATTATATATGATTTATTTGTTGTATCACAGTATTTGGCTCCACTATTTTGTATTTTTTGGTTCTTCCAAGTTTGTTTTTATTTCAAATTTCCAACATTTTTGACCTGAGCATCACTGAAAAGTCAATATTTGTCGAAATGCTCATCTGGTGCATCAAAATTAGTACCGTATATGTTTTATATCATTGATGATTTATTTGTTATATCACATTGTATATCATTTATTTGTTGTATCATACGTAGAAGGTATTAAGCCCGTTTGGTGTAAGCTGAACCTTAAATACCACTTCATGTCGATCAACTTGAATTTAACGCCATATTCCCTTGTTTGGGGTGCTCTCTGTGGCTCTTCAGCTTCTCGGTGACTTTCTCTGTAGACCCCCTTTTCGTCTTATCAGAACCTGTTCTCGCACCTCAATTTCTTTCGGTTTAGCTCCTGCATACTTAGATGGTCGAGTCCTCTTCCTCTTCTTGAATATGATCCACTGACCTGCTGAATAAAGGGCACTACTGGCCTTCAGCTTTAACCCAGAACTCACTGTACAATCCAATACTTTAGAGATATTTTCTAACATGCCTTCAAATGATATATAATTTTGACGCTCAGATAGGTTAAATAAATTAAACAGATTTTCCAGTTTAAGACTACAACACCGTTTTCATTAATTTATCGAATACAGGCATTACATAACCAAGAGGACGCCACAGTCTATTTGATAAAGCTAAAGTCTCTATTGTGTGATAAAACCGGTCTTTTGATGTTCACATGGGTTCCTTTCTACTCGACAGTATCCCATGTTTATGCCAGATATTGAAGGTTCTACCACTTTTCCTATTTAGCACATTGTCTTCCAGTCTAGCAGTCTATTCTCGCATGAGTTCAGGATACCTTGGGGGGGGGGGGGTAGTTTTATCAGGAAAATGTCCCCTGTGTTAATGCTCTTAGCCACATTCGTTTGTCCATGCTCGTCATTTGAAACCACAAAGAGGGAAGCACATCTTGATAGCTATGACATCTGTGTTCTACATCTAATTCAAACTGTCTTGCTTTGCACAAGATTCTAATTCTTTATACCACAGATGCGTTTCATTTTGTCGTCAAAACATCTTGAATGATATGTCCAAATTTAGTTTCCTTAAAGCTGTATATGCATCTGTTGAAAGATTCATACAGCTCACGCACACTTTAATTTCATTCTATACTACAATTCGTCCTACTAACAACCCCCCCCCTTTTTTTTTTCTTTTTTTTGTTTTTTGATTCTGTCAAATACTTGATCGATTTTACGACGATGAATCTATTAGGCAGATTCTTTTCTGGAGGTATGTACCTTTACAAAATATGACAATGAATAGGATTCTGATTTCTGAAACAACTACATCACAACGAGAAGACTTTAGTGTACCATCAAGTAACAATGGATGACACCGTGGATGGACTTTATTTGCTTTGTTGCTACATAAAACAAACAGATATTCTCATTCACAAAATCCACGGTGATATTTACGGCTACTATCATTTTCGGAGAGTGGAGTGTCTCCTTCATTTAGGCATATTCAAAACATGTTTACCATAATGTTTCAGCGATTCAATGCAGTCACGACATTTTCCTTAGCAAAGCATAGCGTGGTGTCTACTGAATAATACTTTTTGGCATAAGAAAATAGTAGATCTGGTATATATCAACAACTAGCTATCCACTTAATCTACCTTTCTCGTAGCATACAGTCCGGCTTCAATTAAAAACAACAGTTGTTCACAAATCTTTGAATATGCGGGTTTGGCACTTTATCGCTGTGGTTTAGAACCGTTTTATGATTTTTTTTTCCTCACGCCACAAAGATGGTAGTACCTTCTTACGTATTTTTTATGGCAGTTATAGATCTTTATGTTCTTATTAGCTTTTTTTTGTTTTGTTTTGTTTGTTTGTTCTTTGTTGTTGTTGTTTGTTTGTTTGGTTTTTTTTTTGGGGGGGGGGGGTTCTTTCGCAATTTGGGATTCCAGTAAATCGAAGGAAGGCATATTAGCTCATTAAACTGATTTCCGTAAAGTTTTCCGCATCTTGGTTAGCTCATCAGTGGTTATCCAGTGTATTTATCTTATCTTCTTGCGTGATATGACGCCAGTGTGTCTTCTGCTCTTGGAATTAACGGCCATTTCTATAGTGTCAAAATTTGTGGTGTCTTTCTTACCTATTGAATGCACATATAACCCAGAATTAAACATTGTCATAATAACAAAAGGCATATCTATTAATTACTCTTTAGCATGTGAAACTTGCACATTGTTTGGTGTGTGCCGGTCATGAAATGTTTGTCATTTTTCTCTGCGTTCCAGTAGTGCTACATTATATAACTTTTTTTTAACGATTTTCCAAATTTTTGATTACTGTAATGCAGTTTCAATCATGTTCACCAAGGAGGTTCCTCCAAACTTCCTATGCTTATCCCCCACCCCCTCTCTCACTAAAAAAACAAAACAAATGAAATCTCTTTTATATAACCATCTACATGTTTCAAATTATGATTTATAATCAAGCCACTATCCAAATCTGCCATGAACAGCAAGCTTGAGGAATTGGTTGACTTATCTAAAGATATGCCTTGTTTGGTGCTTTCTTCAATGACTAATCCCTGTCCTCCATAGTTATACCAGGTTTATCATCCAGTACGGCAAATCAGGGATCTCCACTTCATTTGCCAGCGTGTATAAAACCTCACATATTCTCCATTATTCCACTTCTTCTCACAATGGTAAATCTAGCGTCAATCATGATTAATGCTGAGTGGTGTTTGTTTCTTGAGCGAGTTCACGAGTAGTTATGCCAGACGTCTCTGTCATTTATATTATCCATGATTTCCCCCATTGAATAAAAACGATAAAGGGCATCAAATAATGAAATTTCTTTACTCGCACAGTCTACCGAGGTCCCATTGTCAGCGTCATATTTCTACTACGTGACTGTCTGGACCCTTATAATTTCCCTCGGGTCTTATACCACCTCAGATGACTGTCTGGGGAATTTAGATGTGCGTACACCAACATATGAATTCAACATATTTACATAAATAACAACACTTTATTGAAAAACATAAATAATAACATTTTGTTAGAGTCATAATAAGAATTCAAAGAATTTACATATACGTTGTAAATCTCAGAGGTTCCACCACAGCTGCTTTGAAGCAACGTCACAAAGCTCGTTGCTTATATGTTTGGAAAACTATTAAGATAAGGAACAGTGACCGATTTCATAAGTCCTTTAAAGAATAGAAATAAAAAATAAGACAAGCACGGACCCCTAGAGACACCAGCAGTATGACCAGGAGCCTAGATGGAGTAAGCATTTCTTGTTAACTGGTCACAATCGCCGTGAGACATCTTACTAAATCAGGTAAACGGAGTGATCCGTACTCAAAATTAGTAGGTAAAGAACGGTCTAGGAATTAATTTCGTAAGACAGCATTCGAACTAATGACAGATTGTACTTGCAAATTAGATCGTTATAACGACCATATAATTATGAAGTACTGATTTTAAAACACAGCTACTGAAACTCCTCTAACATCTACTTATCTGTCAACAGCCTGTCTCAGTTTAGAAATTGATCATTTGTAGACGTGCTCTTGCATCGATTCAATTGTTGAACAAAATCACCATAATATGCAGGTGATAATGGAATATTGTTTCATATAAATGGGAAGCTAGTTGACAATTGAGAAGCTGAAATAATCGCTTTTGTCATTAAGTTAAAGTTGCTAGTAAGCCGTTAAAGTGATTTCAAAAAGCCTCGCTGCTTATATCAGGGTCGTTTTGAAGTAATCTGGCAAAACTTTGCTGCTTTTACTATGGCATTTTTAAAGCAATCTTAGTTAAAACACCCGAAGAAATTCAAAGTGTCTCTATCATATCATTTGCCCGGCAAGTACCGGTTACACCCATTTTACAGAGCAAATTTAATTAGCAAAGTTAGATTAATAATTACTATGTAGCAATTGAAACTTCTGGATAGTGATTAAGCTAATAATTACCTGTAGTGTAAGTATCAGTCATAGTGTTTCTCACCTCTCACAATTATGACTCTTGGGGACTGTTTATGCAGGATATGTAAGTTTTATAATATTATACATTAGATATTCTCTGGAGTGTGCGCTATCGAAATTTTTGCAGAACATCTTAACTGGCTTTTCATTTGGACAAACAGAATACAATATGTGACTGCAAAATACGAGTTTTGCCTTCTAAACTATAAAATGACTAATTCAAAACAAGATCACTTGACTTGATCAAGATATAGGGCTCACGGCGGAGGTGACCGGCAAGGAGGGAAAGCTTACTCCTCATATACACCTGATCCCACTTCTGATATTTCCAAGAGTCAGTGTTTGTCCTTCTGTTAATTTTGTATTCTTTATAGAATTTATGAGATTGATATCTGTCGGTTTTCTTTACCTTTTTCACCCAATAAGTTGTATTAAAAGAAAACCAAGTTCATAGCATAATGATTGATTACTTTATGAAACGTTGAAAGTACAGTGAACAAGACGGTGCAGTATCATTAATGTTTGCGTTGAACAAGACGGTGCAGCATTATTAATGTTTGCGTTGAACAAGACGGTGCAGCATCATTAATGTTTGCGTTGAACAAGACGGTGCAGCATCATTAATGTTTGCGTTGAACAAGACGGTGCAGCATCACTAATGTTTGCGTTGAACAAGACGGTGCAGCATCATTAATGTTTGCGTACATCTAGACATTTGCATGATGCTTCAGATAAAACCACCGTGATCGGCCGAAGCTGGTCTCAAAATACGCAATGCGAATCTAATCATTTACGTTCAAGAAAACAGCCATGTCAATTCCGTAGATATCGATGATTAAATAATGTGGAATATCATAGGCAATCTGAAATTACAAAGAAGGATACCTAAACTATGCAAGTATAAATATATATAAATATCAACTGTTAGATAAAAACACTAGCGAGCATTATTAAATGGTACGCAATCCGAAATTTTGTTTTTGCTTAAAAAAAAATAATCAAATAGTCCATGAAGAAGTGCCTCCATTTAAACGACTTCTAACTTTCCTCGTTTTGTTAACACAAATAGAAACGCTTTTTTATGAATATTTTTTTACTAAAGATTTTCATATGAACTGCAATTAATAAACATTTTACTACATTTTTTGTGTAAATGATCCTAATACATTTTTAAATTTTAATCTGATATCTATTTCTACATGACACACCTATGTTATATGGGTCATGCATTTTATGTACTTTGAAATGAGAATGGTTTTGAACTTTAATAAGAAAACGCCGTCATTCATTCTTTGAATACTTTTAGCAACTAAATGTTGCGTGGTAGATTTAAGTGAATCGTATTTTATTATTACACATAGACTTGAGATACGTTTTTCTAAAGACTCTTCCGTACCATTTGTAAATTACAAATTTATGATAATTATATCTGTGTTTTTAGGAGACATCTTTCTCGCGTCAATTGTTTAGATTTTTGCATCAAAGTTTTGTTCGTTGAAATTATATCCCTCTGGTTCATCAGCATGATAAGCAGTGAGACGGCGAAAGAACAATGGCATGAATCCATACAACCGTGCAAAAATATAGGGTATGAGAAATTAAATTTCTATTAAAGAAAAATACCGAGATTAGATAACGGTTATTTAAGAGGAAAGTACGTCTCACTCCGTACGAAGAATTTCTTTTTTTTTTCTTTTCTTTTTTTTTTTTTTTTGCATTTTAAGTGCAGGTAAAATGTACTTAAACTAAATTATGACCGTGTTATTCCCTTTTCTGCAATTACGTTTTCACACATCTGTTGAAGCTACCGCTGGAACCACTAACATGTGTTCTTTTGTAATATTTAAAGTAATTAAGATTAAAGATCACAACAGTTGTGTAATTTTTTTTAATTTATCTCAATCCTGTAAATTCAAAATCTGAAACAGGATACGAGCTACGATTTGCAGTTGGATTTGCTCATAATCTAGAAAAAAGTGCGGACACCTCTTAAAAACCACGATGAACATGGGTTTTGTGTAAATAAAAAATTGCAGATAACAGGCAATATCTATTGTTGACTGAGTATTAAATGTCGCTAAACAGAACAAGTATTTATTAAGATTGAGACTGTAATTACTTAAACAAAACTATTTTCTGTACTTCGTGTCAATTTATTAAAAGGCACTGTACTTTAGGCCATGTATTGTTGTGATTTAAATGGTGTTGCTTCCAAAACGGTTGTTTTAGGGATCTTAATGGTTGCACTCTGAATAATGATGATAAGTTAATAAATATGAACTCACTTAATTTAAGAAGAATATACGTGTGCTAATATGTATCTAGATCAACTCGAATATTATTAAGAAATTTCAAAAAACAGATTGTCAAATCTATTCGCAGATGAAAAGCCTACTTAAAGGCAACGAACAGTGATCAGTCTCATAAATCCTATATACAGATCAGAAAGATGGGCAAACACGGACCCCTGGACATACCAGAGGTGGGATTAGGTGCCTAGGAGGAGTAAGCATCCCCTGTCGACCGGTCACACCTACCGTGAGCCCTATATCTTGATCAGGTAAACGGAGTACTCCGCAGTCAGAATCAGTGTGCCAAGAACGGACTAACAATTATTTAACAGTCAATCTCCATACTGAAATTATTTTTACGAATTAGAATAATAAAAAAAGGTTTCCCAGCAATCCTCGAGTGATTAAAGAATTACTTCCAAGGTTACTGCTTTCATTGTCTATATATCTTTAAGAAAATAAAACAATAAGATTGGATTCAGAAAATCTGTTTAAAGGTTAAAATTACGATCATTAACTACAAATATATAATAACTCACTATCATATATATGCATGTAACTTTTGAATTTCCAAAAATACAATATATATTGGTCCAGTAACTTTAGTTTCAGGATTCAGTTGGTCACACCACGTGAGAGTTCGTCGTTATATCTACTTTGACACTGGTTTGGAAAGTTTTCTTGTCATATTCCAAGACTTGAGTTTCTCTACAACAATACTTGTCATGACTTAAAAAACATATCCCTTTAAATAAATGACCACGTAGAAGAAACAAAACACAATCACCTTGGTGATTTACTCATTGGTTATTTTACTTAAAAACTTGTTGACATTTCTCTTCTAGTAAATTGGGACTGTAGAATATGTAACGATTAAAAATAGTCAATCCTTTATATGAGAGATTTTTTTTTTTTAATATTAATTTGATCAATTTGTGGTGTGGCATGTTATAAGATCTGATAGTGACCATACACTTAACCGTTACGTCCCTTTGTTGGTTTTCAAGACTTTCAAAAGACGTGAAATTGATCATTTAAAAATTCTTCAAAATTCCAACTTTCTTTTAATAATGTCAGAAAGTTTTTTCCTAAATATATAAGATTCATTTAAAATTATTTTCTGATAAGATGAAATGAATCATTACTTTATTCAGTAAACTCGAGCGTTCACTGTTTTATTTGTCTTGCGAAGAATATTAAAACTGTAATATAAGGCGTGCTTTTTAAATCATATAGAAATACTAAAAGGCGGGATTAAAAGTTTCTCTCGCGGTGTTTGAATCAATGACAACTTAGAATTACGTGTGTGGTTTGTGTATAAAAAGTACCTGTTTGGGGATTCTGTTGATCATTCGACACGCTTATGTTAGAGAGCATTCAAATTGCTGAATAAAATAATCTGTAATGGTTATGTGGAACTGGGCCTGATTTTATACACCTCGACAATTACTAGTCTTGTGCACGGTTACATATGAGAAGTGATGCGTTAAATGGTTGGAAATCTATTTAAGATGGAAATTACAAGCGTATAATCCATTCAGTATTTTAGCATGAACACTTCGAAGGACAAAAAACACCTAAAGATAGAGGAAAACTTTTCCCATCATTGCACTGTTTGAAGATAAAACAATCATTGGTTTCGATAGTGCTCACATTATGAATTTTACCAATACAATTTGCTATTCTTGGATACAAAGCATTATTTTTGCTTGGATATTCTTGTTGAAAACTGGTAAGTTTACGTTCTCTTCATTGTTTCAATGGGATCATTTGACATGCATATACTGCAATAAGTAATTTACTTTCTAAAGCGAACGTGTTGAATTACAGAATCAGGTATATGAATATACGAAAATACTGAGAAAACTTGTCAAAGGTCAAAGAGTCACTTCGATAAGGTATAAATAACGAACAGGTGTGCGACTGGGAATCAAATAGCAATGTAAAAGCTTGTAACATAATCTATTTGACCAGCTGACCGGTCGTAGACTTGCATGGTATTTTTAAAAAAAAAAACAATAGTGATCTGCGATAGATAACCATGTATTCTTGTTTCACAAAAGAAAATAATAAGTAAAGATATAAATAAAATTAAAAATCAAAAAAACAATAAATATGTCAAGCGTCAAAGAATATTGATAAGTGTTATGTAGGAATGGGTCATAACGTTTATTTTGTGGAAAAAATATTATCTCCACATAGCAGAAACATGGATAGCTTTAAGTAAAAATATGCTGTTATAATAACAACAAAAAAAAGAGAGGATGTTTTTGTTGATAAAATTGATGAATGTGGTAAATCTATATATGTAATGTCGATTAATTTTTATCAGTATGCATTAAAAACAGACTTATTCATAGAACACAACACATTCTATAAAAAAAACCTTTACTTTTATGAAGATGAAGATGCTATAGATTTTCGTAAAGAGATCAAATTTGTTTATGGAAAGATTATTTCATTAAACATTAAGAAATACATCTAACATATATTATGTTTTATTGGATGTACTTTACGATTATACCAAATTCAATCATAAGCAAAATTAAATTCTAACGTAAGCATTTCTTTTAAAATAAACTTACCACTCAAATGCCACACTCATTTCCTGGTCCTGAGAAGTATGCACGATATCAATGTATTGAACGAACTCGTGTGAATGTAAGTGAAATTCAATATGGATGGAGCCAAAACTCACATAAATATATAAATAGAAAGTCTACGATACTATGAATACAAAGAGGCTTCCCATAAATTACTTCTTATCGTTTGTCCCTATCTATACGTGATCTTAACATAGAAAACACTGTATATAGGACGTCTCTTGGTACAGAGACCTATTAACATTATATCGGTCGTGGCACTTGTATATCCCGGTACAAAATTTTCAAAAGTTCATGTAAAAATATATATATATATGTATAAAGAAGTCGGGTTTTGGAAAAGTCTTCAGATGTGAAATGTACGTGAATCTTTAATGAAACTGACTGACTGTAGGTTTCAAATCACCAGAGGACAAAATGTGTTATTATATATTTTGAAAGAAGTATGTCAAGGACACAAATTAATTTTCTTTTAATTAGTTGTATTCCAAAATTATTTAGGATTCTTTTTTTTAATTCTACTTTATGTAAAGTCTGTAAAAAAAAAATCTAAAATGTATTTTTAATGTATGAAATAACAGGATTATATAAGAAATAACTAGCCGAGTCTTATTGATGTTTTATCTCTGGAATCAAGTCTCAACAGTGTCTATTTGAGCATTGTTATTTTGCAACTGAACCACTAAACAGAAATGATAAATATTTCATAGAGGTCACCGTGGCCGAGTGGTTAGAGCATCGCGCTCAAAATTACAAGGCCTCTTACATCTAGTCGGCGCGGGTTCGATTCTCGCTCGCGCCGATATATGTGAGAGAGTTTGCCAGTTTACTTTCGGAAGGTCGGTGGTCTCTTCCTGGGTACATTGTATCTGGGTTCTCTCCTCCACCAATAAAAAAACTGGACGCCATCAGATAAATGAAAAATGTTGAGTGTGGCGAAAAACGACAATCAATCAATCATTAAATATTTTACCAATCAACTGATACAGTGATTTTCAATATCTAAGATATTTTTGTTGCAGGGTATACATGTAATTTTCCTTCTAACTGGAAAGACAAAGCATTTCGAGATTCTACAAACTCGACAGTGAAGGAGAATATTTATTTCTATAGTAACACCGTATTTTGGACTACAATTATTTACGGTACGAATGTGATGATGTGGGATTGCCATGATAGCAATGCAGAAGAAATAGTGATAAAGGGGTAATCAGAAACCATTATTCTATCTATATATTCAAGATAATAAATTCACTTTATTTGTTTGTTTTTTATTTATAGTCGCCTGAGCAAGTTTTCAGCTATCCGGCGACTGTAATTCACTTTAAGATAATTATAAGACAAAAAGTTTAATTTAAAACCATACAAAAAAATGCTTTATTTCTGATTAAGGTTTCACCGGCAATGCTGACGTCTCCATATGAGTGAACAATTCTCGAGCGAGACGTTAAACAATATATAATCAATCATTCAAACTTTTAAAAACTTTGTATTTGTGTTCGATAATGTGTTTCGTCAAGAGCTACTGTTAAAACTGTCGTTTAGAAAATTATATTATGTATTTTTCACTTGTTCAGAAAATTATATCATGTATATCTTATTTAACATTTCCACCCACCCAACTAAGATTGCTTATTGTTATGTAAAGTAAATTCATTGAGGATTGCATTTATTTAGATGAGATACCTGATACACTTTATGGTCAAAAAGCAGTAATGTGTTTTATTATTTACAGAACTCAAACTGTGAGCCACAATTCACAAACATATTATGCCTACCAATGCCTGTTATATACCAACACCAATGGAGCACTGTTTTATTATTTCCCTGTAAAAAGTAAGAATTTTGATTGAGTATTTTAAACACACTTTTAGTTATAACTGGTTCAAAATAATATGCCATATAATGAAGTATATGTATGTCATTTCCATATTCGCATCTAATTTTATTATCCCAATTTGAACAGGATTTCTGCATATTCTCTCCTCTGTGAATTTAAAAGCACAAAATATATCGACAATTCATCTTAAAAATTCATTCATTTTTAACTTCGAACACAATGCCCAACACACACACACACACACACACACACACACACACACACACACACACACACACACACACACACACACACACATATATATATATATATATATATATATATATATATATATATATATATATATTTTTTTTTTTTTTTTTTTTTTTCAAAGATGTTACTGATAGCCAGAGAGTGATTTTATCCTCGAACCCGAGTCTGTCAATATGTGACGTGTGTTCCTCCATAGAATCTGAGCTGCATACCATGGCTTTGAACAGTAAGTATACATCACTAACTAAATTGGACCATGTTTTATTCACAACGATATGACTCTGTATACGCTATAGCACGCTGTAAGAATTGTCCGAATATTTGTGTGAGACCAGTATTCCGCTATATAAACACTCTAATTACTAACTAGTAATGTAATGTAAGATGTAAAACACTTCCGAAAAGTTACCAGAGAAAATATATTGATATTAATCCCTCTACACGAGAAAGGAAGAGGTGCATAAAAACATATTTGGAGTTTTAGTGACAATAACAATGTTTGTTGATTTAAGTAATCATTATCAGTTCATCAGTAACTATTAGCATTATTTAGTAAGTCCTGGTCGTTTTCGTTTAGCCAATACAAACTGCGACTGCATACCGTCATGTTCAACCTTGTCGACGACGGGTTCGTGTTCACAGTCGGTAGACCTATCTAATATCCAATGCACGACAACACAGACAACAGATACGGCGACAACAACAACAACAGAAGCAACAACAAGCATGAATTTAGGACAGGGTACAACAGCCTCGCAGAGCACTAACACAACTACCAAAACATCTCAGTCAGAGACTGTGTTTACAGTGGAAGTGATCATTATTTTGTGTGCTAGTCTTTTTGTATTATGTCTAATCCTTGTAACCTCAACAGTTGCAATAGTAATATACAACAGAAATGAACAACTAAGGAGAAAATTTGTGAAAATAAGGAAAGTCAGGCCCGCAGAACATGTATAATATTGATGTGGGTATTTTAGACTGTATGAACGTTTGGTGTGAAGGGTATTAATAAAGCAATATAATTTTACAACATTCTTTTCTTTCATGCATTGAATATTCTATGGATGAGCATAAAAAGACATGTCAATAAATATCAAAGAGCAATGAACCGTAACTAAAGCAACTCACCATCTAGCCGTTGCTTATTTAATCAAAGTAATCTATGACCTTGGTTGGGTCTCAAATTTTGGTTCTACTTTTATATTGTCAGTAGCATAATAAATGGTCCCCTGCACTACAATGCTATCCGTGTCATTTTGTTTTGAATTGTCTTAATCCTTGTTTGTTATATAACAACAATATCACTTTCAATGTACATTTAAAACACTTTATACAGGTATACAAGCCCCATGTGGTAGGCGTATCAAGTGTTGCACTTTAGTAGTGTGGATTACATCACAATTGTTTTTTAATTTTATGCATAATGAATTTGCACATTTAGGTTGCTTATAAAACGTCAAGAACTGGAATCAGTCTCGTGAGGTAGCAGAATGTATTCTACCCCTCGTAAAACATATAAACCACGTCGTTACACGACTTGATTCTAATGGTAATAACAGACGACCACACATAGAGTAAAAACATACAGATCACCCCTCTCTCTCTTTTTCAAGTTTTCATTCATAAAAGGTACCATCACCATCTGATGAATGACGACCAGAAGGATGCACATAATGACTCCCAACACTGTATATATTAATAACCAAATAAGGTTTTATCAATGAGATGGATTACAAAGCCATAACTGTCTCTTGATTTATAGATTATCTGGTCTTTAATAATAATTTTAGCACAATGTCTAGGCTTAGAATATGTTAGGGCTTAGCCTCGTTTACACAAATGTTTTTGGTAAGCGCCAAAGTGACGACGGGTTTCCGTTTCTCAACTTCTATGAATGGTTGAGTAACAGGACATGATTAGTAATTGATAACATTTATGCTAATCAAGCAATGCCTAGTCATTTTAGCATATCGTGTACTTTAATGGGTTTTGTAAAAACTGAGAACTTGATTTTTTTCTTCAAATTTTCTATTCAATACAAACAATAAACTAAAACGGTAAGGCATGTGAAAAGTTTGGTACAGCTTCAGTTCTAAAACCTGGGAGAAAATCTTACCTGTAAATCTTCTAACGTTGTGTATGCAATTGAATTTAACTAAGAGCCAGGGTCACTTATTTAATAAGTGAATATTTGAACATATATTTCAAATTAATAATGGAAGTAGTAAATTCTCTGTAAGAGTTTCAATTCCACGGATCGTTTTATCTTGTCCATGAGATTCAGAATCCAGGGTAAATTATTATTAATCTGGCAATCAACTTTAAATATCCCCTTTTCGTAGGCGACGAGAATACTGGATAAGGACACAAGGGACTGTATTCCATATGAATGCAACGATAATATCCAAAATGTAGGAAGTTTTTGAAGTCCACAATGTAAATGTGTTGGGTTGTTTTGAACGATACACATAGACGTAGGGTTTGTTCATGGTTGGTTGTTGTATATTGTTTAATGCCCCGCTCGAGAATTTTTTGCTCATATAGAGAAGTCACTACTGCTGTTAAATGGTTGCAAGGTTTAGTCCTATGCCCGGCGCTTACAACCTTTGAGAAGGGATGGATTTTTATCATACCACACCTGCTATGACATGGTGCCTCGGCTTTTGCGTTCTCATCTGAAGGACCGCCCCATTTAGTCTCCTATAATCGAAAAGACAAGAATACTGAGGACCTATTCTAACCTGGATCCCCACGAGAACACCGGTCAGTAAATAAACCAAAGAAACACTCTATTTTATGTTTTACTCTTACCTTACGTCAACGAACAGTTAAGTCTACGTCATATCTGCACCAATCTTAATTATGTTCCTTTGAAAGTTTTAAATCGGCTATTTCAAGCTTAAGAAGCCAAAGGAAGTCCAAGCTTGCATACTTCAACATCAGATTAAATGGCTATGTTCTACGGTGTGACCGTTGAAACTAGCGAAGACCCTTATTATCTTGCAACACGACATTCATTTAATGCGGGAGATATAACGCAGTCAATGTGAACAGTGCATTGTGACGTCATATTTAACTTCGATATTTTTTCTCTTTCAAATTAAGCAATGATCAACAACAAAATTAAAAAGGTTTGAGAAAACGAATCTGGTTATCAAATTGTTTTCGGTACTTTTCAAACAATTTATCTGCGGGTATGTCAATGAAGTATCGCAAAGACAGTGACATTTTTCCAGAGCACTTTGGGTAATCCTCAGCATTTATCAGCTAATAAAAAGCAAATCACGTAACTCACGTGCGTAATCGTCGTGCTTCGCTCATCATTAAATCACAGGCTCTTTATACCACTGTATGATACGGGCGGAAAATTGCGAATCATCATGTCAGTTCTTAGACTGAACTGAAAACATGTAAACATAAGAAATATTCTTAATCCTAAAAAGTTCATTCTTGCATTCCATCACACATTATAATCAAGTCTACGTCCTAGATTTCCTTAAAAGATACTTCTATTGCATCTAAAAAAATTAATTACAAACAATGTATACAGTGCCTAGGTATAGGCCACCTTAAACGAAATCGTCCTACGCGTTCTTGTTCTTTCATCTACGATAACACATCGTCAACTGGACAGGCATCATTAATGGTAATATATATATAGTTGATTGATTGATTGATTATTTATTGCTTTCCGCCACACTCAACAATCTTTCAGTTATCTGGTGGCGTCCAGTTTTTGTTGGTGGAGGAGAGAACCTAGATACAATGTACCTGGGAAGAGACCACCGACCTTCCGCAAGTAAACTGGCAAACTTGAGCCCGATGCTCTAACCACTCGGCCACGGAGGCCCCCTATGTATATAGTTGAAAATGACGACCTGAAATTACTCATAGTATATAATTTTAAAAAGTCCAACATTGAAAGTTCATTATCATAATTGCATTCTCAACGAACTTGGCATTAGTTCCACATTTAGTAATAGCACTTATCCTCCAACTGCCCTTTTAAAAGATGAATTTTTTCAAACTCCTGCTTCAGTTTTAAAGACATTTAATAAGCCAATCAATGTAGTGGCTGAATATGAGTTTCCGTACCTATACTCGATCCCCAAACTCCACACAAAAACCCTTACAAACAAAGATACATTGCTGGATCCAGTATATGTTCTATCAAGCCCCTATCTTTGCTCCTCACGAAAGTATTAATTGATACGAAGGAGAAATTTCAAATTCACTGTGCCTCTACATATGCCAGAAGTGGTGTAGATCCAATGTGGATTCTTAAAAATTCTAAAGAATTATTAGTATTTACTTTTCTCAAATCAACAACATTAAAACATATCATTTTACAACACTTTACAAGACCATGCCTCATGATAGATTAAAGACTAGAGTTTTTGACATCATAGACGGTTGCTTCGTCAACAAAAATGGTAAAAGGAAATATTCATATTGTTGAACACCACTCTGACTCCATGCACAAGTACTCTGAAGTGGATATTTAAAAGATGCTAGAGTTCCTCATTGATAATATCTTCGTAATCTTTGGTGATCGGGTCTTTTAACAGTCTGTGGGAATTCCCATGGGCACCTTTATTAGCTGACCTGTTTTCATATTCTTATGAAGCATAATTCATTTAAAAGCTTCTATATGAGAAGAAAAAATATCTTGTTGTGGCCTTCATTCAACATTTACATATATCAACGACATTGTATCTATTCACAATGGTAATTTACATTCATCTGTTGACTCGATATATCCCAGTGAACTTGAAATAAAAGACGCCACAGAGTCTTTCACATCTGCTTCGTACTTAGATATTTTACTGAAAATAGATGCTGACGGCAAAGTAACAACTCAAATTCATGACAAATGGGGTGATTTCAAGTTCTCCATCGTCAACTTCCCTTATCTATGTTTGCAATATTCCATCACCTGCATTTGGTGTTTATATCTCCCAACTGATTCGATACGCAATAGCTTGTTTGGCATATGATCAGGTTTTAAATCGAGGCAGGCTAATGACAAAGAAGTTGATGTTACAGGGGCTTGTACAGTCTCGTCTAAAGTCAGCATTTCGCAAATTTCATGGTCGTTATAATGATCTAGTTTGTCAGTACAATCTTCCATTAGGTCAAATGCTGTCTGATGTATTTCATACCAATTGTTAGGCCGTTCTTTGCGCACTGATTCCGACTACGGATTGCTCCGTTTATCTGATCGGGATGTAGGCCTCACGGCGGGTATGATCGGTCGACAGGGGATGTCTTCGACTCCTAGGCACCTGATCCCACCTCTGGTATGTCCAGTGGTCCGTGTTTGCCCATGTCTTTGATTTGTATTTTCTGTATCAATTACGAGATTGAATACTGTTAGTTACCTTAGCCTTTTCATCCAAGGAGCCCAGTCTTTCAAAAGGCGACAGAACTTCATTTCTATCACGAACTCAGTCAAAAATTATGCCAGACAATGGGTTGAACTTTGATACCTTGTCAGTATGGGTGAAGATTATTACAGTAATATATGTACATATATTGAATTTTTTCGTCTTTTTAGACAGGAAGAATCCCAAAATGCGTACTATATATTCTTCTGTGTTTGTAAACCAGAAGTGATGAAAGACTTAGGTAATTATGTTATATTTAGAATATGAAAAGGTGAAAATAACGAACAGTGATCAATCTGATGACTCCTATAATGAATACAAAATAGATATACTGGATATTCCAGAGGTGGGATCAGGCGCCTAGGAGGAATTAGGATCCCTTGCCGACCGGTCACACCTGTCTTGAGCATATGTACTGGCATCAACAAAGCTTGTAAAAACAGTCTTTGTTAGTAAGGATCATTATCACTACTGTATTCTAAATCTTCGCTTTAATTGCACACTTTGAAATATAACTTATACTCACACTTCCTTTTCAAAGGACGTTTGAGTTTTAAAAAGATAACATCTCAGTCAATGAGGCGAATGAATTGGAGGTCCCATACGTATACCGAATTTCCAAATCTTGATAAAATTCCATTCAAGTAAAAACAGATTGCAGGATCCAGAAAATATTCTACCAAGCCCCCATCTTTACTCCTCACGAAAATATTAATTGCTGCGAAGGAGAAACTTCTGACGTGCCACATATTCGAGAAATGGTGTAAATCAAATGTTGTTTCTAAAACAATCCAAAGACCTTCCAGTAATTTGAAATAAAACTTTTTTTCAACATTCACAACATCAAAATGTACGACTTTTCAACGCTTTTTACACGTTTTTCTAACGATAAATCAAAGAAGGAGCTCTTGAACATCAAAGGCAGCTGCTTTTTCAATAAAAGTGAACCTCGGAAACATTCATTTTGCTTTTATTTCGCATATGAATTCTCGAGGACGGTGTAATACGCAGGTATATCCCTTACTCCTTTCTCCTCTGAGTATTGGATCGAAGTGCATACAAATTACCGCATCTCTCTCTCTCTCTCTCTCTCTCTCTCTCTCTCTCTCTCTCTCTCTCTCCCAAACATCCTGTATCATGTTAGATCAGTGAAAAAATATCCGTGTTTTGTCTATTAAACCATTAAGACCCAATTTATTTACTTTTTCTGCCCCTGTTTTCACGTTCTATTTTCAGGGATATGTGTTTTTCATTCCTTCAACACAAAATGAATCACAAGTGACTAAGAACATTTACTTAGAGAATATTTTCTAGCACGACTTTGTACATCGTGACGTTTTGTACGAGGTTATAGCGCTTGCATGCGTTACCGTCTGGATTTATGGTGTAATGTGAAAATGTACAAGTCATAAGTCTCTGGATGTCCATGGGGCAGGGTCATGAAATGCTTGACATCTGCACGTCCCAAAGACAAAGCACTGTTTAATATCATGGTGAACTTTGACTGTTGAATATTTTTGTACTGTGAATGTTAGATATTAACTTTACAAGAAAATATTGTTGAATATTGATTTTGCTTTTGATGATGCTTTTGTTATTTAATGGGGTCAGCTGATTTTAGTCATGCTGAAGGCCCATCACTTTTATGTTTTATCTACAGCGTGCCCATAAAAAAGAATTAAGTATTTTTAATTCCCCGTTTTTTACACTGTTGTGAGATAAATCGTAATCATTCATCCAACCATATATTTGTTAAGACAATTCTGACTCTACGTACAAGTACAAGACAATATCGATGTCGTTTTGGAGGGTCGGGTCTCCAAACAGTTTGTTGGAATTCCAATGGACACAAATAATGCTCCTTTATTAGTCAACCTGTTTTTATATTCTTATGAAGCAGAACTCTCTTGCTGTTGCCTTCAACTCAGCATTAGAAACAATGAGGTTAATTAATTTGCATACGACTTGATATTAATTCAACATCGACCAGTGAAAACATGTCATGGGAACGTGTGGCCTTCAATTCCACATTTACGACTATGTATTTATCAACATATCCATTTCCAGTCATATGTCGATTCGATATATCCCAACGAGCTTAGAAATAAAAGACGCCACTCACTCTTTCATATCCTACTCATAATATTTGGATGTTTCATTAAACATGACGACAAAGTAACAACTCATCTTCCCCGTCTCATCTTGTTGTATTTATGTAGGGATATTTTATAATTGCCTGCATAGGTTGTTTATGTCTCCTAATTGATTCGATGCACAAGAGCATGTTTTGCATCTGATACATTTGTTAACAAAAGGGTTTCAACAGTTTTGTGATCGTTATACGTTACAATTATCTTGTTTGTAAATACACCTTTCGTTGGGTTAAACGTTGTCTGAAGTGTTTAAACAAATTTTTAGACAGGTCTTCCCATTACTGATTTTGACTACAGAGTACCCCGTTTTCTTATCGAAACTTACGGATTATGTCGGATGTTTCAAGTCAACAGTGGATGCTTACTCCTTCTAAACACCTACAAACTCTAGTACTTTCAGACAACCATGTTCCCCTATTCTCATTATATTCACTAATTTCATCTATATTCCACTGGTTTTAAATTCACTTTGATAGATTATAACTTCGAATAAATCGTAAGCTAGAATGAAAAAAAGTGAAGATAACGAAAGTGATCAATCTCGAAAATCTTCCAAACAATACAAAACCGAGAGGAGAGCAAGCACAAGCATTTGAAACACTTGGGGTGGGATCAGGTGTCAAGGAGGAGTAAACAATATTTTACTCAGGTAAATGAGAAATCAGTATGAATGGAACGACTTAAGAATAGAACGACTTAACAGTTGTTATGAAAAACGTCATCCAACAATTGACTTAACAACGAGCTGTATTTGCTATTTGCAAAATAAGATCATAATAAAGATAACAATAATGAGAATTGTAATATTGATTTTAAAATTTTCGTTTTCAAGAATACGTTTATGAATACAAGCACGATTTAATTACCAAGGTATATTATCTGTTCTAACAGATTTGTCGATTATCAAGACGAATGTCTTGTAGGAAATAGATATCAAACTTAAAGAGAAATGAAAATACTTGTATATTGAAACAATAAGATGCATCTTGTACCCTTAATTACGAAATTGGAAAAATCCAAACCATTATAATATTTGAACGGACATCAACTACTTTGAATTTTATGTTTAAGTAAGGACGAAAGCGTGGGGGTGAAACCGTTAGTTTTCGCAAATTTTGTACAAGATTTGTGTTTTTCTAATACGTGTATATAATACAGAAATTATCTACTCATCATTTGAATTATGTATTAAAAACTAGATTATCTTTATTCAGTTGTAGAACTGAATTTCTTTAACACTGAGACCGAGATGAAGTTTTCATATCAAACAACAACATTGATTGACATGTCGATAACAAAATGGCAAATATTTCTAAACACATGCCGCAATGAAGTTTTCAATTTGTTTTGCAATCACTTCAAATTTTAGTTCACCTGTAAGACCCAAAATTGAATGATCATCTACCGAGTAGAATAGATATATTTCATAAAAATAAAATCATTAATATGCGAGATCACGATTAAGAGGAAATTGTGAACTTCCAGTCGCATTGCCTGTAGTATCACGCAACATTCCTGTCATGTTTTAAAAAGTATATGAAAATTAATAACGCTCAGTTTTCATGCCATAAATTGTCCACCCAATCAATGCAAATAAGAAAGGTGTTTCAACCCCCAAAAGGCAATCCGTAAATTGGACCTCGCCGGCTTTGATAGATTTAACCAATATTGATGAGTGATTAAGCCGCTCTAAGGTAGAAAGGAAATCTGATAGCTGGATTAGACACTGTAAATATGACATCTGCACGATTCATTACCCGGGTAATTATATACAGGTGTACCACACAGCGATATTTAGGATAGAAAATGCAAAATGAGTACAGTTGTCGAAATCAGTATTCAAACTTTAATTGCTGTTTTCTTTCAGATATGTTTACCGATATTTACGACAGAACAAATTCCAGCTGGTTGTTAACTAGTTACTTGTATGACCCATGATAATGTCAAAGATACAGACACTTTTATTATATTTTCCGCATATTATGATACGAGTCTAAAATAAATAAATAGTAAATCTCGACAACATAAAATGTAAAAAAAAATATATATAAATAAATAAAATAAAATAAAGAAAAATAATGAGAAAGGTCTTTTGTTAAAATTTGAAATTTTTACAGTAGGTATCGTCTACTTTAATCTTAGTGTTGTGTTTTGTGTTTAATTACCAATGTATGCATATTTCAAAAAGGGTTCTTCGGAAGAGACCACTTAAACCGAGGTCCCGTGTCACAGCAGGTGCGGCATGATAAAGTTCTCTCCCTGCTGAAAGACCGTAAGCGCCGAGCATAGATTTATATTTTCAGCCCTTGATTGGCAATGGTGACATGTCCATATGAATGAAAGATTCTCAAGAGGGACGTTAAACAATTATATACATGTACAATCAACCAACATCAAATATTGTAATGAATTATAACACAAGAAAAACACATGACTCGATCTGGAAAAGATTCAATACTGTTAGGATGCTAAATTATGGACTGCTGAAAACATGCTTTGTTTGTTGAAAATATGCAGCGAAAACATTCATAACTTCTGGTACTAAGGTCACTAGGTGTGTGTGAGATAAACACCAGTGAAATATAAGTTTTATTGCTACATGTAGATTGAAAGTAAACACTCTCAATGAAAATGACTTGGTACAAAACCGACATACTCTAACGCTTGACTACTCAAAATCTCGCTCATATAGCATGTCAAATGAAACTATGAGTGCAGTGATGATCCGTTTCATAAATATACGAAACGTATGATTTGCAATTTCTGCCTTGTGCTGTTCCAAGCAACAAGGTCCCTTATGTCATTCAGTGCTAAAGTATAAACTACAGAGAACAACCCCTCAAAATATTTATCTAGCATTATATTGACTGTCGTTAAGATATTACAGTCAATCAAAGATGACAACTATTGAGTGGTAAGCATGACGTCTTTCTTTACAAGTGTGTAAAATATGACGTGATGACGTTTTAAAAATTCTTGAATAAGGGTTGTTTTTGCTAGGAACGGCTCATATGTGAAATAATATGGCTTGTCGAAACTGATTATTTATTGTAAGCCTCTTTATTTCTTTGTTTTACGTTAACTCATTTTGAGACATTGCAACTGTAGGTGAAGTACCAGGAAACACCAATGCCTAACGCTCAGGGCCGTAGCAGTGAGGACTCTTTAACGTGCTAATGCCTGCCGCGACAAGGGACCTCCATTCATAAGGTCATATCCGAAAGACCAGAGACCCTCACTTCTCAACGCCGATTGTGTGACAAAGGAGCACTCAACACCTACTTTAACGTCTGTATTTTGACGTGGCCATGTTACGAGCACAAATCGAACCCACGACCTCTCCAACCATTGAGCTACCGCGAATGGGCGAAAATGTAGGTTTTGGTTCATTCTGTAATATAAAATTCTTAACTACACTAATGTCACCTATTGGCGTAATCTAATAAGCTCTTCGAGAGATGTATAAATCAGAAACATTCGCGATACGTATAAAAAGGTTGTTATGCATATCAGAAGTTCTATTTGGCAACGCTATACTTTGCAGTTAAAGCTAGGGATTTTTTATACAAGTCATATAATCATGTTGCAAAATATACAGCAAACTTGTTGTACCTGAACCTGTTCGATTTTTGACTATGACGTCATAATATGGGTGTCCAGGTAGCGTAGTGGTTAACGCACTCGCTTCTCACCGATGCGACCCGAGTTCGATTCTTTGGATCGGCAATGGATGTATATGAGAGGGTATTGTGGTCGCCCCACTCGTTTGTTTCCTCCGGGTACTCCTGTTTCCTCTCACATCAATGACCTCCTCCACGCCAAAATCTGAGCCGACGTGAAGCATTAATATAATTGTAGAACTTGTTTGTTAATCGTAGTAAAATAAATAAAGTTTAAGTTTAATTTGACATAGGCATCCTGATATGGACAACCAATAATGCCCACGAAATAGTTTCTGTACAAGATACACTATATTGTATGAAACTGTATTGATAAAAGTTTCATTATCAAATCGTTACCGTTGCACAAATATCATCAGGTATCATCAGGTAAATAATATTTAGCAGTTTTCAAGAGAAATTCATAGTCAAAATGTATAGACCAATATCAGTTACTCAAAATGACAACCGAAGAGTCATGCCGTGGATTTGCGCTTCCTTAACAATGAAATACATGTTTAAAATTCACCTGCATCTTATTAAAAAATGGCCTCCATTTCTGTAGTTGCTGCCCTTACACCGGAAGTAGGGGGCGTGCTTACCGATGGGGTCCTGAGCTTCAGATAAAATAGTACTACAGACAGGGTATAGTAAAACTCGCGGTAACAAAATCTTTATTATGGTGAGTTTTAACAGGTTGTATCATATCTCTAATGATAACAAGGTTTATTTTCTTAGATTTTATGGAGAACACATTTCCTCAAATTTACGTGATGGGGAAAGAGTGGGGGGGGGGGGGGGGGGGGGTTAATGTTTAATTTTGTCTAAGTTATAATATCAAGAATTTAACGAGTTATCTGTAAAAGATGTTAATGGAAATAAAAGTACGAAAAAGCACGTGTCACCATAAATGAAATTAGATGTGTAACATTTAAGGGGAGGGGGGGGGGGGGTGATCCTTCAATTCAATTCATCGGTTCCTTAAATTTTATACCAATTCAATTCATCGGTTCCTTAAATTTTATAATTCAAATATAATTCAAAGGGGA